>NW_004624854.1:3147755-3203923 GCF_000247695.1 Heterocephalus glaber | reverse complement strand
CTGAGAAATTATTTCTGATTTCATTTTTTCCAGATCCCCTTTTGTTGCCAGTTCAGTGGGTCCAGGTGGTTGAGTATTAGAGTGTTCCATTTCATTTCCCTTTGGGGTTGCTGTAGGTGATCTGGAAGTCTGGTTTTTGAGACTTATCTATGTGTTTTCTCATTTTGACTGGCAGGGGGCGCTGTTATCACCTGCATGGATTACCTCCTCTGAGTTGGGAGAGGTGGGAGAGGTGGGACAGGGGCCGGGAGCAGTGGTAGGGATGGTGGCCCAAAAGCCCTTTCCTGTGGGCTGGGAGCAGCGGGAGGGATGGTGGCCGGGAAGCCCCTTCCTCTTGGCCAGAAGCAGCGGGACAGAAGGTGGCCCAAAAGCCCTTTCCTCTGGGCTAGGAGCAGTGGGAGGGATGGTAGCCAGGAAGCCCCTTCCTCTGGTCCAGGAGCAGTGAGAAGGCGGCTCAGAAACCCCTACCTCTGGGCCGGGCCAGCGGGACTCAATACTGTGGTCTAGTGGTCCGGCATCCTCTGCGTCTCTGCAGCGTGTTACCAGGTGGCTGTATAGAGAAGCGGGGGCGGGGGGGGGTGTCCAGTGGACCGCTGCTTTGGCACGGGCTGATTTGTCATGTTCTGCGGGAATCAGGACCTTGGTAGGCTGTCCGCAGACCTGCCTGTCTGCAGCAGGCTGATTTGGCGTCTTCTGCGTGACTTGAGACCTCGGTAGGGCGTGCACAGACCTGCCTGTCTCAGTCAGACCACTTCTTAAAATAAGCCAAATGAGGGATTTATCTCTTACAGCTTGCACTGCTTACACCCTGCTTTAAGCATAATCAATATTGTGGTCCCCTGCAGTATACTATATGTATGATATGTACATTCAGTAGTGGGGTTGCTGAGTCTATTTTAAAATTTTTGAGGTACCTCTGTACCGATTTAAATTTCCACTTGCAGTTTACAAGGCTCTCTTCATAAGAGTTCCAAAATTAGACACTTGCTATTGATAATTCAGAATGTCAAAATGCAGTTCACAGTGACCATTTTTTAAACAAATGCTGTCTCATAAGAAGAAATATCCGTTTTGTATCATATGTAAATTCAAATAATAAAATATGATAAAACTGTTTTCAGTTGCTATGGAAACAAAAACAATTTGAACCCTAAATTCCACACCTACAACATTATTTTTAAATCACATATCATATCAATCCAACACCCTTGTACAGATACCTCTGGTCTTACATTTGGGCCACATCTCCATATTGGAAAGGCACCATGCATTGACACATTTTGCTTGGGGATCGGGAAGCCAAGAACAGTATGCTGGAAGGTGAAAAACAGAATCTACTGCACTGTCATAAAGGGATTGTGAAGAATCGGGGTTCACAAGCCCTGGTGATGAGCTGGTATAGGAAGCAGCACTAGGTTAGAGGGTATTTTGAAGTTGCAATACTCTCAGAATCAAACCTGAAGCCCTTGCAACCAGTGGGAATCTCAGCATGGTAAAGAAACATTTTGTAAAGTTAAAAATAAATCAATACCTATTCTGAATTGGCAGATTAAATCTGCAAGAGTTGTCAAGTTCCTTAGGTATGTGTGTATACACATCAAAATTAAGATATGTCATTTTATGTTTTACTTTTATTTTTGTCAGTCCATGTTTGTAGTAAATAAGGTTTACACTCCTCATGGGGTAATGGCACATGCACATAGCACATCTTAGTTCTTTTGTCATCCTCTTTCCCTTCTCCATCCCCTCTTCATATTTTAAATTGATTTTTGAGCCTAGGTAGCTTCAGTAGTAGACTCACTTCTGATTTGTTTGATAGCACAACTATCAAATCATTAAAATCACAAAAGATTTCAATATTTCCACCAAAATTTTAGTTCTCAAATTAGACTAATCATATTGATGTGATGTATATATTCTAAAATTTTATTTACACAAATGGAAAACCAAGAAGACATTACATTGTTGCATTGAAAAATGTAATTAATCTTCACAATATAAAATAAATTCATTTCTAACTAAATAGACACAACAGAGGCGAATGAAATCTGATAGGAGATTGGCAGTGGCACCCATTCAAGTTTGGACTCAGAGAGGCAAAGTTTAGTTCCTTTTCTGCTGTGTTTGAAAGCCAAATTTTTCTCCATATATAGGTGGTCAATCTCATAGTCGGAAAAATAGTGCCTCACGAGGGAATACATTTGGCTTTGCGTATTTAGAAGCAGTAAAGCCAGGTCCTTGTGTTGAGAATTACTAGCTATAAATGCTTCTTGCCATCCAGTTTCTGTAGTGTCATCTTCATTTACATAGTTAATATGTGAACTCTTACTCATCTAAGGAAGGAAATATACTCTAAATCTGCCATAGTGGGAAACTTAAATCTTACCAAGCATGTATTCGACAAAACACATACACACATCTCTCTCTCTCTAAATATACATACATGTAATTTATATAACATATATATGCATGTATGTGTATTTCTGACTGAGCTTATTGAAACAAACTCATGTAAACAATGTCATTCATAATACAACTACCACAGCAACATATAAAACACTCTTTGATGGGAGAAAACAAAAGAGAAGGCAGTATGTGTTAATAGCTATCTTCCATAGCATTGTGCAAATGAATAGTTAAATTCTACACATTATAAAGAATTATGAAAATATTAATCATGATATATAGATATATATGGGTACAAAGAGAGAGAGGGTGGACAGAGAGAGACAGAGAGAGACAGAGAGAGAGAGAGAGAAAGAGGAAACAGAAAGGAATCAGTACAAACTTGAGCTGAGTGACACAATTTCTAGAAGAAATCTTTTGGCTCTGAAGACCAGAGATGGAAAGAGGGTTGGAATCTGATATATTGCCTGTTATAATCAATTATGGCAAAATCCTTAAAGTAAGTTTTGGGGAAAAATATGTTAGTATAAAATAACTAAGTTTTAAGTGGTATAGCATCAAAGAAAATCCTTTGTCTTGATGAGAATATAATTTTTATCAATTATATGGTCAACAGTGAGAATTTATATATTCAACATACTCAAGATGCTAAAAACAGATGCAAGCAATGATTGAAAACCTGACTTAGCACATTTTCTTCCATTTGTATTGCTATTATGTTCTCAGTCATCCAGGACCTGGAGAAGGGAACAGTATAAGGAGAAAGCAGATTCCAATTCTAGTTTGAAATGGACAGAACTTGGATTGATTGTCTTCCTACTTTTCCTCGGAAACAAAGTTTTCCACAAATCAAAATTCAAAAGGAGAGAAAATCAGATGATCAAGCCCCAGCTTTTCGATGTGTGCAGTGTGTGATGTTAAACTCAGAAAAATTGCTCAATGAAGCAACAGAGAAGGTTAGGGTGGGTGAGGAGGAGGAGGAGGAGGAGGAGGAAGGGCTGAAGGCAGCACAAGGAGACATCTGTAAAGGAGACAAAGAAGAAACACAAAGCTCTAGGAGTTAACAAGGGCAGATGTGCACTCTGCACACTTATTTACACACTTGTGTGGAACCATGATGGGCCAAAGCCTGATGAAGAGTAAGTGTGGAGAAACAGGCGGAAGTCAAGTTTGAAACTGTGTTTAGAGTTGGATTCTTCAAGCCTTTTTTGTGTTTGTTTAATCTTGGATTAAGAATCAAAAAATAATCATATTTCCAACTTGAAATGGAATTCTTGTGTGAACATAAATGTAGTAAATATGGTCACCCTTGCTAACAGTTGCAGAACAAAAGAGATGATGTTTATCAGTGCCCATAGTTGGGGGGATGAAGAACAAGGGAAACCATCTCAAACTGAGTGAGTTAATGAAACCTTGTTTCAAAATAAAACATAAAAAAATCAATGTAGCTCAGTTTGAAGGTCCTGCATTCAATTCCAAGTAATGGTGGGAAAGAGCCTTTTGTGGGACTGATTATGGTGATATTTTGCTTTTTTCTGAAAGATCACCAAAAGTTTGGAGACAGCAGCTACATAGAGCTACATGGCCTTTCATAGATCATGCTCTCCTATCTTTTATTTTATAATCTGGATAAACTGATATTTCCTAAATCAGGTAGTAACATTTCCTTTTTGTTTAATAGCAATCTATTGTTTTTGTCTAACAATAATTTGTCTTTTCCTTTCACATTTTATAATAGCCAGCAAGAAGAAGAAGGCCACACCTTCAACAATTTCCTTAGAAAGTTTCTCATCTGAATGCCCATTCTTCTCTTACAATTTCTTCTGTCAACACAATGTAAGACAATTCTGCCAAGCTTGTGTCTCTTTGTAACAGGTCTCTTTACTTCCACTTTCCAATAACATGATCTTTATTTTTTTTCTAACCCTGATCAGTAAAGTTGTTAGATTTTTTAGTGTTTACTATTAGCTTGATCATAGTGATTTGTGTGCTCACTAAAGTAATTTAAATTTCCACTGCTAAATTCCTCACTTTGTTCTGAGCCTTTGAGAACAGTGTCTTTATAACCCTCAGTTCCACTAGGGCTGGGTCAAGGGACATCTTTTGTTATTATTGTTATTGCTCCCCCCTCCACCCCCATGCTCAACAAATTTTTTCTAATTTCTTCCCAATTCTTCTCCAAACGCACTCTGACATTTTTGGATAATCATTACAGCAATACCCTTCTTTCATTATAAAAATCTGAAATAATTCCCTATTTCTTTTCTAACAAATTATCACCCTCTTAGCAGTTTAAACAGTCTCAATTTAGTATCTGACTGTTTTGTGTGCCTGAAGTCCTGATTGGTCTCCCCTGGCAAAAGCCAGGATGCTTTTAGGGCTGTGTTTACCTTTCCTTGCTCTGGAGGACACTATTGTACCCTACCTGTTTGGCTCCAGAAGTGGCTCCATTGTCGACATCATAGTCCTTTCCTCTCCTTCAAACCATAGCGTCACCTTTGTCTGACCCCTGTCCACTGTCACCTCATCCACTGATGCATCTGAAATTATATTTAAATGGAAAAACTCATGCAACTTATTGGGCCAGCCTGTGGAATCACACAGCATGGGCGTGTGCACACACTCAGAAGCCTGCGATGTTATCGCGGGATATCATCCTGCCTCACTTCCTGTACTGGATCGTCACTGTGCATCACATGACTGCAGGCTGCTTTTTGTCATGGTCCATGTTAAGGTACAATATGATATGAAAAAATATGTCCATTAAAATTTTAAATATCATAAAAGTTCAGGAGACTACATTAATTGTTGGGCACGTGGTGCTTTCCTGTTTTTATTTTCTTACAGAAAGAAACTGCAACACATGGGGTTGTCTAGTCATTAACTATTCACTTGTAACTGATTTTTAAGTCTTGCTGTTTCTGTCATGTGCATGCCTCTGATCACTTGTATGTTCCTGCCTCCCATGTAGATCCAGATGAATTTGGCCCATCCTATTCCAGTGGTACCAGAGTGGGTCCTCTCAGCAGCAGCTATCAACCCCCCTCTGCAGTAGCCCAGAGCTGCTGCCGCCAGGGGGCCTATCCAATGTCCCCTCTGGTGACACTGTTGACTGGCACACGTCTCGCATGGATTTGGGGGGGACTGAGTTGTATGTTGACTTCCTGGACAGTTCTGCCTATTGTAAAACTGAGGGGCGGTAACAGCTCTGCTGAGTAGGAATCACCAAGTTGCACAGCCAGTTAAGATTTTCTGGGAATTATAAAATCACCTAGGATGTTGCTTGGGCACCAAGTCCAGGGTGAGATTTTGACATAACTGCCACTAAAACAGCAAAAAATATATATAATCCAGTGGGGAGGATTATGTACTTTTTAGAACTCCTGCCTAAAGGATCTGTAATTCTCTGTACGCCTACATGGTAAGGGCAATGCACTCTGGGAGCGTGAGGCAGGAGGATCACCAGTTTGAGCCTTGTCTGGACATAATTTTTGAGTTGGCAAGAGCCTGTCTTAGAATAAAAACTAAAGCTGAGCTGCGAGAGGTAGGAAGCTCAGTGTGGTGGCTCTGAGTTCCGTCCTCATTAGCATAAAAGGGATAACTATTCGATTTCAATGTTCCTTCTGATAGTCATCAGGTTAAAATATTCTTTACAATCACTGTAATTTATGAAGAAATTATTCTATCAATATATCATATTAATATAAAGAGGCACTGCAGAATTCAAACATTTTGCTGTCTTTCTTCTCAAAAATAGAGTAAGCAATCACTCCTAATGAATTTCAACTAAGTTAGAATAAATACTAAAGTTCTGAGCTTGACATTTTTTAACCAGATTTGGAAACTACTTTTTAAAATTGATGGACTTAAGGAAAATTGAAAACAAGAATTAGTAAAAAGCAATATGAATCATATATATATATATTTAATATTGGGAGCAGAGCCCATGAAACTTTGATAGACTGACAGGGCTTGGTGGCACATGCCTGTAATTCCAGCACTCGGGAGTCAGAGGCAGGAGGACTGTAGCAAGTTTGAGCCTAGCCTGGGCATACAGTGAGTTCAGGGACACCCTGGACTAGAAAGGAGACCTTGTCTCAAAAAAACAAAACAAAACAAAATAGAAAGTTTGATATACTATGTAGAAAATAGTGTGAAATAAATAGCAAATAACAATTATGAATAATTTTACATATATGTTTGATTGCCTACAAACAGACTGATGAACAACTAAAGTCCTTAATCCATGTATATATGGCATTAGATGGTATGTAATTGCATTCAGGGTTGTGTGTGTGTGTGTGTGTGTGTGTGTGTATGAAAGAAAGAGTTTATTTAAAGTCCTTCCATTTTTGCTTTTATTATAATTTTTGATAAGAAATGAGAAAGAATATAGCAAAGGTAAGTGCTTGCAGGTTAGTCCACAGAAAAGAAACCTGAGGAACATTGAGGGAATAAATGACAATACATATGAAGAGAAGGAGAGAAAAGTAAGCAAGAGAAAGGAATAGGAAAAAATAAAATGTTCAGCCATCACAAGTAGGAGAAGTCATTCCTTGAAATACCAGCATTGAGCACTTTAAAATTCTCTTGTGTATTTTAGGTACATGACCATCCAAAGAGGTATATTCCTTTTCTAAAGGCTGATGCCATTTATTGTTACTGTGACTGTGACTCAATATGGCTTTTTGTTTTGCATTTAGTATTTAAATCAGTCCTGGCCCCTTAGAACTAACCTGGCTCTCAGTCACATTGTTCAACCCCTTGAAAGTCTTGAATAACACTTGGTTGGCCACGGGGAACAGCAGGCTCTGAATGGGTTACAGGTCCTTTTCGGAGGTGCCTTTCATGTATTGAAGACAAAACCACTTATTTGAAAAGCGAGGTGTCCAAAGACATTGGAACTCCAACATTATTAGTATATGAAGGACTGTGAGAGTCTTGCTGAGAACAATATGCTAGTAATGCTAACTGCCTGACAAATGAGGTACCTGATGTGGCTTAATTCTGTACAAGGCCAGATTGGCACTTTTTTCAATAAATGATTACAGTCTAAGACAGATAACTGAGCGGCCAAGCATGTAAACAAGCTAAGGATACACGAAGCAGGGAAATTTCACGACTGATGGACTCCCAGGAGCCATCTTCTGTGCAGTGCAGCCAGCTCTGCATCCAGGCAGGGCTGAGCTGACAAATCTGAACTTGAAGCCTGCACTGGAAATCAGAAAACGTTTGCATGGTGGAGGTGGAGTGGGAACTGGAACAGACTCCTTGTTGCCAAGACAGAAAATTTTGTTAGCAACAGTATCAAGAAGCAAGATGAAGAGAGCTGAGCACTTCAAATAAAGCTAGGGTCACAAGAAAAGAAGAGATGTGGAGAATATTCTTCAAGCAGCAGAAGACCCTGGGGTAGTAATTATAGATGATACAATTGACCTATGGGAAGATATTAATAAGTACCGTATGTATATTCATTTTGATGGGTACGATAAATAGAAGAAAAAGTTAGTTAATGTTACTTTTAATTCTAAAACAAATGATTGAATTTCCTACATAATACAATATTATCTACTTGTTTAGCTCCTGGGGCTCCAGAGTCAACACGCTGAAAGCTTTAATAACAGCAGTGTTTGTATTCTCTCACACCTCTGCAAAGCTGGCGACCACCCAAAGCCCTGTGCACACGTTGAAATGTCAGACCCCTTTGCCTGGAGGTTCATCTTTTTTATTCATTTACTTTTTCCTGATAAATGCCAGCTTTCCTGTTGGAAACTTGCCATTTGAAAGGAAAACTCTCAGAGTCTTTGAAGTTCACTTTGAAGTCACCTCCAAAGTGGCCAGACCAGCTCAGACAACGCTGCAGGTGGGAACTCAGTCGCAGCTTACTCTGAGTCCATCCTTGCCGGGGTAGCAGTGACTCCTGTCTCCCTCTGGATGGATGGGTCACTTGGAGGCACTCAGCCTCTTTCCAAATACCCTCTGTGTATCTTGGAGATAGAAAGCAGAATGGTCCCTTTACTCGGCTTCCCTGCAATTGGTAAGCGCAGTTTCGGTCAATCAGAAATATGAGCAACCCTCCAGAGGGTGTGGATATTCTAGCCATGGCAGTGCCCGGACACAGTGTAGTTTATTCTGGTGCAACACTGGAAGTTTCTGGTGTCTTCTGCCCCATGGTAGCGTTGGGGCAGAGCAGCCCCTGGGGCCTGGTTGGGTGCTATTCCTAGAGCAACCTCGGTCCCTGACTCTGATCATTGTAGAAGGGTACTCAGTACCCTGCATCAACTTCTCTCATGCCTACATTCTGATTTCCCCAGTGAGAAATGTGACAGAATAGTCACCAGTGATCACCAACATTTTCCATTCTAGAGGCGTTCTGGTGAGATTCTCTCTGACCTCACAGGTTCCAACCTTCTGGCAGAAATGTTGCCTTATTGCCTTTTTAATTTATAAATAACTTTACCCTCTAACAAGTATATGCTTCACATAATACAAGTAATCCTGCCATCTTCTGTTTTTCTTAATTTCTACTTATTTCTGAGATAGGGTCTCACTATGTTACCCAGGCTGGTCTTGTGGACTCATGGGGTTCTCCTGCCTCAGTCTCCAGAGTGTCTGGGAACTCAGGCTGTGCCATGTATCCAAGATATTTTCTCCCTAATATGAGCAAAGTACACCAGTAAGAATAATTTACCATATAATACTATATATACATAAATGATATACATACAGGTATACATTACAGTTATTGGGCCTATGATAAATAAAAAATTGAGACAATGTAGAATAAAGGAATTATTATAAATATTTTTGGTAATGGGTAACTTGCTTGATAATTGGTGCAAGTTTGTTTTTTCTGTCTAGCCCTGTTAAATATATTTCATAATCATAATTTATACATCTCAATTTACTTATGCCAACTTGGGTATGTCAGGTTATATTTATAAGTGACTGATATTTACTGAAGAATCTTTGTATACACAAAGGGTTAGAAGTGTGAGGAGAGAAGTATGCATAGTTTTTAAAAGCCAGAATGAGGAGTGTGGTGATTTTTAGAAGCATAAGTATCCTGGTTGTAGCAGACATGATGTTAAGAGCTGCTTTTTAATAACCTATTGTGAGTCAGTATTTTACTTGTGCAAGTTCAAACTTGATGGCTGCTGCTCTGGGATTCTTTAGAATTGTAATAAATAGTTAAATTTACCAGGAACTTTGTTGTAGCTTCTGGTGTGGAGCTGGAGCAAGTGCGTGATGCTGGCCCTGTTGTAGGCTCTCTCGAGGAGTGCACACCGTGGGTGTAACCCCGAGAGCACACGTTAGGAGAACACACACTGCAGACCTGTAGCTCACACGCTTAAATGAAGACGATGTCTCAATGACACTGAAAAACTCTGAGGACAAACGGAACATGAAGAAGGCTGAGAAAACATGACAGAAGCAGTGTGATGTGGAACTTTAGACTGAACTCTGGATCTGAAAAAGAAGAAAATAGTAAGAAAACTGGTAAAATTTGAATAAAATCTGCAGATCAGGTAATACTTTTCTATCAGTACTGATTTAATTGCTTTAAGAATTGTACAATTGTGCAAATCATTAGTAGAAGCTCCCTGAAGGAAAACCATGCTATCTGTACAATTTTGTGCAAATTTTCCTTAAGTGTATAGTTATTTCAAATTAAAATGCTAAGAAAATGGAGCAACTCCCTGGCCTTTGAGAGTTATCTACTTTAACACTTCAAAGTGAGGGCTTCAGTATTGAAGTTTCTGGATTTTCTCCTCCAGCTCTGCCAAGTCTAGTAAAGTCCTAATTAAACACAGGAAGGCTGTGTTACCCATAGTACTTTGAGCAGTTTCTGTAATCCTGACTAGACCATGATGGTACAGTTTGAGCATCAAAAAATGTTTCAAGGAAACTCTGTATTAAATTGAAAATGGGATTCTGGACTTGTTTCTATGATCTAATTTGAATACTTGAAGCTGCATTAGTATTTTTAAGATTTCAAAGTGACCACAGTAATTATTCTATACCCAGAACTCTAAAATAGAAGATAGAAATGATATTGAAATAGGTGGAAAAGGACATATAATCTCAAATCTATTCATGAAATCAATGTAATCAATCATCTGATCTCTAATCCCTAATGCTTTGTAGTGTGTTTGTTGTTGATGTAATTTACAAAACTGCAATGAATTATTAATATTAATTTTCAAACATTACTGGAGAATGCAGTATACAACTGTTTCTGAAAGAACCTTATTCAAAGTAACACATTAAAGGATTCCTCCACCAGACATTACTGACAATTAAACTCATTTCAGATCTCATTAACTATGTAAATAAAACTGTAAAAGGGCTTTCACAATTCTCTAATTCATAGCAAAGTGTATATTAATTTATGTTACTTCAACTTAGTCAAACTCAATAGCTTAAGGAGTAACGTGAAATCAGTACACTAGCAAATAACATAGTCACATGCTAATTAGATCACCGTGCTCCAGTGACCCTCCCGTGTTAGAGTCGTTGTCATTAGAAAGCCTTCATTCTCTGGAAGAGGGTGAAACTTTTAGGAGTTTGAGCACAATAGAAGGAAGTCATATCAGTGGACCATGTTCTTGAATAGATATTGGGACTCCAAATCCTTCTTCTTTCTTTTGCTTCCAGGCTACCACATGGATGAGGTTAAGAAGCCTCCTGTGCAGTTGCCCCACTATGCTGCAGATCCAAAGCCACAGGTCAAATAACCATGGACCAAAACCACTAAAACCATGAACCTAAATAAACCTTTAATCCTTTCAAATAGACTTATCTCAGGTATTTTTAATATTAAAACAATACTAACATGCAATACTATTTATTTATTAAAGAATTGCAAACACCCTCATATGGGCTGGGGATTTAGCTCAGTGGTTCCACCACCTGTTTCACAAGCATAAGGTCCCAAATTTGATCCCCAGTACCAAAAAAAAAAAAAAAAAATCCAAAACAAACAAACAAAAATAAAACACCCTCATACATACAAGCTCTTGAGAGACAGTGGAAAATCTGTCTTTCCCTCTTCATGTTTTGCTATATGTTGGGGATATTTATATCACATAAATCACCTAGAATCACAAACCTGGGGTTTTTAATATTTAAAAGTTATTTTATAAGGCACTTGTTAAATATTAACCAATACAAGACTAACTAGGGGCCATCTTTGGAGTCTAATCATCAGAAAATTATTTTTAGAAGCATTTAAAAAAAGAAATTTGACAGATATTTTCTATATTTATATTACATACTAATTATAGTTAAATATTATTTTTTGGTATATTCAATACATTTGCTAATGGAAACTAATTTTGGAACGTGTGTAACTGTCATTATAATGTAAGACATAAGACCAATAACTTACCTTGTTAGCTGGAAAAATTAGGAGATTAATACTCATAATATTCACTTTTTTCACATCACAATTTATTCATTTTAAAGCTAATAATATTTGAGGAATGTGTTATTCTTCACAGGACATCTAAACATAACCAAAAGATGGCCAAAATTTCAGACTATATATTTAATAAGCAAAACTATATAAAATTAGTAAATAAAAAGGATTTTTTCCAATACAGTTTTCAAGTAACAGAAATTTATAAGGCAGGTTTTTCACTGGTTTTGTATATGTTAGTTACATTGGACTCATTATTATCATGTGAATTAATTAAGAAGTATAGAAATATGTCCATAAAAGCAATTTTCTTATTAATCCAGAAATTTTTGCAGTTTCCTTTTAGAAAGCTGGAAAATACCTTCCAAATGTTAATAAGTTCTGAATAAAATATAATTAAATACTTGCACACAGAGAATACATTAGTATCATGAGTAATATATATTAGTGAGATAAAAAGTAGACATTCTAGCTTGACCTCAGTGGTGGGATCCTCTTTAAGACCCTTGTGTAAATCGACTTCATATTTGATCTGAACAAAAGGTAACATTGTTTGTTTTCTTTGAGCAAAGTTATTAGCATTTGTTCTGATTTTAATACTCTCATGGCCATTTAACCCAATAAAGGATTTCTAAGCACAACACAGTGAATGAAAATATGAATAGAACAAGGAAAATCAAAGTATTACTGAAGGTAGATTTAATTTCTTCCTGCAATATATTTATAAATAAAATAAAAAATACAAGACAGATTTTAAAAAGGAGAAAAGTGAATTTGTATCCCGGTCCTTTCAGAAAATAGAAAATATTGGTGAGAGAGGAGATAAAGTATCATTTGACAAAATGGCTTTGTAACATACATAGGAGCAATAAATCTATTGGAAGGTCACATTCTTTTCAGGCTCTTTAAAAAGTTTTGGCTCATTAAATTTTTATGAAAACTTTATTAATTTCTTATCATTATATGTATTATAAAGCAGAGAAATACAAGGCATGAAAATACTAGTTAATGTGCCATAGCTGCACAGTTCCTAAGGGAAAATGTTGTGATTTGGCCCTGGATATTTCTAATTTCATAGGTCTTGAATATTTCAAAACACAACATGCCTTTTTTGGCAGTGTAGTAATGAGGAAAATATTCTGTCTTCAACCTCAAACTACTGGGGTGAATGTCTACTCTGGAGTTTGAAACATACATAGCTATTATATTTAAGGACATATTTAATATGTCTATACCTCTTATTAGTTTTATAAAACAGAAAACAACTAAATGACTTCTTTTCATTGCTTCTATATATAATGTCCTAATTAATTATTCCATCTCCTTCATCCTTTTAGAGAATGATAGGGATTATTATCCCTAATTCACAAAGTATACTTTCAAAACATATACTTCAAAATATAACAATTTTTGTCCAAGGAATAAACTTGAGACTTAGGCATTCAAGACACTTACATTGCATGATATAAAAAATATTTAACTTTACAAATAAAAAACTTGAATTTCTGATGGACACTTTCTGTAATTTTTTTAAATGACATTTTAGGGGAAATGCTTACTTTCATGGTAGCAACTGTCAAAAGCAGGACTAATTCCTTGTTAGTTAGAAAGTCAAAAATAAGTAAATTGGTTTAGAAATAAGCAAATCAATTTACAAGCTTGGAAAACAAGAAGCTTCAAGAAAATGTCTTTGAGTGGAACATACTTCATTAGAAAAATATGCATGTGCATAAATTATGATTAAAGAATATTTGTGTGTGTGTGTGTGTGTGTGTGTGTGTGTGTATAATGTTGGCCTTCGGATCAGATCCGTGGGTTTCTCTTCTCTAGGTTCTGCTACCTGCCAATCAAAATACTTGAGAAAAGAGCTTGTACTGAACATGAATAGACTCTTTTACTTGTCATTATTTCTCAGAGTACAGCAGCTGTTTATGTAATGTGTACATTGTATTAGATCCACCAAATAAGTTAGGGATAATTCAGTATCTATGGTAGGGTAAGTACCTTGGATTTCCTATTCTGTGAGAATCCTGCAACCAGTGGCCTGTGGACCCGGAGGTAACACTGAACACATCAAGGATCAAGTCGACACAGATCACTGAGGTCTGAGTTTTCATGAAAATGAACTAACTAGATGACAATTGGTAGCCTTTAAATGCACATTTTGCCCATCTGAAGAAGCAATAGGAGTCCTTGAAATATAATCATTGCCCTACGCATCATCTTTTTGATTCCTTTAAATCTTTATTTGAAGTCTCAAGCTGCTGACGTTTTCCATTTGATGAAACACACAGGCCTTTAATACCAACCACCATTGTTGAAAGGCTGCCCCCCACCACGGCACACGGATGGACTCAGAGCATGCAGATGCGAAGATTTCTTCACTTTCCGTCCCCAAGCCTAAACTTCAAGTTACACCCCTTAATAAAAACAGACAATACAATTTTGCAAACATGTTTTGTGCACTCCAGTTGTTCCAGCAGACATATCAAACAAACATCACCATTAGCTGACATATAAAACTTATTTGTACAAAATGCTATAAAATCCAAAGGTCTCGGCCAAAAACAGTGGTATTTAACTTTGCCCTGGTGCTTGCACACAACGATACAAGAAAGATGTGTTTACTTCCGAAAAGAAAATAAGGCCTTCTGTTTTACACAATACACATTCATTTTAGATTTCAAAAAATAAAAAAAAAAATCACCTATTTAACCCAGGATGTAATAAAGTTGAGTAAACATATGTAAAATAAAAGTGAACCAGGCACATGAATCCAAATTCATATGTGATTTCTAAATCCATCATCTGATTTAAAAGTGTTTACTAGTCCCCTAAAATCGAACCTTGATATTTGTTTGGTAACATGAAGGATTGAAATCAAAACTTTGAATAATTTTAGCTGTTATGTTCATAGGAAGAAATGTCTGTGATAAAAATTATACACTGTGCATAGAACTAATTATAAACACGTGGGAAAATAATCCCCTGTAAATTAGAGTGAGAGAAACAACCAAGGCAGATTTAGATCAACAGATTTTCAGACATTCAATGTTTTAGGCAAAAGTGTAGAATAATCATAGGCAGGAGCAGCAACTCAAGCCAGTGATCCCAGCACTTTGGGAGGCTGAGACAAGGTTTAAAGTTCATGTGCTGGCTGGGCAACATAGCAAGACCTTGTCTCAATGGAAATAATAAAAAAGGCCTGGAATGCAGCTCAGTAGCACAGGGCTCCTGTGTTGGATCTCCGGTACCACCACAATACAAACATAAAATAGGCATGTCAACAATAATTAGAACATTCAAAATTCAAATAAACTTTTAGAACTGAAGTTCTTAAAGACTTTTGAAGTTAACAAGCATCAGAAAGAACTAGGTAAATCTGGAGAAAAAATCAGTTGATTGGGAGAGTTTGGTAAATTAATTGGAAAGTAGTGCAGAAACAGAAACTATGCAGGAGAAACTACGAAAAATGTGAATGATGACAAAAAAATGCC
Source organism: Heterocephalus glaber (assembly GCF_000247695.1). The sequence goes on along the minus strand of NW_004624854.1, from coordinate 3,188,599 downwards.
TAGCATCTATCAACAAAAGAGACAAAATACATGCATAGTAAATCTGTTAAGAACCTGCTACAATTAACAAAGCCTTTTTCACTGTGAGCAATGCCACAGTACAAGCACTTCCATTGTGTTTATTTGTGTGTGTTACCTTCACACTCCCTCTCTGTTGCAGGGAAAAGGAAAATGAAGAAAAAAAACGTATTTTACAAGAATATTAAAGAACAGCTTTGAGATATAGACTCAAGCAACCTGGATCCATGGATGTCCTTTTCCACCAGAATTTTATATTTTCTTACTATTAGTGATAGCTTTCAATTTAGTGGGAAGGGTACACACTCCTCAGTCACACATAAACATATTATGTTCACTGAATATTCTCTCAGCCAGGAGATTGTAATGCAGAGAAAAGAACAAAAAAGTTTTCACACAGCAAGTACTCAAATACATGCACTTCCTTTCTCATCGTTTCTTAGTTTTAAATATCAAGAAATGGAGATCTACCATACAGCTCCATGAGCACAATTAATAGCACGGTTGTACACTCGAGATTTGCTGAGAGTAATCTTACATGTTCTACTCCACACAGAATAATGGCTACTATAGGAGGTGATATATGTAGATCAGCTTGGTTCTAGTAACATGTCTACATATAGATCAAAATGTCAAGTTCTACATTTTCTTTTCTTTTTTACTTCATATTTAGACATGTATTTGTGTGCACTTATGTATATTTACATATATACACTCATGTATATATTTTGTGTATTATGTAGTCTAGAGAATATTTGTCTAGTTCTTCTCAAATACAAGACTGAAATGCAAGCATTCTCAAATGTATCATTTTACTTTCATGATACAGAAATGTGCTTAAGAGGTGAATGTCTCTACTAGGTTATTTTTATTCACAGAAAGAAGAGCTGATAATTCCTAATTTTATGTATCATCCAAATTAACCAGGTTTAACGTTACAACCTTTGAATTTCCTTTAATCCACCCAATTTTAGCAAATAATTTATTACATATGCACACTGAGAAATAGCATTATCACACTCTGAATTCTGGGCTTGTTTTACTGACATTTTTATTAGAGTGAAAAGATATTTATCATACATATAAATCAAATTATATGCATCATATACACATATGTATACACAAAAAATACAAATGTTACCCTTATTTTGACCCTCATTTCAAAATTCTTTTCTCTAGTTTTCCTCTTTCCCGTATTTCACAGATATGACCACCTATATTCGTGTAATGATCAATGTTTTTAATGATAAATTCCCTTGTACAGCATCTTTCCTGCTACTTCCTACTTTCCCATTCCCACGTTGCACTTTCAGACAAATATTTTGTCTATCTAGTTGACTAATTCTAATAGATATACGGTGTTGCATTTTGTTATAACTCATATTATTTTTCTTTGTCCCTCATGATATTGGTTAGTCTTATGCTCAAACATGTATTTACACCATGCAACAAGAACAATAATAAAAATAAATGAGATTAATGAAGATCTCTGTTCATGATTCCTGTGGCTACCTCAGCAGTCCCCAGAATAGACAGGTGCAGGTGAGACAAGCAATGAGATGCATTCTTTCATCTATTAAATAAGTAGTTGTTGTTAAGATTCTTTTTACTAGTTTGCTAATGTCCTCCAGGGGATTGTGCAAGTGAAGCTTTTACTGGGATTACTATGGGGAAATTATTTTCCACCACAGTATTTAAAAATCTTTGACATTTTAGGAATTGTGTATACTTTCAACTTTTGTTCCACTAGATTTATAAAATGCAAATTTTTACCTGCTCTTCAAGAGTATGTAGTTTAAAAATGCTTTTAATTATCCCGAAGTCCTTTTCAGTGTAGTGCTCTTTCCCCATCTGTGCATGAGTCCCTTTCTTACACTGCCCTTTGGCTTGCGCTACTTTCAGATTCATCTCAGCAACTGTATTTATTAAAAGGTCAGGATATAAATACAGATGTCCTACATATATTTATAAAGAAAATAAATCACATGTAAAAGAAAACGAGGCATTCTACACGTTTTTCTACTTACACTTGTCAAGAAAATAAAACATTGAAATATTTTAGTAGAACAATGTTACTCTTTTAGTAAATTGCACTTCCTTGAAGAAGAATGTTTCCTATTTGTCAGTGTCCTTTCATCGGTGCCTTTCATTCTAAGCTAAATAAAATGAATTCTATATGTTACCTCTAATATATTGAAATAGACTGTCAGGCCACATTTATGCACATCTTATTTTGACTATAAATATAGATCTGTATGTAAAATAAAACTAATTTTACCTGAGTCTTTTGGTTCCAGATGAGTGTATTTGCTTAATTTTTCTTGCCATCTAAGTGTTCATGTTTAAATTAACACATTCAAAATACTTAGAAAAAATAATAATATATTTTAAACTTAAGAAATGCAGATTGGTTTGGATACAATCATTGAGTGTTTATTAAGTCAACTTATTTGTTTGATAGTAAAATTTCTATAACATTATTTACAGTGAAATTTCTATAACTTATTTACTCATTATGTAGACAGTATGGCTCCATTCTATTTCATAGAAATATTGTAGAGAGTTAAAAGTGTGATACAAACAATGAAATTCATTATTGTTTAGAGTGTGCAAGCAACCATGAGCCTTATGTTACTCTGACACTGAGATAGCAAAGCTAATTTACTTTTAATTTGAAAATGTTAAATTCTTCAATGCATTTACTTCTCCTTCCTCAGCATGTGTTTAAATTCAATCCCGAAAACCAGGCTACAACACACATCTTCCTATTTTCAGGCTACTTACATAAGGAGTACTCTCTGTGTCGATACGAATATTTTGAGTATCCCCTGCTAGACCTGTCTTTATTGTGAGCTAATTGTCCTCTGCCAACCTTCAAGGCCAATTTTATACATATTTACATTGTGTAGGCTATTAGAAGAGGCAGGCTTTTATGAGAAAGGAAGATTTTCAGCTTAGGAAATGTTTTAATTTTAAAACTCTGATACAAAAAATAATAATCCACAGGTGGCCAAATTTCCGATTTCCTCATCTGAGACAGTGTTAAAAGCCACCTGGGCCAAGACAGCCCTCAAACCCTGTGCTCAGGTTTCTCCTTCCTTGTTCTCCTGACTGTACTGTGGCAGGAATAGACTTTTTCCATCTTCATTTTCGTTTTCCATCTGCCTTCCAAATCTATCCTGCAAAGTGTATTGCTTTTATTCTCCCTTCTCTGGGGCTTTATTTTCTTCCTTGTTTTACTATAAATTTTCCAGGCTCACTGTTCCTCTCTAATTTCCCCTTGTCCCTTAAATATAATTTTTCCTCTCCACACACACACTGACCACCACAAAATATAAATGAATTCTCTGAAATATCAGAACCATGCATAATTCTTTCCGACACACATGACTAAAGTTTATCTCTCTTGATAGTCACATAATTCTTTTTCTATCATTTTTTGTTCATAATTAATTAGCAAATAGTATTGTTGTCTATATGAATGATCCAATATATCTTTTCATCTCAATTTCACAGTCCTTGTACCCATTCTTAGAATCATCTTTGAAAATTTAAATACCTCATCAACCTTAACAGTCAAAGATCAAAAAGTTCTGTCTCAAGGTGAACATAAGCATAATCCTTCATTTGAATCCTCTCACACACACAAAAAAGACCTTTGAGTGACAGCCTCTGAAGTATATTTCCAGGCACAAACAAAAGGCCATGATTTTTGCACTAAAAAATAATGCACAAAAAAGAAGTACCACAGTCCCTCAACACAAAATACTACCTACAATAATTTTTAGAATGTATAATAAACACAAATTATAAAAAATCAAAAGCCTAAATCCTCACAAAGTAAAAAAGGGATATTATGTCCATAAAATAAAAGTAGCCACAGTAAGGAAGTAAAAGCACAAGTGTGTAAAATTATTGTTACCTCAGTGTACAAGGCCGATGGGCTAAATAATAGAAACAACCTAACTAAAGACTGGTAAGAAGACTGCACTGTGTCCCTGGAGTGTAGCAATATTTTTAAGGAAACAGAAAATTTAACAAACATAGAACAAGTTCTAAAGGGATCACATCATAAACATCATGAGGGAAGTTTTTCAGAAACAATGGGGAAATTATTTAAGAAACATCAGAAGCAATTTCTTAGCATTAAAGTGAAATATGAGTTTTTAAAAATAGTTTTAAAAAACAGTTCTGTGGGGTAAAGGATCAAAAATGATCAAGGCATATACATACCAGTTCCCCCAAATGAGGATTGTTGTTATGTATCACAGACATACACTAAAAAAGAAAAAAAAATGGATCAGGGTCTTATTAGCAGGATGAATAATAAAAACAAAGATTAGCTATATATTCATTAATTTATAAGAACAAAAGAATGAAGAAAACCTACCCACTTACTCAAAGAAACAAAAAATATTATAAAAGACAAAATCAGATTGACTTTGTGTTTTTCACAGGGAATACAGAACAGGAAAAAGGATAGAAGCCTGTATGCCCAAGAACAGATGAATGGATAAAGAAACTATGGTATTTACTCACAATGGGGTACTACACTCCCACAAAGGTTAGACCTGAGTCATTTGTAGGAAAACGGATGCCCCTTAAGGCCATAACATTAAGTAAACTAAATCCAACACACAAGTTTAAATACTACATGATTTCTTTTATATGAGGAACCAAAGTCACAAATGAAGAGCAAAATAAAAGACACATAACAGGAATTAGGGAGATAGATCTTCCTTAAATGTGAAGGGGCTCAAGATGGGGGGCACTGGGAGGGAGTGAAAGGAAAGGAGATGAAAACAAAATTCAGATATATTATGTACCTGCACCAGCTCATCACCAGGAATATAAACATTATGTACTACAAACATGTACAAAAACAATTAAACAGAAAGGGTAGAGATTCAGATTTTGAGGAAATAAAGTACTTTTAATCTACAATACTATATAGTTTTGAAGAATTGGAAAAATAATGCCTCTTCAGGAAAGGTCAAAACATTTAATTTATACAGACACTGTAGAAATAATTGAGGCTATATGTACTGGAGACCTCTGCAGTAGGTTCCAGTCTCCTGCCCAGTGTACAACGCAGGGCTGAAGAAAAACTCAAAGTCAGAATTAAAGGAACAGAGAAAGGGGGAGCCAGAACAGCCAGCACTGAGCAACCAGCAAAGGCCCTGATCAGTCCAACCCATTGATTTTTTTTTTTTTTTTTGGTACCAGGGATCATACTCAGGACCTTGTGCTTGCAAGTCAGGCATCAACACCATTCAGCTAAATCCCTGGCCCAAAGCCATTGATTTTTATTGGTAATCAATTGGGTAAAGGAGAACTACATGTGAGGGCATGCAGTTGTGCAGTTGCTATGGATACTAGGCAGGCAAAGCTTTTAAAGGAAAAGACAAAGCATTCTTGAATTAGGAGCAGAATAGATAAAATATATGGTTGTAATTAGAATGCTGTCCTTCTAGTTAAGAAGGGTTTAGTCATGGGAATGGAATTTGGGTGTGAGTTACTCCGACCTCAGCTACTATGCTATCTTATATTTAGCCTCACATCTTCACAGACGATTTCTCTGGTCTCAGCTGTGGCTATTAGCAGGAAGATCATGCCAACCTGTGTGCTACCACAGTGCTCATGAGGTGCTTCCATGAGTCATGCAGCTTCAGTTGGACTCACTTTTTAAAATAAGCCAATTGAGGGATTTAACCCTTACAGCTTGCAATGCTTACAGCATGCTTTGGGCATAATCAATAGTGTGGTCCCCTGCACATATGCTATAAAATACTGTTAAATAAATGAGTATTGTTTATGAGGATTTATGACCTAAAAATTAAATCAGATCTATTTAGCAACATTTTATTTAAAATCATGGCAGCTATTATTTTGAATCACTCTTAAAACAGAGAACCATGTGTCATTAATGGGTGTGACCCTGGAGGAAGCTAGTACTTACCGAACAGTTTGGTACTGGATAGAGGGTGGGTTGTCACCATCTGCTGATGACCTTATTCCCCTAACTCCTAAAGAAAGCAATATATGTGCACCCATGTTTATAGCAGCACAGTTTGTAATAGCTACTATATCTTGGAAACAACCCAAATGCTCATCAACCAATGAATGGAGTACTATTCTGCCATAAAGAAGGATAAATGAGACATCTCTAGGTAAATGGATGCTCTTTGAGAACATACTCTTAAGTGAAATAAATTGAACACACGTGTAAATGTCACATTTTCTCTCTGGTGTGAGAAACTGAAAGTGAAAATAAAGACTAAAAAAAATACTGTGAAATAAGAAATTTTTCAAAATTATACAGAATGTGTGATATTTTGCAAGTACTGAAAGTGTTCTAAGCAAAAAAAGGTATAGTATTATTAGGAAATGAGCTGAGATTACAAAATGAAAATATATTCTTTTTAGATCATGATACACAGTGTATTGACCATTGTTATTCTCTAATCATTTTTGTTATGAAAAATTATTTTCATAGAATAGCTTTTATATTTTCTTTATTAATATTTGCAAGTATAACTTTAAAATAAAAATTTACAAAAGAAAACTGTCAAAATTGAAGAGAATTAACAAGAAGTGGAAATACAAAAAAATTTCAAGATAGAATTAAGAATCTGTAGGGAAAATGTCTACCAAGTAATTTTGTACAGAACATATAATATTTGTATAATTAAAAATATTTTGCACTGTAACCAGGCATGATTTTCCATTTTTACAGATAGTTATCTGAAACCTTCCAATGGGATTATGATATTATATTCTGAAAACTATGAACTGTGTCATTATATTGTAAATCAAGACTTGGGTCATGACTCTTTTCCAGGTTTCCTACCTGGAATTCAATTTTTAAAACTTAAAAATCAGTTACTTATTATAGGTAGAAGAGTGTTCAGGAGTAGGAAGTGACAGTAAAGTAATTTTTTCTTTTAACAATAACTATTACTTGCTATTAATACTAATTGCTAAATGACTCAAGAGTAACTCAAGAGCTTGGGTGTTGGATGACCACATTTTCCTCTTCCAAAGTGAGTATCACACAGAATAAGATCAGTTTATTTTCACAGCTTTAAAAAGTTCATATTCAACTTTAGACTTGAAAAATAACCATTCAAAGCATAAGCTATATTTTGGAATGTCATATCCAATTTTTTTTTCTTTTTTTTTTTTTTTGTACTCAGGATTGAGTCAAAGACACTGTTCTGAGCTGTATCCTAGGTCCTTTGTATTTTTATTTTTTTCTTTTGACACACAAGTGTCCCTAAGTCAAGAGGTTACCCAGGCAAGATTAACTTGTAAACCTGCATCAACCACCAAGACTGGCTCTAATTTTAACAACTTTTTCACTGGCATTTGACATTATAGTATCATGTATATTGTATTTTGTATATAATCAATTGTTAGTAAAAATCACCAATTATTTTTGTATTAGAACTACTTGATATTGTAGCTTTCATTTAAACAATTAATTTAATTAGTTGTTAGCATATTTATTTTGTTTTCCTGTGGCAGTTACTAATTACATACTGAAAATTAGTTCAAATCAAAAATAAATAAATAAATAAAATACTCTAAGTCAGATCATAAACACATGCCTTTTTTCTTTTTCTTTTTCCTTACTCCTTTTTTCTGTTTATTTTCTTAAAATGTATTACTGTAGGTGACATCAATTTAGAATCAACATTAAAATTAATATCAAACAAAAACAAAACCACACAGAAACTGGCAGGCTAAATCTGAAGGATAGCTGAGTTGTAAGTAGCTTTAGGAATCACAAATAACATTTTAATTTCACATTATTCATCATCTGGACACTTATTTGGAGCCTGGTCAAAATAAATAGGTTTGGACTTCTTAAACACTTAAATCATCACTCAGTGCATAAAAAGCTGGATTAAAAATCAATGCAGACTTTTATCTTTCTTCTTTCAGTAGGCTAGTGCATCTCTCAATTCTTCAGTTAGGTAGACACAGTTACTCCTACGATTCCAGTTTCCCTAAGGTAGTCAATAGCCCAATGAAGAGAAATAAGTAAATTAAAATCCCTCGGTATAAAAGTTTACTTATTGCACTTTGTGGGCCTATTCCTCACTTTGTTTCCTTTTCATGGTTAAAAATATATATATTTCAGTAGTATAAATTTGGCTATGGATTTTTAACCATATCTTTTTACTCCTCTTCCTCCAAACAAACAAAAATAATGTTAGATACTATTCCCAAGGTGCACAAAGTAATCTTGCTTGCTTATTTTATAACCATTTTAAAAGTCTACATAAAAGTGAATTAAAACCAAAATACTTTCATGAGAAGCTAATTCATTGCAAGCTCCTGGAGAGAAGCAGAAATTTAATTTGCTTCAAGACACCTGGACAATTATTAGGATAAATGCTGTAATAATCAAGGTGTGCTTTAATGAACCACACTAAAATTTCTGTGTATTAACACAAAAGAGTTGCGTTGAGGTTTGTGGAAAAATCGAGGCAGATGTTTCCAGGGAGCCGCACTCCCTCAACAAGTGAGTCCAATCCAGTGCTTCCTCCACCCAAACTCTGGATTATGTACTGCAAATCAGTGAAGTTTCCTCAGCGCTGATGAGAGAAAAGAAAAATGTACATGGGAGATTTGTCATGGAACAGTTTACAAATCATTTTATATAGCTGTAATTTTCTGTTAATTAGAACTACTCATTTTGGAGATACTTACAGGAGAAAGCCTGGGGGAATGGATGTCATTTGGAAATAATACAAAACTGATTTTAAGCAATCACAGTTGCCTTTCTAGATCTCATTCTTAAAATTTAGTCTCATTTTTTTCACTTAACCCTTAGTTATTAATGTTCCATTTTTAATCACGCATGAAAATACATAAGATAGCATTGCGGGTGTCACGTTTTATAAACACATCGAAATACATGTACGTGAAAGTATGTATTGGAGTGTGTGTACAAATGCTCATTCTGTAGTATAATATGTGATTAAATATTCTTATTTACTTAAGACTCCAATTTATACATAATAAATTAATTTGATTTTTAAATTAAAATAAGATTTCATTTAATTAATATATTTACTTAATTAAAAATAATTTAATTAAGGTTTTTTCACATAATTTTATTAACTTTTCCTTTTATTTAAAAACAAAGAACTTGGATATTCTTCTATATATAACTTTCATGTCTTTCATTGAACTATAGTTATTTCCTATATGATTATCAGGATTTACAAGAAAGTTTCTTTGGCTTACAAACATGCTTACTTACATCTATTTTGTGTAAATATTTGAAATGTATTCATGCAAACAAATACCCAGTAATTTTGATCCTGTGTAGTGTTGAATTGGGATTTTATACAGGTAACAGAAAGCAGTCTAAGTATTTCAGTTTTTAAGCAGCTTAATATGGAGGATTGGGTATTTCAAATACTTGAAAAACAAAGCCAATCAAAGTATTAATATGCTGCGAGCAAGCACTCTGAACTATAGGGCATGCAGGAAAATAATGTGTCTTATTAAAGATAGCACATAGACCCTACTATCAACAGAATAAAATACTAGAGTAGCCATAAATAAACTCAGATGTGTCACTAAAATTCATACACACTAACTTCAGAATTTCAGATTTTATCAACAGCACAGCTGCCCTGAGCGTAGTTAGGTTGTCTTTTCCCCTATGGGGATGGCCTGTCAGCTCTCTTGCTTTCCAGTGTTGCTCACCTTCCTGTCACTGTGGACGTCATTATTGTATTGGTAAAGGTAAAACAGTTGGCATAAGAAACCCGCTCAACTTTCATCACTGCAATTAAGTGGCAAACCTACAAATGTATCCATCATCTTTCATAGCTGAGCTACTCAGTGTGACTTTGATTTTGTGCGTGTCCTTTCACCAACCTAACAAATGAAGATCAATTACCATACAGCATTCTGGTGGATGGATAGTCAAACAGCCAGCGATAATGCAGTGTCAACTCCATCAAACTGGAACTTTAAAAGATTCATTGAATGACCATTTTAGAGAGGACTACAATGAGAATAGAATATTTTCCTCTAACCTTATGTTCCTTTTTTTCCATACCGGGGATCAAACTCAGGACCTTGTACTTGTCAGGCAGGCGCAGCGCCGCTAAGCTACATCCCTGCCCAAACCTGATGCTCTGACTGTGCAAAAGAGGTTTACAGTGCCTGCCAAGGCTGCTTGGAGAGGAAGGAAGATGGAAGCAGGGGTCTGAATGTAAGCAGTGCATAGAGACATCACAGTGAATCCCATTTCTGTGTAAAGTTAAGGTGAGTTAATAAAAAGAATTTCTAAAATAAAAGGTCACATTTTATGGGAAATAATAAACAGCAAACAAAAGAATGTTCCTAGCCATAATACTTTAATAGATGAAAAACACTGATATATTGACTATTGTTTTATATTCTGTGTATTTCAGAAATATACAAGACAGTATTTTTGTTGATTTTATCACATATAAATAATAAATGTTTGAACACATAATTATGTTTAACCTGTATTAAACATTATGCAATGCATACTCATGTTGAAACATCATGGGACAACTATTAATATGTACAGTTTTATGTTTTAATGTATTAGTTAAAATAATTTGTTTTAAAAGAATGAGAAAATATTCTTCTAAATAATTTTTTCTTATGATAAGTGTGGTGTTATATTTTATATATATATAATCCCTGCATTAAGGGGGCTGAGAACAAAGTCAACCTCAGCCTCAAAAAAAGAAACAAAAACAAACAAAAAAACAAGACAAAGAAAACAATTATCCTAGAACTAGAACTTAATTGTAGTTTGATAGATTAGGTTTAATAACCAATATAGTATTTTTATGCCTTCAAATGCCTCAAAAATATGTGAAAAGTGTCTATATACACTTTTTTTCTTTAAGGCACTCAGCCTTAGGATAGTACTTTAAAATTATTAATCTAAAATACTTGTGAATTTGACTCATTCTGGCCTCAAATACAACCTCGTAGAATATTTGCAATGTTCTCTATCTGCCCATTACATCACCGACAAGAAATAGCAGATATATTTGCAAATTACTAAAAAACACTCCTTATTGTTAATTTATACTTGGAAGTACTTTTAATAAAGATGGGCAGAATTCTGTTTACAATGTCACAAGTATCTTATTTCACAGAGATCCTCTCAGAATCTAACACTTCATTTTACATAACTCAAATTTTATCTCTTGATTGTGATTATTTTGCAAACGACTTCCAACATTTAATCAATCCTATATATACCCACTTTTTTGGTTTTCTGAGGCAAGCCAGAATTTCTCCACTTCCGTTATCTAACTTCTGCAGCACCAACATGGCAGGGCTGAGATTAGAGGTTTGGTTCTTCTCTATCCAAATAGCACCACCTATGCTACACATCGCCCTCCTTTGACCTCCCTAACGTTATCCAACTCCTTATTTTTGTTCACGGAGTTGTCACAGATTCCACCACTGTCAGTTCCGTGAGCCATACCTGAGTGGAGTCCACCTAGTCAATCAAGAACGGTCTCCATAGGACAAGGGCTCACATTATCTTGACGAAACATCCGGGGCTCTTGGGAAACAACAATGGCTGTGTCCAGTGGTGTCGAGTAACAGCAGCAGCTCACAGGACTGCACTGTGCTCTCCTATCTTAGCATCACTGGATAAAAACGCTACTTCTCTTAGATCTGATGGCAAAGGCGATATGTCTGAACCCGCCGAAACCCAAGGAATGTGGAACTCAGCATCGGCACGTCCATCTGCAAACTCCCCTGGAGCTTTCGTCGATACACCCCAAGGTATGAATGCAGCAATGAGGACGCAGATTCTCTTCTCAGAAACCATCTTCACGTCCTCCAATCTTAAGCTTTTGATTTATGTTCGGATCTTTTCTATTTTTATACAGTTAAAACAATCACTCCAGAGTTAGATTTTGGAGACTAAAAATACGCACACATTTTTAATAGTTGAGCATCTTTTTCATGGAAGCTCTCATTCTTTTCTAGAAGCATAAACACATATTTAGAAAAATGTTTAAATATTACTCAGAAGGAGCAAGTTGACTCATTTTCATTCATTTTGCCTTTCATTTGCAATATTCATTCCCTGAAACAAATCTGAGTGTAATTTAATTGGCAAATGTGTTGATGGTTGTGACAGTAACTCCCAAATGTAAATACAGTGATAGGAGGAAAGAAAAAAATCTGTACAAAGTTCACATTTTTATGCAGACACATACGCAAAGCTTTGAAGCTAGCAGATGATATTCTGCAAACAGGAGTTATTATTATTGAAGATTGATTTTGACATGAGGATGGTAAATGTTTTAGTTGCATAGGAGTGCTTAATTTGATCGAAATAACATGTTAAATGTCTTCTTAAAAACTAATGCTTCTATGTATGTGTAAATGCATAGAAAGATCAATTTGTTTAAGATATTAGTTTTAATGTTCTTGATTCAAGGCAATGAATGCCTCACACAATTATAATTTGCTTTTAGCATAGTCACTGTGCAACTGATTTCCCTTATCATGCATTTGTCCACTTGTTTAGCTTTTTCACTGACACAAGGCCAATAGCGTAATACATAGCTAGAAAGACAGAACACCTTTTGGCATAGACTCTACTGTAACATTTTGTTTAATATCATGTTCTTGAATTTTGAAATGTTGACTTCATATATACAATTCAGAAAACTGTTTAAGTACCTATGCCTCAGTATTTATCCATAAAATGGGCATATAAATATTTTAGAAGACTTGTGTGAAGATTGTTATCAGTTAATATTCAGAAGAAGGGCCTATGAGTGGAAAAGCCTGCATGCAATTATCCTAGAAAGAGACAACTTAGAATTCTGCACTGCTTTTATGATGCTTAGAATCAAAGTTTTCACAGGTAGGTAGTTATGGCTAATATATAGATAAAACAAGTGTAATTTATTCTGTTCTTGACTTTATTCTAAACATTTCTTATATCAAAAATGATTTATTGAACAAGTATAGCAAAATTGGTCTAATACTTTTCATTGATCATCAATTCTAGTTATTAAAATTTACCACTACTGCTTGGAATAATTTATACTATGTGAAAGTCCAAAAATATTTCAAAAATATTTAGCTATACATGACACAGTATTTACCCTAGGGATATAAAAGGTTATTCAATCTTAGAAGTATATGATGCAATTGAATTTCTTTCCAGGCTTAAGTACTGAAACTATTTGTGCTTTTTTTTGGAGTTGATTGTTTTTTCTCCAGGAGAAGATATTGTTATATAAATATATGTGGTGTAGATGATAGAATTTAGGCATATTTTCTTGAAATGTAGACATCACCATCTGTAAATATTTTATTGAAAACTGTGTTGTTTTAAATGACCAAAAAAATCAGATTTAATATTCCAAAGTGAAGTTGGTCACAAAAATTAAGTAAATTTTAGATTATTATATCATAATTTTCAGTGTGATTAATTTGATCAGGATAGCAGGTTAAGGGTCTTCCAGACATATTAATATTTCTCAATATGAAAACATTCAGTGCTCAGCGTGATCTCACACACCTGTAATTCTAGAACTCTGGGGGCTGAGGACTAAAAGTTCAAGCCTAGGCTGGCTAATTGGGAATTTAGAGAGAAATTTAGATTCTTCCAATTGTCGGGCTGGTACAAATAAAGTTGCACTGGATATGCACACACAATATTTATGTGGGGATTTGTTTTGTTTATCTATGAATGGAATGGGTGAAATATACATTAAATTTTCAAGAATTTGTCAAATCGATATCCAAACTGATTGTACCAGGTTGCATTTCTACTAGTGTATGAAAGTTTAGATTGTTCACCATCTTGGCCGACAGCTATAGTGACCGTTTTCTTCAGCTTGACATATGAGAGTAGGCAAGCACCACACTGTGGTTTTAAGTTGTTCATAGACACAGAAATTTCTGGTTTAACAATGAGTTACATTCCTAAAACTAGGTCGTTAAAGGAATTATTCGCTAGTGAGGAACTGTGTATGATACGTACATTATTCAGAACAAAGAAATGGTCAAAGGGAACTCCAACTTGACGACTTTGCTTGTATTTATATAACTCTTACGTGCAGTACTGTAATGAATAACAGAATGTAAAACTACAGCTCTGCATGTGCAGTACAATCAGCAAAAATTACAGTGCCGTCTTGTAGAAGAAGCTACCACGGGGCCTCACTGCCGCTCATATTCTGTGTCCTCAGTCCGAGAGCCCGGTGTAAGGCTGAACAGGCTTTAGACAAGTACGTTGCTACGTGAGCTGAGGAATATCTGTAATTAATAATATTGAGCAAACTTGACAGGATCAGATGCCTTGCAGACATCTGCTGGGCTGATGTGTCTGTTTAGAATTTGACTTAACAGTATTTTTTTTTTGCTATCTTATTATCCAATTCCAAAGTTCTTTTCATATTCTCAATGCAAAGTCTGTGTGAAAAATGTGAATTTCAAATAATTGTTTCTAGTCTCTGGCTTGTCTTTTCATTCATTTAATTATGTCATACATATGCAGAGTAGACATTTTAGTTTGAATAATGCTGAATTTATAGTTTTTTTCTTTTAGTTACCATGCTTTAATTTTATTTAAGACATCTTTTCCTAACCCAAAGTAAAAAATAACTTTCCTCATGCTTTATTCTAGAAGTTTTGCAGCTTTAAATTTTTCAGCTAAGTCAATGAAAGTTTTATGAATATATATATATATATACACATATATATATATATATATGTATATATATATAGTGTAAGTTAAAGCTTGAATTTATTATTTTGCATATGGGTATTGAGTTGTTCCAGAACCACTTATTGAAAAGATTATATTTCCTTCATTAAATTGCTGAACATCAACTGACTTTATGTCTCGTCTTTCTTCTCTTCCACTAACAAATCTATCATTTGTGGCTTTTGTTTATATTGATTGTTATAGTTTTATATTCACTTTTAATGCCAAAACATACAGATCCTTCCAACAGATTTAGTTTTTAATGTTTCTCTATATCTGGTGTGTAGAAAATTCACAATAATGTAGCATTTTTACTTCTGTTTTCCACACTTTCTTTTATTTTTCATTCTAAACTTTATCATTTTTATTTGTTTGTACAGATTAATAGTCATGAATTAAATGTTTCGTCTTATGCAACACGTTGCTTTGAAATGCATGCCCCTTGTCTAAGGACTGAACTAATGCATGGATTAAATTATGTTATACACACTTTTTGTAGTGAGTTGGGTTTAATCCTTCTAATTCACAGAAGATTACTAAATTTAGAGAACTTTATTTCTGACTTGTTTTTCATATAGTCTCTCAGTTTGTCTTTTCTCTATCACTATAGTTACTATTAGATATGGAAATATTCAGCTTCATAGTCTCAGTCCTTGCATTTTGGAAGCACTTCCTGGCTAAGAATTTCTATTTGCTGTACTGAAACTTAAGACTTGATCTTGGTTTATTACCTCTTCTTGTTACAATTCAAAATGTTATCACACTAAGCAGAGTAGGTAAATTTAATGGCTTTAAAATAAGTCCAATAATTGTTTTAATGAAATTTTTTTTCCTATTCATGGAGTCTTTCATCTGTTTTCATTGTTTATTATTCTTGGTTTTGCATTGTGAACAGTAAAAATTTTAATCATTTGAGAATTTTGCTAAAGGTTCTGAGTGTGTTGCTGGGTATGTGGGGGGGAACCAGGATTTAGTTCCCTGCTTGTGGCATCTGCGAAGTACACACTTACAAGTATTCCCAGTCATTTTGCCTACCTACACCACTTCGGTACCAGCACACTTGCATATACTACTTTATTAAGACGGTGATGAGCCACCAGTTCTACCTCCTTCAAAAAGAAGTTGGAGAAACCAAACAAGATTTTTCAAACAACACAAAATGTTCTAAGTCCCACCTATTAACTCTTGAATCTATAGTCTGATCTCTGAAAATTCTGTGATCAGGAAAATTCTTTCATACAAGTGCATTAGGAGTCAGTATTCTACTTCACTGATTTTCCATCCATCAAAAAGAGTTATCATTTGTGCTACAAAATTTTTTCAAAATATTTGTTGTGTTGATGACAAGAGTTTTTGAGGGCATAGTTACTTAGATTTCAGATGAACAGCTGGATCTGTGCTATGCTGAATTACTTTTTATAGGAATAACGCAATGTATCTATTATGGTTAAAAATTGCAAATGCCTACTTTGGAGATAGTTTGAGAAAAATTTATACTTATTAGCTAAAGGAACACACATAAAATTTTACTCTACAAAAATTATTGAGTGAAAGGAAATTAAAAATTAACTGTACCATAAATATCAAATAAAGAAACCTATTGATATAACTTAGCTTTTATAGATTTATTTGGCACTATATCAGTGTATCAAACTGAGTATTATCTCATTTATTTCAAAAAATACAAAATAAAGTACTTGAGGTGACCTCTAATTACTCAATATTTCTAATTATTCGAGGAAATTTTTGATGTTTTAGGACATGAACTATTATTAACATATCACAATATTGGCCACTTTTACATTTTTATTTCAACATAGAAGACAGAGTTATCTGACAGATAAAATAATTTAATGCTTATGTATAGAAATAGCAGCACAAAACTGGCTCTACTACTGACTTCTCTGATTGTAATTCAGTGAAAGAGAGCAATCACTCAAGGATTCAAGGGTCTGAATTACTAACTACATTTTAATTTATGGTACATCACTTTAAACAACCAGTAAAAATTACTTGTCAAAAAATAAAATTGCAAATGTCAATAAAAATAACAAGATCTTCTCTGATTTCATTCTTCAATACTACCTTTCATTTTCTATGCTTGGCAATGGATTTGACTGAAAAAAAGATCAAAATTAGATATCCATTCCCATGCTAGAAAGCATAGTTGGTGTAACACGCAGAAGGAAGCAAGTTTGAAAAGTACAAATCACATTAATATTGACCTTCATGGTTATAATAATGAAGGCATAATTTTTTGGAAAGACAGAAACACCCCAGTGAACATAACAAATGTAATGAATGGAGCTAAGTATAAAAAGTTGTTATAGGAACATTTCGTGAGAAAATAGAAAAAAATGAATAACTTTCTGTCTTATAACAATCCAGCTTGAGCATAATATTTTATAATGTTAGGTTCTTGTCACCTGCCCAATGTTTATTTGGAATCACACATGTTTATAATAAAAGTGATACTGACTCTAACTATACCTAATTTATATAATGACAATCACATCCATCCTTGTGCGAGTCTTATGTGCTATGTATTTCATGGAAAAATTTTGGAAATTGAAGAAGTATTTCTTTCCATAAAAAATAATTTCCTGAAAAAGAAGTCATACATCAGTGGATACTCTTCACAACATATGCTATAAAAACTATCAGGTACTATTCTATAATGAATACACCTCTCCACGTGACATTTCAACATCATCTCAAAATTTGTAAATGTAAAAGCTAATTTACCTTCATATTTAAATGTAATAATTGTAGTGGTGTGCAATATAGCAGGCATTGAAATTAGCACCAAAGGCACCAGAATTGAAGAAAATATCTACATTTCAGAAGGATAAGATTCAAAGTAAGTCTTTAAATTTCACAGTTTTAAAGTATAGCTAAAGTATAACCTGAACTACTTGTATTTATATTTGTAATAGTTTCATTGAAGTATAATTATGACACACAAAAAAATTTAATGAATGTATGATTTTGCTACCATAACTCCATTCCACTTCTAGATATTTTAAAGCATCTCCTAAAATGTCTCTTGCACTTATTTGCTGTCAATATCCACTCTTAGATCTTAACCTAGGCAATCACTGAGCCCTACATTTTTATTTTCTCTAAAAATTCCTATACATGGGGTCACAAAGCATGTAATCCTTTAGGTCTGGCTTTTTTCACCTAGGAAGCTATTTGTGAAATTTATATATTTTCAGACTCACTTAGCAGATTTGTTTCTTTTTATTGCTGAAAATATGCCAGTGCACATATATACCACCTTTGTTTAAAGATTGACTAATCAATGAGCATTTGGACTCTGCAGATTTTGGTTATTATGAACAATGTTGCTATAAAATTGTGTATCCAAATATTTACGTGGACTTAGAGTTTATCATGTTGGCAGAAAACCAAAAACTAGACAGAATTCCAGAATCATTTGATAAATATATGCTTAAATTTTTTTTTTTTGTTTGTTTGTTTGTTTTGTAACCAGGGCTCCAACTCAGGACCTTGCGCTTGCAAGGCAAACGGCCATGTGTGGTTAACTTTTAAAGAAATTTTCAAGCTGTTTACCTAATTGGTTATACCAATTTGACATTCCCACTAAAAATATATGAATTCACTTTTTCCAAATTGTTGACGATATTGTTGTCAGTGTATTGGATTATTGCCATTCCGTTATGTTCCTGGTGGTTTAATTTACATTTCCCTAGTGACTTAAGGTGCAGAACTTCCCTTTATGATATACTAACCACTAATTTGTAAACTTTCACAGGAAAATGACAGTTGAAATGTTTTGCTCATTCTCATTTGAGTTGCTTTTATGATTGAGCTGTATGAGTACCTTTCATATTGTGGATATGCGTACTTTATTATATACATTACTTCAAATATTTCCATGTTGGCTAGAATGAGTTCTCTCCTCATAATCTCACAAGACAGAAATTCCTCTTGGGCCTTCATCTGAGGACTCTGTGGAAAAGGCTGCTCTCCGGATCATTTCCATAGTCATCAGAATCCAGATCCCTGCAGCTCCTGGACACTGCCTATATTTCTCTTCATGTAACTCTCTCCCCCTCCAAACAATAACAGCATACAGAGTCCGCCCCTTGTGTCAAATCGCACTGCCCACCTAGAGGGAGCTGTGTGCTTTGTGGCATGGTGGAGGAACTGCAAACAACTGACTACATGGCAGTATAGCCCAGAGATAAATGCCCTCATTTTTATGGATGTTAGGGATCACTGACAGAAATTTTAAGGATGCCAGTGCAGAAATTTTGCCCAGTACTCACATCTTAATGTAGTTTTCCTTTGTTCTATTTGTTGGATACATTCATTAGTGTTAATAAATAATTTTGATAAAGAAATTAATAAATATCCACAGTGTATTTGCCAATATTTTTTTCCAAGCTTGTTATTTGGCATGTGTTTTTACTTGCTTTTTCTTTAGTGTAGATTTTATATCTAAAGATCAATCTGTTCTTCTATGTTTAAAATTTCCTTTAGTGTGAAAAAATAAAATGTTTAATTTATTATATTTTAGTCAATATATCAAGATTTTTTTTGTCTTGTGAAAGATATCTATGTACTTGCATTCTGGTAAAAACTGTAATACCTACATGCCTAAATTTATATATGTATTTGCATGTATTTACACACACAAATACAAAAATAAGTAAATATCACATATGCTCATTTAATAATTACGCAAAAATGTCATGGAGATGATGACAGCTTTTGTTTGTTTTTTTCTTACATTGTTGAGGAAGATGAATAAAGTACATTTACTTCAAAACTTCTTGGTTAAACATGTTTTACTTTTTATAGATGGGTCTCATTTCATTCAAACATACACAATTATTTTAATATTCGACCTCTGTTCTCTTCATTTGTATTTATCTTTTAAAAATTTCTGAATATTTTTCTCTTACAAGCTCCTGCTATATAATATATATGGTTAGGTCTTTGATTATTAATCATATTCTTATTTTTTCTTAATAACTTTATCCCATTTTCATTATTGATGTGGAAAACAAGTTATTTTAGCTTATGATAGATATTCCTGAGTATGATGATTTTAAGTAGTTACTTAGCCATGATTACACATTATAGCTATTTTTGTTTGTTTATAAAAATATCCTTTGAATATTTTTAGTGCTTTCCCATTATTTGTAACATTTAGACTAAATGCCTATAGTATGCTATTATGTTTTTTCAACATTATCAATGTTGACAATAATTAATGGTCCTGTACTACTAGATAGGCAAACAATGGTTTTTTTTTAACACCAATTTTATTTGTCTTATCCCCCAAGATACAATTTTCAATTTTGGTTTTCACTTCATTTTTCTGGTATCTAATAATTGCCTTGATTTTAATAATATAAGTATTTATTCATGATCTACTCACTTTATGCCATACATGATTTTTGAATTTATATGTATATGTCATTGCATTATTTTCACTATGGTATCTACTCTTGGTCCTCTTCATTTATCATTACCTTTATTTTATGATAGTTTTAATAGTCACAGTAAATTTTGGAACAATAGTTTTAGTTTTGGCATTATTTTAACATTAATTCAAACTAACACTATATAAAATTGTGCACAGGTAGGATTTCCTAGATATGATAAGTGGAGAATAGTTTTCTGAAAAATGGGCATATTTAAAGTTCCTCAAATATCATTCTTTATTGATTAAGAATCAATACATTTACTGAAATGAATTATATAATAATATAGACTGAAATTATTTTAACTTTTTTCAAAGACAAGTATCTGCCTGGACTGAGGACCGAAGTCTGTGTAATGGACACGTGGCAGCTTTTGACTACCTGAGGACAGAACAAATGATTTATCAACATATAAAAGGAATTAAATTTGGGGAGACCATGACATGGCAGAATGCTTTCCCATACAAAGGTGGAGAGAAAGATGGAAAGCTAAAAAAGCGTTTCTCATTCCTTTTGTTTGGGGTGTACAAGTACTGTTCCATTATCCCAAATGTATTGGATCCTTGTGAAAGAACTGCTCATTGGAATGCATTAACTGGTCATTGATTAATAGCATATATCCTCCATTCTCTTGTCCCTAAAATTTACTACCAGGAAATAAGTAAGACATTTTGCTTTCTCTCTTGCACTGTCTTCTAAGAGTTTTTAAACTGCAAATATTTTTGGTAGACACACGTATCTCCCCCACAGCCTTAAATAGAATTAGTATAAAGCATTCGTGACAGTTTGTTAATTTGCACTCTGCCCTGTGTGGACAGCTGATATTAATATGATGAATTTCTAAACAGATGCTTCCCCCAAAATTATTCTAAATGTTTCCATAACCTTTGTGGACTCTGCATTGGAAACGCAGTTTATAAAGCTATGTTGTGACACATTTTATATCAGAGTAAACTAGATAGAAAATATTATAGTAAATCAGTTTAGCTCTGCTCCCTAATTTTAAAGTATTAGACAATTTCTATAATTATTTCACCTTTTACTACTTTTTAAAAGTTTTTTGAGTGCACAAGCATTATATTCTCCATTCTGTTACTAAAGCTTTTAGTGTAAATTAACAAAGAGTAAAAGGTCAACCAGTGAAGCATTTGGTGATAATATTCTTGTGGTGTGTCTATATTCAAAGACAGCATCTGATTTGAATGCACAAACATGAATAGGGATATATTTATACCAAAAACTGGAAATATCTTTTATATGGGTGTGAAGGGACGCATTAGGGAAATACCAAAATAATAAAATATAATACATAGTCTAACACATACTATAGAGTTGATTATCTTTAAAAGTATACTGTACCTCCTTCTATTTCTTATTAAAAAATAAGGAAATCAAGAATTCACTAAAAAATTAACTAAAATATTAACCAAATCTTCAATGTCTATGATTATAAATGTTTGCTCAGAAGACACTATTTCATGTTTATTACAGATGAAATATTTTACTCCTGGCACATTTTGAAAGTTACCAAGGGATTCTCAGTATTAAATAAAGACATACTCTTAGACAAATACATTCATGAGGAAAAAATATAAATATTCCTAGTATGAAAGTAGCTGGTTTTCTTGGAAAATTTTTAGATTCTCATACATATATTTAATATAATCTCACAACTTTAAATCTATAGAGTTCAATTAGGAGTGAGGATATGCCCACAAAAGAACTGCTTTTGGAAGACATTTTATTTGAGTGGTTTCTTATTCATTTAATTTTCCATAATCCCCAAAGTAAAAGAAGTTATATGCAGCATGTAACGTTCAGACTAGATGTTATAAGGAACTACCAGTCAGAGCGTTCTTCAGAGTACAGGCCTTCCTGGATGAGGCACATCCTATGCAGGAATTGCTGACTGGACAAAAGGAGCCACTTTCTTCTCACAGACAGGAGAGAAAAAGATACATACAGGATACTCAGAAGAAGTTTAAATACAAACTTTTGAGTTTAGATGATCAAATGTCTCTGCTTGTAAAACGAAGCTTAAAGAAGTTGGGAAAGGGAGAATGTGTAGAATGTATTGATATGAAAGAATATCAATAAAAGTTAACGTGAGACTCTATACTGTGGAGAACTTTGGATGTAATTCGACCCTATACGTGGAAAATGTGTAAGAAAAAAGTAACCAGAGTTTATAATTTTATTGATAAGTGAGCATTTGTTGTTATTTTCTTATTTTATTAACATAATATAATTGATATTCATGTTGAAGGCGTATAATCACTGCAGGATCATGAAGTGGTTTTGGCATAATCAAAGAGATTCAAAATCATTTTCAGCATCATTCTACTGCTACATAATCATTTTCTATTGTTTTGTAAAAATTTAATAATTTTGTAAATTTGTAATTTTGTAAATAATTTTGTAAAAATTTAATAATAATACCTGCTATTGCCATTTGTAATATTTAAGGTGATATTTAAGGTAATATTTAAGGTAATATTTGTAATATTTAAGGTGATAATAGCATATCCTAATTATGTGTTATATAATTAGGATTTTGTAAACATGAGGGTGAACATGCAGAATCTGCACATATTATGTAAATTACTCTAGATGTACTTGTCATTGCAGAATTTTCTGCAAAAGAGTCAATCAATGTGGAAATATGAGTTAGGAAAGTAATTACTTTTAATTGCCCATGTTATGATCCCAATATTTTATATCATTTGTATAGTGTGGACTTACTATCAAATATTTGGAGTCTGATGACACAAACAAGTATTTGAATTTTAGTCCATCCTCTTCTTTGAGAAGTATTTGTATTTTTTTATAAGGTCTGATAAGAACATTATGATGTTTGTATTTTTTGGTAAAATGTATTACAGTAAGAGACACTTTACCATTAATCCCCCTCAAAATCACTCCCCATCACTTTGAACGCATTTTTTCCATAGTTCTGGCCACTTTGAAAGCTCTCATTAATGTCTTTAGTTTGTGATCATTTCTTCCCATATGCTGTTAACTTCAAATTGAGTGTATATTTAAGAACTATTTCCATGGTCTACCATGAAGTATAGGAATCAATTCTGGCTATAGAAGTTTTAGTTAGTAATTTATGAAAAAATGTTTAGTATAATGTCTTATTATCAGCCATCTTATGTAAAAAATACGCAATTATTTCAAAGACTATCTTCAACATTCAAATACATCAAGCAAATAACATAAATTTATTAGTGTATTAAATCAATTTGGTTGATCTCAAGATGCACAGTTTTTGGACAAACTACTACATGTAAAACAAGATAGGCAAGACTATCGTTTTCTAAATGAGTCATAAGTTATTAATACTACTTACATTAAGCTGAAGTAATTTTCCTATTCATACAGCAAATCCAGATTCAAACAACATGCCCTTCTTGGTATTCTCCTAATGTTCTACTTCAAGTGAACCACTGTCTTTGATTCATTTCCAGCATACACTAGTTGCATATCAATTATAAAAATAATGTATTTAATCTTACTATCATACATAGAATATTGGTCTTTTTCTCATTAGTTTATGGTAATTCTTTAGAAAACTGGAAAGTAATCATGTATTATAATCACAACGGTATCACTCCGACAACAGTAATCAAAAGTTATTGTTAATTACTATGATGTGTGAAATTAGAGTTGTAAAATGTGAAATGTGTAATGAAATATATATCTATATGTACATATAAAAATATATACATAAGTATACGTGTATACATAAGTATATATGTGCATATGTGTATATACGTAAATATATACATATAGGTATGTGCATATGTAAATAAATATGTATATATATATTTCATATATGTGAAAAATAGAGGGAGAGGTTTTATTGATAAACATATTACCAACAACAGCAGTATTTCCCTTATGAATAAATATGGCTAAATGAGTATTTAGGTGTAAAGAAACGTAAGTAAGAATTGTATAGAAAATGTCTTCCAATTGTGTATGGGTATTTTCATTTATTTTTCACAACAAAATTGAAAGAAGTGCACATTAAACATATGTAGACAAAGAAAAACAAAGGGTGAACAAATTATACGGTGAATGTTTAAATAAAATATTTATTACAGTAAAATAATTGCCACTATTTCCCATCAAATACTCTTGCCATACTTCTGGCTAGTCCTTAAAGTCAAAATAATTGTGAAAGATCAACATTTTGAATCAATCCAGGACATCCAAGCATCCACAACAAAGCAACTAAAGACATTAATGAGAGCTTTCATAGTGGCCAGAACTATGGAACAAATGTGTTCAAAGTGATGGGGAGTGATTTTGAGGGGGATTAATGGTAAGGTGTCTTTTACTGTAATACATTTTACCAAAAAATATAAACATCATAATGTTCTTAACAGACCTTGTAAAAAATACAAATACTTCTCAAAGAAGGGGATGGACTAAAATTCAAATACCTGCTTGTGTCATCAGACTCCAAATGTACCATCCTGTATCTTCACCTGGCAGAAAGAGAACTCTTACCTCACTTTATCTTATAAAGGCACAGTCCTCCTGATGCTATTAAAATACGATTCTCTCCCTAGTGCCTCACTTACAAATGTAATTCTGAGATCTTAGCTTTTCAATATAAGACTATCCATCTGTTTGTGTTTCTATCTACAAAAATGGTATATATAAATAAATGCTATGCAAATAATACATATATATATAATGATTTGAATATATATATATATATATAACAGAGAAGGGACAGTTAAAAATTAAAGCACAAATAAGTAATCTAAAATGGAACATCAAAAGTCAATTGATGAGAGTAAAATAAATGGAAAATATAGGATCACAGTGAAAAGATTCAGAAAACAAATTTAAAAGTAATAGAAATAAATTTAAGCAGATTAATTTGATTCTATCCAAAGTTGAGAAACTATAACTATATTTCAGCATTATGTTTTTCAAACACTCAAGTCAGAATAATTATGGTATTTCGTTAAAAGCGTGACTGAATTTAAAACATGATTAAGTGCACCTTGCATTCTGTCGTACAGAACATTAAGATACATAATCAGATATCATGCTGTATAGAAACGAATATTTACTGTTTCAACAGGTTATTTTGTCCGATGCTGGCTTCCTGCTTGTTCTATGTGTGCACGTGGCTGCTAGGACACTTTAGACCAGGGGCCAGGTTCACGCTAAGCTGTCAGCAGCTTCATGCCTTTGGTTTTGTTTCCATCCAACACTGCCACGTGCAAATGCTAACATCCCAACGATGACCTCTGTAGCAGCCCCTGGGAGGCAATGATGTTAACACAAGCTGTGAGGGCAGCACATTGTGGCTCGCTTAGTGCCCTGCTGAGCTGAAGATGATGAGATCTTTCTTCCCATGAGGATATGAGGAGAAAGGAGCTCTGAAGGTAAGAACAGTTGTTCTCAGTAAATACTCAATCTGAGCACACTGTATCTTGACTTCTCAGCTTCTGGAACTGTGAGGGATAAGTGTTTTGGGGTTAAGCTACCAAATCTAGGAATAAATGCTGTTTAAGCCATCTGGTCTCTGACATTTTGTTACAACTGCTCAAGCCAGCCTGTTCTACTTACCATTGATTATTTTTCCATTTTTCTCATCAGCAATTGGAAAATGTCAAATAGCAGCCATTATTTTAAGAGTAGTTTTAGGTGTATGATACTCCAAATATATCTCAGAAACTCCTTGGAACTTACAATTTTCTCACAATGGAGGATACATGAATAATAGGAATAAAATTTGAGTAATTCATTATAAATTATAAGTCATGCAATGAAGCAAATGTACTGTTCACATGAGGATACGGTATATATGAAGATGCTTCAAAGATATGATTTAAAAATTAATATTCATAATTTTAAGTGATATATTGTCTTTTTCCACTCAAAGCAGTTTAAGTATCATCATTAAAACCAAAAGGCTGTTTTTGCCAATGAAATATGTCCTTTTGCTTACTGAAATCCACATTTATTTTTACTCACTGCTATGAAGGTTAGAGTTGAAATATATCTTTGCAGCATACCTAAGACGTAATGAAATATAATACTTTATAAGAAAAAATGAATGATGCTAATCATCTCTAACAACTTGATCCCATAATTTACTTTTTGATGGCAGCTCAACCACCATAACCTGCTGACCATTTCTAAAGTGTCAAGAGGCATTGTCAGGGGAAATACTTCTTTCCAGTACACATAAAGATGCTGCTGCTCACCCATGGGGTGAGTAATTCAGTGCTGGTGATGGATTTACACTCATCTACCCTGAGATAATTTTTTCCACTTGTCCTTCCTCTACCTCTATGACCGCTGATATGATTTTCTTCAAGAAGCTGTGAGGACAAAGACAGCAGGATGTGGAAAATGAGTTTTGATATTTAACCATAAGTATATTGATCTTATTGCTTTCTTCATTTTATTTTTATTGAGTCTAGATTTTAAATAACCATAAAATATTCTGTGCAAAATGTCATAAATTTATAGGTTAATTTATTTGTTAATGTATTTGATTCTCTATAAATCTGTAGATAATGTTGTCTATGGCCATACCACCCTGAATGTGCCCAATCTTGTCTGATCTCAGAAGCTAAGCTCATTTAGTACTTGGTTAGGAGATACTGATCTGGATACAATGAGAGAGGAGCATGATGAATATCATGTTAATGAATACATGGTGGACTATTTTAAGGACCAGAAAAATGTTACAGAGAAAGTTAGATCAAACATGTATAGCACTTATGGCATTAAAGAATTACTGACCCTTGCCTAATTATGGTTATATAGTATGTTTCAATTGGAACAGGAAAGAATTAAGCATATTAAACCATCCAAGCTTAATTATGTCCATACTAATATTTAAAGAGAGTTTTAATCACAAAACTTGGGGTTATAAATAAATATGGTAAATTAGAAAAATGGAATACTTTAAGTGCCACTCATATACTCAAACTTAAATGGAAGAATAAGTTCCAATGATTAGGTCATTCCAAGGAACAGGACAAAGGTTCAGACCAGGAAAAAACAAAATGTGACATAAATCAAAAATGGCTTTCCATCAGATGCTACTTGAGGAGTATTTCTCAAATGTAATAAATACTATTGAAAAGGAATGGTGGAAAATGTCTGGTTATGGTAAACAGAAAACTACCAGGAAGAAATAAGATATTTTTGTTTTTATCAGTGATCTGATAAGATATTAAGTGGTGTGCCAGGAATTTAGCTCAGTGGCACCATGCCTGCCTCTCAAGTGCAAAGTCCTGAGTTTGATCCCTGGTACCACACCAAAAAAAAAAAAAAAAAAAAAAAAAAAAAAGATATTAAGTGGTGAATCAGAAGGAGAGAAGAAAATGGGATAGAAATTAAGAGAAAATAGAAGAACATTTAAATCCAAGAGCCCAGGAAATAAATTAAGTTTTGCATAGCATCTTCAATTGAGTGAGAAATTATAAGAGTAATGTAAGGTGAAAAAGGAAGTTGATGTCATAAGTTTAAGAAATAAAAACGTCGAGGGCCAAGGATTTAGCTCAGTGACAGTCTGCTGGCTTCACAAGGGCAAGGTCCTGAGTTTGACCCCCTCATTCCGCAAAAAAAAAGAAACAAAAATGTTGAATTTATAATTTTGGAAAGGGATCTTAAAGGCAGAATGGTCTATTGTCCATGTAGTTGTAACAAAATCAAATTTTTTTACAAAACACAATCACATTGGAATGGTTGCTTTGGTGGAGGTTTGGGAGAAACTTTAAAAAAATATGTTTGAGGATTTATAATTGAGATACTAAAATGCACATTTATTTCAAGTTTCTATAGGCACTTACAATTATGAAATATAAACAGTATAACCCAGAAAATCTTGCAAAGACTGGGAAGGACATGAAAAAAAGAGAGAATATAAAAGATTGCTACAGCGAAAAGATGAATTTGTATTGTTAGTAAAAAGTATCATCCAGAGTTCTGGAATCTACTAATTTTGTGTTTCACTGCCTTTATTACAAAGATGAACTTGATTTCAGGAAATACCTTCATATCACACTCCACATTTTAGAAATTATGCTCACTAATGCCTAAAAATTCATCCTTTTGATAATAATTCCTAGTTGGAAATATTTCAAACCCATTCACATTCTCATTTAATAATCAAAATCCATGGTCCTTGGTGAAATTTTCCAAATACTTATCCCTAAGGAGATTATCTTATTTCAGAAGGCAATAAAAAGCCATATAAACCTATACTAAGACTACTAATTATTTATAGATCTACTCCAAATACTGGCTGCTTAGAACAACAACAGTAGTTTACATGCATTAAATTGATTAAGATGATTGAAACTTTATTCTTCTATCTATATGCATATTTCTGGCCATTGGAATACAAGCAGGTCCACTGAACAATTTCAGTAAGTTCTGTCAGTAGTCAGAAAAAAAAAGTATAAATAAATAGAGGGTAGATAGTAGGAAGTAGTGAGATATTTTTCATAGGGGAAAAGGACACAAGCGGTGGAGGGAGATTGCGATGGAAAGAAGGAAAGGGGGATTTTTAAAAACAGAAAATTGAAGAAAAAAATGAAAATAAAGCTTTTGAAAATGGGCAGAACAAGAATTGGAGGAAGCACGGAAGGATGGGGAGGCACAGGACAAAAAAGGAATACAATGTGTTATGTGCCTGTGCGAACTGCCCACAATAAACGTAACCATTACGCACTGCATACATGGACTAATAAAAAATAACTAAGTATCTGCCAGAGTCTGCAAAATGCAATCAACATTTTAAGCCATTTCGTCAAGTATATGACATGTAATCTTTTCTCTGTCTTATGATACACATTACATGCCTTTGACATAAATATTTTTCCAGAAATAGCATTTTGGCTTCTAGATTTTTTGAAACAGCCAAATAAATGGAATCATAACACACACGAGGTCTCCTTTAAAAAAATTAGGACAATTTATTGAAATTGACTTTTTAAATAAACAACATCCTGACAGTGCCTGGTTCTCACCATCCTGATTCCCTTCCAGGACTGA
Organism: Heterocephalus glaber; assembly: GCF_000247695.1. The sequence goes on along the minus strand of NW_004624854.1, from coordinate 3,159,319 downwards.
GGGACTAAGCTCCCAGTCCTCACCATTTGGAGCACTGCCACCCTATGCTCGTCTCTTGCACTGACAATAATGGCCTCACCAAGTAAGTCACCTGGTCAGTCACTAAGTACAAAATGTGTTTCCCTTGTCTCTATCTCTATGAAGAACACTTTTTTGCATTAAGTTTATTGGTACATTTTAGGTACACAATATGATGACTTTCGTCATTGGGAATTTGTACCTTTACATGATATATTTTGGTTCTTATATTTTCCTCATTCCCCTGCCCTCCCTTCAACTCCTCCATCCCTCCCTATTTACAAAGAATTTGTTTCCTTTTTTTCCACTTCTCATATTTCTTCCATTCCCTTCTTGCCTTTCCCCTACCCCTGCCCATCCCCCTTTGCTTTGCCCCTTTTCTTCCTATTTCACATTATGTGTTATATATTTTGATTATTATTTAGACTTCCAGTTTCTCACACCAGAGAAACTATTCGGTATTTACACATGTGTGGCCTATTTATTTCACTTAAGAGTACTGCCTCAATGTACATCCATTTAGCTATAAATGTCTCTAGTTTCTCATTCTTTATGGCTGAGTAGTACTCCATTTTAGAAAAAAAAATACACATCTTCTTTACCCAGTCTCCAGTTGATAGGCAATAGGGCTGCTTCCAAGTTTTAGCTATTACAAACTGTGCTGCTATGAACATGGGTGCACATATATCACTGTGGTATGATTCTTTTAATTCTTTGTGGAAAATACTCAGCAGGGGAGTAGCAGGGTCAAATGGGACCTCTAATCCTAGTTCTGTGAGGTATCTCCATTCTGATTTCCACAGTGGTTGCACCAGTCTGGACTCCCACACACAGTGGTTCCCCACATCCCTGCCAGCATTTGTTATTGGTTGATTTCTTGATAGCAGCCATTCTTCTGGAGTGAGGTGGAATCTCAGCATTGTTTTCAATTACATCTCTCAAATGACCAGTGACATTGAATATTTTTTCATATGTTTGTTGCTATTTCTACTTCTTTGAGAAATGTCTGTTCATTTCAGATGCCCATTTTTGGATTGGGTCTTTAAATTTGGGAGGTCTGATTTTTTAAAATCCTTTATATATTCTAGATAGTAGACTTTTCTCTGAGGAACAGCTGGCAAAAATTCTTTCCCACATGGTGAGTTGTCTTTTCACACTGTTAGTGGTTTCTCTTGCTGTGCAGAAGCTTTTTTAAAAAGATGAGATCTCATTTCTTGATTCTTTTTGCTACTGGACTGATTTCTCATGGTCCTTTGCTATTTTTAAAAATCTTTCTTTTTTCTTTTTCTGGGTACAAATTCTAATCCTGTCTTTCATATCTGATATTCTGTCCTCACTTTGTCCTCATTCTGCTGCGTAAACTTTCCATGGAATTTTTAATCTCCTAGATATCTATTTGCATCTGTTTTATGGATTCCATTTGTTTCCTATGCTGGGATTCCATCATGTTCCTCAGCTCCTAATTTTTTAAAAAATCTGGGTCTGTTCTAGAGTCATTAATCATACCTTGCACTATGGACATAATCTCTGCTGTTATTTAAGAAATTATTTCTGATTTCATTTTGTCAGATCTTCTTTTCTTGCCAGTTCAGTGAGACCCACTGGTTGAGTTTCAGATTGTTCCATCTCATTGCCCCTTGGAGTTGCCTTTGGTGACCTGGAAGTCTGGTTTTGAGACTTGTTTAAAGGTCTTCTCATGTCAACCAATGCAGTCTGCTAACTTTATCGAGGTGACACTTTGCTCTCCCAGTAGGCTTCAATTCTCAACACGCCTCCGAAAGGCCATCTCTCTGAGGTGCTCACCACTGTTGAATTCTGATGACATGTGGGCAGGTATATGGCTAGGGGCTGAACACCTGTGTTGATATTGTTCAGGTGGGCTTCTGGCTGGGGTCTGTGCTGCTGAACCACTGGTGTCTGGGCGATATGAAGGACATTTCTAAATGGGCCTTCTAGTCTCATGACTCTCTTGGTGCCTGACTGGCATGACTTTTACAATTGCATTGCAGTTTCGTTTCCCTCTTGGATCACTTCCACATCAACTGCTTCTCCAGGGTCTTATTCCTGAGAGCCCTTCCCATGCATGCATCCTGCATACATATATCAAAGTCTGTTTTGTAAGGATACAAATGTAAGGAATTTCATTCTTCAGAGTTTTAGGAAACCAATCCCAATATAGAACTGTGCAGCTGGTACACACACCACCAGCAGACAATAAGGACTGACTACAGGCTGCACACTACATACAGGTAGTTCTTGGCAAAGGTAGCAAGTGAGATTGTTAAATTTCCTGAGTAATAACATCATAAGCTAAAACGGAATACCAGTGGAGATTAACTCGGTGATGGGTCCCAGGTGTCAGTCCTTTGAGAGGTATGGGGAAAATAATAATTATAAGATGAATGACATTTGATGGCTATTATGGGGCAATAAATGCATTAGGGAAACAGTGAACCAACTTGTGATCCATCACCAATTTAGGTGAGGTGTAAAAGGCAGAAGGACTTTTTAGTGGCATAAAAAACATTTCTCATATCAGCTAAAGGGTGGTAAAAGATATCTTTTGAGCCCAGGATTTAAGTGGTTAAAAAAAGCAATGCTCTAAAAAAGGTTGACTTTTTATTATATCTGGTATGTTGATGTCAGGGGATGACTGGGAAAGAATTGTAAACTTGAGATCTGTGATGGGGGTCTCTGAATTAAAGGTTGGGAATCTTGACTCACAGATCATCCAGCCTGTCTTGGGCCTGTGAAAATAATCCTGTCCTTTCTGTTGAAGGCTAACTCTTACTGAAGACAACTAAGATTTTTATCTTGTCAAACAATATAAATACTCCACAGAGTCTACCACCACTCCCTTCCTAACCACAAAACCATTAAGTAGTTGATTTCACATCATTACCTAAGACATAAAAGGGATGAGTTCCTATAGGAAGTGCAGGCTGCTGGAGCCTGAAAAATTAGTATAAGAATGAATGCTATGTTTCCTGGGTCCAGAATGGCATGCAATATACTGAGTGATAAGGAACTGACTGTCATGATGAGACAACTCTCCTTTTCTCTAGGGTTTAGAGCTTTGTAAAGGACCTCAGGATAGGGGTAGAACCAAGGGGCATACCTGTACCCACACAGTGAATGAGTTCTGAAAAGCTGGAAATAGAGGAACTCTAAATTAATGGAAGTGGAAATCCCAGACCATCAATGAAATCAGGAGGAAAAAAATAAGAAAAAGTTCAGGAAATGGGCAGCATATCTAAAAAGGTTGAAAAGCATGCAATCCATTTATCATGGCCCAGAAGCCATTTACCAAAGTGACAGTGGAGAGAGAAGTACCTGGGAAGAGGTCAACAGTGTCCTACTTGTAAAGGCCAACGTTAGGAGAGGATGCTTCCAAACAGGTCTTCCTATAAAAAAAGAGGAGAGGATTCTAACAAAATAAAGTTCCACAATAACCTTTAGTCATCAAAAATAAAATACAATTATTTTAATAAGCAGCAATGACAAAGTGGCAGCCAGAAGGCTTATCTTGCACAGAGAGCTGGTAGAAAAGCTGCTAGAATGGGGTGCCCTGGGGATGAGACAGATGGACAATGATTAGGATATTTTTGGCCTTCACAGTTGAAATAAATCAAGGATAACCTGACTTATAAAACAAACCAGAAAGCTAAGGACAGTCAGTGGTAGCAGTAGAAAGTAACAATGTTTTTCCTACTTACCAACCTGAATGTATTTTTAGCTTGACAACGGAACATCGGATCAAGTCTATATCCTTAAGGGAAGCTCTTTCATCACCATAGAAAGTGCAGATAATAACTATGTATTCCCCACATCCTTCCTCAGAGAAACAAGTGTGTTTTAAGGAAAGTAGATATGTAGTTGGGTAAGAGAAAGGAGCTGTTTGGTAGAATGTTTCATGCTGGGTACAAATAAACTTTTACATCTAGGAAAAGAATGGCTGGAGCCCTGAAGAATGGGGAATTAGGGGCAGGTAAGGCCTGTCCCAGAGATCTAGTTCAGATTACCACTGAACTAATAGGGTCTTAAATCAGGCCAAGAGTCAAGGTCCTGATCCAAGTTAGTGTACTGATCCCACACATTGTTTTCTTGGTTTATATGATAAGAGTTATTTTAATGGGAGAGACAAGAGTAAGTCTCTAAAACTGTCCCTATTTTTTTCTTCTGAATAAATGATTTTTCTTGGGGTGGGGTGCAGTGTATAGAGACCCTGGAAAGCAAAAGGCTGAATAATTCCCTAGGATCAACATTAAATTTGTTAATGCTCTCTCAGCCAGTCTGGAGTTAGTGATTGTGACAAAAGGCAGAGTAGGTAGAACCCTCAGAAGATCCAGGACTTCTGAGAGAAGTCTTAATGTTTACTGTGTGACCTAACAAAGTTTACAATTTTAAAAAATCAGACTGATCTGCAAATTGACTGCCTGACAAAACAGTGTTGCACTCTTTTAAAAGTGCTGCTATTTCCAGTAATGACAATATAAATTTCACATTCCAGACATCCTATCATGTATCAGGGCGAATGTAAGAGTAGAAACTGATGACTGGTAAACAAGGGAAACATTTCAGCATGAATGGACTGAGGATGAAGAGGTGGAGGATTAGCAAAATAAAATAAAATAATATAGCTCTTAGGCATATTATAAATACACTTGAAGATGGAGAGGAGAGCACGAAAATAATGAAAAGAAATTAAATGCTTTTAAGAATCAAAACAATTTTTATAGAGAAAAAGTAAAATAGCTGAAGTAAAAAGTACAATAGAATGAATAGCATGCAAGACTGGAAGAAAGAAGAGTGAAATTGAATGTATGGAAATATAATTTATTCAGAATGAAAAAAGATAGGAAAATGGATATGAAACAGTGTTGCTAACTTGAGTTAATGTGCAATTGGAGCTCCAGAAATAAAGAAAAATTTTATGAAACAATTATTCCATTTTTTCAAAGTATAAGAAAATTATAAACCTTAGATTCAGTAAATGGATTCATAATAAACTTATAGAGAGACCACAAATATGAACATCATAATCAATTTGTTGAAAAATATCAAAAAAAGAGTATCAAAAGAAGCCAATTATAAACAGAAATGGATGTAAATAGATAGAAAATAATAATAATATTTTCAATGGATATTCTACAATTAGAAGGCAGTGGAATGTAAACATTCAAAAGGGAGCAAGCAGACAAAATTTGGTTATTTTAAAAATTGTAGCCCTAGATAATATTTTTAAAATATAAGGCAAATTAAATTATTCTTTAGATATGCACATAATTAACAGCTAAAGTATTCACTGGAAGCTGAATTGCTGCAGAAAACAGGAAAAATATTTCCTAAGGATAATTGCAAAGTACAACATATAGAAGGAAATGTGGATTGACATTAAATTAATGGAAAGGTCAGAAATGGCTAATGTTGGGATAATGTAAAATGCCTTGTTTATTTGAAGCCTGGTTGGACAGTGCCCCTTCAAAGTAAAAGCAACAACACAACAATGCATTCTTGAACACAAGAATTTCAGCTGTGCTGAAACACTGGCTGACACCATTCTACTCCATGGTAACTACACTATATGGAGCAGTAGTATAAGATTATCTGAGGATAGATCATGATAGGCTAAACGTGTATACTAATAAAGAGACAGTAGTGGTCAGCAAACCATGGCCTGAATTTGGAGTCTGGCCCCACCTCAGCTATGAGAAATGTTGACATCATTAAAGGAATGTTAATTTTAAAAAGAAAGAAAGAAGAGGGGCTGGTGAAGTAGTTGTGTGGGAGCGCTTGTTATACGTCATGAAAGCCCAGATTCTGATGAGCACTGGAAAAAAATAAAGCTATGAAAGAGAAGTAGGAAAAGGGGGGAGAGGTGAACATAAATAGCCTCTCAATGTTTGGCCCAACTTTACTCTGTAAAGGACTAGAGCGGAAATATTTTAAGGTTTGTACATTGCACTTGGTCTCTGTCATGTGTTCTTTTTTCAAATCCAGGCTCCACAGCAACAGTGACAACAAACACAACAAAAATAAAATAAAATAAAATGATATAAAAATAAAATATTAGTAGTGGTAAGATGAATCATCATTGAACTTTATAAAACAATTGTGAATTCAACTCATTGTTCTGCTATTATAGTATCTTCTTGGCTGGAGTTGTGATTGAATGATGAAACTGAAATATATATGTTGTGAATAATGGGGAAAATGTAACATTAAAATTCACAAGTATAAAATTCATCATCCTTTGAAAAAATGAATTAGTTCAAAATTTTTCTGAACTATGAATAAAATACAATTAAATGCCAGATAATTGATATCAATCTAAAATATCACTAAAAATCTAAAGGAAAATGTAATATCAGCAAAAATAGTAACATTGAGTTTCTTTATTATTCATTACTCCATAGACACTTTAAATACTTTATTTCTAGGAACTTGTTCAATGTTTATAAGTTTCTGATACTAATGTTATTATTGATATTTTAATGACAATTGAGGCAAAGAAAGTCAATTTCAATATAAATGTTTATGATTAGCTATATTTTAGTTGATATCTGAAATATTTCTATATAACACAGGACTTGTGTGACAAATTTAATTAATAGGGTGGAACTACAGATAGGTAATGATAAAGGAGTATATATATCCTACATATTTTAGTGTTTTTTTATTATGTGGATGTTCATTTACAGTAACATCTACAGATTTGGTGGCAGCCTTGGCTACTTATTCAAATTATTAAAAAAACTCACTGTGTGACATTTTAGATGTGCAAAATTCATTGGCAAGTCACTATAATATTTGCTAAACTCTAGTAACTCACATTTCTGGACAATATTGATGACTCCCTGGACAGGATGGATGAGACTTCTGGCTCCATGAACCTTAGAAGAGAGAAACAGAGGCAGAGACAGGAGAAAATAAATAACCTATCTTTAGATAAACAGAAAAACTAACATGTCAATTTTTAAAAAGATCAACTGAAGGGAAGTCATGGTTCTTAATGCCAGTAAGTGGGGAAGATCTCCTTTAAAAGTCTGTTACTTGATGTAAGACATGAATATGCTGATGTATGAACAAACCACTCAAAGGGCAAGTAGGAGCAGACTCAGAACTAGAATAAGAGCCAGGCTGCCTAAGCCAGAAGCCTAATGATTTAAATGATCAATTCCAATTTGAGCAAATTCATCAATAAGTCTGTAGTTCTGAACCCTGACCCACAGTGAATTGGATAGGATTTCACAGAAAATATACACATTATTAATGCGTACAGTTCTTTACCAAGCTAAATGTATTTGCTACTTTTTTTGGATAGGAGTTAGAGATGACAGCTATAATTCATATAAAATAACAGGATCATGAACATTATAAACCCCAGAGATAGAAGTGTAAATAGCAAGAAATATTTAAGCATAACTTCGTCAACAGAGATCTACCACATATCTGCGGTTGACACACATCACTTAAAATGCTGGATTAGATGCCAGAGTTTCAGGACGAAGTGACTGGCACAGACCACCTCTGGCACAGTGCATGAAATTAGTGATTTGTCAAATATTTTTCTATTCAATGAAAATGGCATATATGGAGAAACTACAGCCATGGAACAACTTTTGCAAATTCAGAGGCATGTATTTCAATTCTGCACTGATACTTCATTTCTTATTTGGGGGGACTCTGTACCATTCAGGTTAGGGAGGGTTTCTCTGATTCCCGATACTGCAAAGAAATCCATAAAGTGCTCCCAATCATGGTGAGTATAGCTACTAGGGGCTGGCAAGATACTGAGACAGCAAAGATAGCAAAAATTAATTATTCAGCCTGTCTTATTAGAATCAAAGACTATTAAATAGGCAGCTTCATGTAATTTCAGTCAATGAAATTTAATTCTCCAAGTAACTCTGTGAAACAATGAAGTTTTGGAATTCTATTGTCTCTAGGAACAAAAATAAACACTGGCTAACATAATTATTTTAAAAGAAGAGAATTTGCTTAAGAAATCAGCATTTTTTGGAAAGCAGAGATATGATGAAAACTAGATTGTTATCTTTGAATGACAAGAATAGTCACAAGTCTAGGAATCCTAGCAGGTACACACTGGTGTATGTATTTTGGGAACTGGATTTTGCCTTACCTGCCTGAGTTATTGGAAGCCAATTTGTCAGGACCTAAAACATGATGGACTTGATTAAATTGTTTGCCCATCCTGATAGCAAGTAATAATTGGCAAAAGGGAATAAGCTTAATAAACAAAATTTCCCCCAGATTCATACAGAATGCAATGTGAAGATTCCCCAAAGGAAATACTGAGTGATTTTACCAAAAAAAAGGGAGAAAGAGATGTTTTATAGGAAAAAGCCCATATATTGGGTATTATTGGTATCAGAAAGATGAAGCATATTAATTTTGGTCAAGGCAATCATTGTGCAAATAGTAATTTTCCAAACTTCACTCTGTTTTCCTTTCTATATTGCTTATAAGGCAAAGGCCTGCACATGGATCTAAATTTAATATTTTAGTAACCAGTTAATTTTAAATAGATGTATAAATTTTGGTGAATTAGTTAAGCATCTCACATGATTGCAAAAATGCGTATTTATAAAAACACAAATCTGTAAAATGGAAATCTGGGCTGAATACAGAAGTGGATGGAATATCAAAATGGTTGTTCATGCAGGGTAATGAAGATTCTAATGTGGAAAAAATAAGAATCTGAAAAGGAAAGAAAAACTAGGAAACAGTATGCAGTGTAAAATTTTAGCATATGCTTAGTTCCAAGTAATGACAAAATCTGGTGTGAAACCCTGGAGGGAGAGTGACAAAAGAGAAATAGAGTAGAGCTATTCATCATAAATGGGAATGGTACTAGTGATTTTACAGAATTGTAGTATAAACTGAATAAGACAGTCCATACGAAATACCTCAAAAAAGTGATTGGGATGCACTGTATGCAATACATGTTAACAATTTTTAATTATATCTGCACATTTTAAGGGTATTTTCCCATCTATGTTGTAATTATTATCTTGCTTAGCATCTGACCACTACAAAGATAGGTCCAGGTAAATGATAGCAAAGTTAGAGGCAATTTGTAATATGAAATGGTTCATTCAGTCTTCCAGAAAGGATAAAATGATGGGAGAGAATATGGCTCTATGAATCATACTCCCAGAAGGAGACAGGGAGGTCGTACCTAAGTCAGCAGGAAAGCCCTTCTGAGAAGTCAGAGAAGAAAGCCTAGAGCCAACGAAAGGGACGAGCATGCCACCGTGGAGTCTGCGATCAACGTCAAAAACTACTCACTGGCTCTCCCAAACATTTACTAAGTTCCTTATGAAAAACCATTAAGAAAAGATCCAGTATGTAATCAATATCTATACCAATTTATCAAAAGACAAATTTTTATCAAAATTTTAAATTTTTAATTTTTCATAAAATAAAAACAATTATAAAGGAACTTTACAGGTAGCATGCTAGTCTACATTTTTTGGAATAAAATAGCTTTAAAACACTGAGAAACAGAAGACAGAACACCTCAATGACTGCTTGATGAAATGAATAAATTAATCAAAAATCGAGGAGTACATGGACACAAAAGAGAAAGATGTATTCCACTTCCTTTAACCCACAGAGTACTTATAGCTCCCTTTCTGTCTCTGTCTCTCTCTGTCTCTCTGCCTCTCTGTCTTTCATTTTGTTCACAAACTTTGTGCAATGCAGTAAACTGTTCCCTTTTATGGAAATTAATGATGATAATTTTAGTATAACAAAATTCAAGTAAATATATTTAATTTTTAAAATACTGCCTTGTGTACACTATACAGTTTTATACTTTAAATAAATGTACATTCACACTCATATTTTACTCTCAGGATTTATTAAACTCACTACTTAATTACTTAATTCCTAATTTTCCTCAAAGGAGAAGGTGTTTCTCATTATCTTAATTTTCAATAATGAATTTTCAATCTACTGGCAACTCAGAATGATGAATATGGGCACAGGGACTGCAGCAAGCCTATATATATTAATTTGAAGCAAATTATAAAATCTTAGTCATTATTAAAAAAGAAAATGAATGAATTTAAAAAATATTTTTATGAAAAATATGTACTTGTTTTAAACAAATGTGCTTTGAGTGTCATAACCTCAAATTTTAACATTTTGAAGAATTTAATGTATTAATAGCCACAAAATGTACTGATTTTCAGTACAAACTAATACTGTTGAGATCTTTCTAAAGAAAAAAGAATCATAAGATATATTGATAATCAATAATACTCAGTGAAAGCAATGTATAATAGATGTTGATTTTCTTCAACATAAAACTTATGTGAGAATAACATCTTAAGAAATTTAAAAACAGAAATTAAAGTAAATCTATGCTAATTCTTCACATTCAAGTAGGCAGAAAGAGATCTGCACATTCAGCATAATTTTAAAGTCAAATGGATTGAAAATCAGTTTGTGTTTTCTGCCTCTGCACATTCAATGTCTTTCAGAGTCCTTTCTTATTCACAAAGCTTCAACATATATTTTTGTAGATGTGACTTTTGCATTATTGATTGACAAGAAATCAAATGATCCCAGCAATATGAAAACACAAATGATAATTCACTACCCTACATATTGGCCCTTTAGCTTTGTTAAGATATGATTCAAGCGCTATGAAATCCACTCACTTGAAGAGTACAATTCAGTGGCCTCAATATGTTCACAGAGTTAGGCAACCACAATTTCAATTTGGAGCATTTCATCACTCTAAGAGAAATCTAGTACTCAACCTCTGTAATTATTCACACCTCTCTGTCAGCCAGCCCTGGTCAGATACTACTTGAGTATCTGCCCTTATAGGTTTTCCTGTGCTATGCTCCCCCTTAAGAGGAATTTTACAGGCTCTAACAAGGTCCTCAGTCTTGTGGAACAGGCCGAATCACCCTGCTGCAGTCAGGCAGCCACCTGGTTCCACACTACACAGATGCAGAGGATACCAGATTATCAGACCAAGGTATTGAGTCCTGCTGCTCCAGGCCCAGAGGTAGGGGCTTTTGAGCCGCCGTCCCACTGCTCCTGGTCCAGAGGAAGGGGCTTCCTGGTCACCATCACTCCCGCTGCTCCCAGCCCAGAGGAAAGGGCTTTTGGGCCACCTTCTGTCCTCCTGCTTCTGGCCCAGAGGAAGGGGCTTTCAGGCCACCAACCCTCCCACCACTCCTGGCCCAGAAGTAGGGGCTTCTGAGCCGCCATCCCACTGCTCCTGGTCCAGACAAAGGGGCTTCCCACCCACCATCCCTCCCGCTGCTCCCAGCCCACAGGAAAGGGCTTTTGGGTCTCCATCCCTACTGTTGCTCCTGGTCCCTGTCCCACCTCTCCCAGCTCAGAGGAGGTAATCTGTGCCTGCGTTAACAGCCCAATGCCCCAGTCGAAATAAGAAGACATGGAAATAAGTCTCAAAACCAGACATCCAGATCACCTACAGCAACCCCAAAGGGAAATGAGATGGAACACTCTGATACTCAACCACCTGGACCCACTGAACT
>NW_004624854.1:3080503-3142680 GCF_000247695.1 Heterocephalus glaber | reverse complement strand
GTATACCTACAATGTACCAAGAAAAGAATTTAATTTAAAAAAGAGGAATTTTACAATATAAGATACATTTTTCACCAACTTATTTAAGTTAGAATAATGTTCTCAATTCCCCCATGCTGTGCTAATACTTCATTCTCTTTACTGCCAAGTAATTCAATTGTATGCATACAACACGTTTTATTTACTCATTTGAATGCTGATTGACATACAAGTTATTTCTGTTTTCTGATTTATGAATAGCACTACGTTGAACAATTTTTGAATAAACTTATATTTTCATTCTTTTTTAGTGTATACCTATATGTGGAATTATTGGGCCCTATAGTAGCTCTATATTTAATATTTTAGGAAACTTGCAAATTTATTTTTACTGTGCTTTACCATTTTATCATTTAACCAGCATTGTGTGAGAGTTCTGAATTCTCCACATACATGTCAGCATCATTATTTTCTGGACTTTGTTTTAATTTTAGCTGTCTTAATGGGTTTGAAATTATATCTCTTACTGATTTGCATTTGCATTTTCTTAATGATTATTGATGTTAAATATTTTTAATATAACTTATTGGTCATTTCCATATATCTTTTTTGGAGAAAATTTTGTTTAGATAATTTGCTCAGAGTTGATTCAGATTAGTTGTCATTTTACTATTGATTTCTTAGAATTCTTCATGCATCTTATATGCAAGTCACTAATCAGATAAATGAAATGTAAATGTTCTGTTTGCAAATATTTTCCACTGATCTGTGAATTATCTTTTCAGTTTTTGATAGTATTACTTAAATTTTATGGGTTTTTTTTCAATTGTATTGCATTTATCCATTTTCTTTTATCACTTCCACTTGCAGTGTCATATCTATAAAATACTTGATAAAAGAGATGAAAAATACTTCCTCGATTTTCTAACCTTTACCTTTTACACTTGTGCCTTTGATATATTTAAATTGCATTTCATATATATTGTGAGATATGTCTAATTTTATTTTTGTAATTACTTATTCAGTTACCCAGTACCATTTACTACAGTGATAATTTTCATTGTTGAATTTTCTTAGGCCCTTGATAAAACTCAATTGATTACAAACAAATGGCTCATATTTATATTATCAAATATTATTCCATTGATTGATATACCATGTACCATGTTTTCTTTATGGATATCACTTTTTGAATGTTCTGAAGTAAAAACTGTAGGTCTTCCAATTTTGCTCAATTCAAAATATTTTAACATTGTTTTGGTTTTGTAAGCATTGGTCTATTTCATTTTTTAGTTTGTTAGCATATATTTGTTCATAATATTTCCTTGTATGCTCTTTTTTAACTTGCTCAGATCAATAGTAATATATTCTATTTAATTCCCATACTCAAAGATTTGAATTGCCCTATTTCATTCTTCTGTCTAAAATTTAATATAGTGTTTTTATTTTTACAAAGAACCAATATTTTATTTCAGTTTTTAAATTTTTTTTTACTTGTCTTCTTTGTTTTTTTATCTCATCACACCAACATTGTAGTATGAAATGTTAAATTATTACTTTGGAATATTTTTCCTTGTTAAAATAAATATACATAGATTTAAAAATCTCTGCCTAAGAGTTGCTAACTGTGTTCAAAATTTTGATATATCTGCCTTCCACTCATTGACAGGCGACTCAACCCTTTATATTTCTGGTTTCTGCATCCAGAGTCAAACAACTGCAGATAAGAGTTTCAGGAAATAATTTTTGTCTGAATTGAACCCAGACAAACACATTCCCCAAGTCATTGCTGTCTAACAACGGGCTGTAGCAAATGTCCAGATAGCATTTACATTGTTAGGTATTAAAACTAATCAAAAGATATTTCATTTATACAGAAAAATCTGAGTAAGTTGTCTGTGAATATGCCTTTTATGAAAAAATAATTGAGTGTCGGAAAATTAGGTATCCATGAGGAGTCCTCAGAACAATTTCCTCAGGACATCGAGGGACAATTACATTTGTGCTTATTTGGGACTGTGATCTATATATACATGGAATTGTGATGTGCCCGAATTCTTCCTTTTTTGTTTTCTCATTCTATTGTTCTATTGTGGGAGAAAATATTTCTACTGTACAATTGGTCGGCATAAGGCATATGAGCGACGAGGTTGTCTTGCCTGGACGGAGGCCCAGCTCCCTGGGGTAGGATGGGGTTCTGCGCCGTGAGGGGCCAGCTGTGCATGGGTCTAGGGTTCTGCGTGGTCTGAGGGTTGCACAGCCCTGGTTTCCTGCCTTGCGTTTTCTCCCATATTTTTCCCATTAGTGAGTGTGGGGTTTTGAAGTCGCCAAATATAAGTGTTGAACCATGTATTTCTTCTTTTAGCTCTGAAATTTTTTCTTTATGTGTTTATCTTGCATCACATACTGATGTCTTTATAACTGATATTTCTTCTTAATGAACTGATGTATTTATAGCTATAAAATGTTCCTCCTGATCTCCAGTAACATGTATTTTTATTTTAAATTCAATTATTTATCTGGTGTTACTTAGGCAACCTGGTACTTTTTTCGAGGGACATGCTATGTGCAGGATATATCTTCTTCATATATTTCCTTCAAATTTACTTGTATTTTCAAATCTGAACTGTATCACATAGCTGAGTGGATTTTACTGATAATAAATTTATTTTATTAAATTTATTTTATTAAATTTATTTTATTAAATTTATTTTATTAAATTGTTTATTAAATTGTTTTATTAAATTGTTTATAAATTCAAATTTATTTCTTGTATTGCTTTAAACACAATTTTAATGTTTATTGATCCTCTATTCTTAATTTCCTTTGAGTATTTTTTAATGTATAGTTTTAATTTTATTAAATAATTTTCACTATCTTAAAAACTTTTCTAGTAATTCTTCTGGGACTTACAGTATGAATTTTTATCAAAAAGAGTTTCAGGTTTTAGTAACCTAATACGTGGGAGATGCAGAAATGTTATTGGCAACCCTCACTTCAAAACACTTACTGCTTCATTTTGTCCTCTTTGAAATAATTCTGGAAATCCTCTTTCATGAGTGTCTTTAGTTGGACTCTCATAGCTGTCTTGATGTCCTGAATGGACTAAAAATGTTTTCCTTTTTTGTTCATTATGACATTTGGAAAGAGCCAGAAGTCGCACAGTGCCTGACCGGGTGAATAGGGTCGATGAGCACACGCTGTGTTTTCAGAAGCCCACCTTTCTGGTGGAGAGCACACCGCAGCAGTGGTCTCTGAATTTCTAATCATGCCTCCTTCAAACACTCACAAAAGCGGACTTCCAGTCAGACCTCAGAAAGAGGCAAGGATGGTGGAATAAGTTTTTGGAGAATGATTAAGGGCAATGTGTGACACGATAATACATTTTAAAAATTTAAAGTTCACCACATATTTTATACTTCTTTTTATATTTATATATAATATATGCAATTATTATGTGTATTTTACATGTGGTACATGTATAATATGTAGTATAAAATGTATAAATATACACAATATATATCTATACATATACTTTGAACTTCTGCACATCCAAAATACATTGTTTTAATTATTATTTTATATTATTTTGTTTCTAAGAAGATAGAGAAGAAAAAACACCTATACTTTTATAGTTTTTATTTTATTACCCTTCTTATTTATCATTTTTGGATGTCTATATTGGTTTCTCTGTCTCTCCTCTGGAAACACATTTCTTTTATAGAACATGTTTGCTGGTACCTAACTTCTTTGTGATTCAATTAGCAAATACATTACATTTTTTTATGTTCTGTTCAAGGCCAAACATTATTATCAATATGTTGTTTTACTCAATTACTTTATAAATTATTTGAAATAATAAAGATTAAATATAATATGACAATTACATAATTAATACATATATAATTTTTATACAACTGTTTCTTTTGATATATGTTAGTTTTACAGTCTAGGATTATTTACTTTCAACCTGCTGAACTTCAGTGTTTTTTGTAAGGCAGGTCTGCCAACAGCATTAACTCTCAGCTTCCATTTGTCAAACATCTCTATTTTGATCTTTTGAGTGCTTGCTTTGCATGACCTTAAATTCTTGTTTTAAAGGGTTTTTTTCTTTTGTATGTTTTGTTTCTTTGTTTTGATTTCTTTAATCTTATCCCATTGCCTAGTGCCATTCATAATTTTAAAAGATAAGTCAGTTATTTCTCTTATTGGTGTTTTTCTGTACCTACTAACTCATTTCTTTTTTGCTTTCTGCTTTCAAGATTTTCTCTTTTTTGCAGATAATCTCACTTATATTTTGTTATGCATTCTGAATGGAAAGATTATGTTTCCATAAATGTATGGTGTTTCCCCCCATTATGTTTTCCACATTTTTCTGTGTATATCCATATGTTTCCCATCACAGGTACAACATACCATAAACTCACAACTATACATTGCAAGATTTTTCACTTGAATCAAAATAGAATATTGATTGCATTTTTATTTTCTAGTGATATGTTTTGTTGTTGTTGTTGTTGAGACAAGTTCTCATTATGCATTTCAGGCTGCCCTTGAACTCATGACTATCCTCCTGCCTCAACCTCCTGAGTTCTGGGATTACAGGAGTGTGCCATCAAGTCCAACTGATCCAGCGATATCTTTCTCTCCCTTCCACATAAGTGTAATAAATATAGTTGAGGACTATGCTATATAGCAGTTTATTAAAATTACAATATTAAATCATTTCTATTCGCATAGAAAGCTTAGAAAATGATAGAATTGTTACATATATGCTCATTATCATGTTAACAACCATTAGCATCTTGTTCAATTTTTTCTTTTTAAAGAATTTTGAATAATTAATTAAATACATTACTTCCTCTCAATCTTAGCATCGATTTCAAATATTATTATTATAGTTTCCATGCATGGTTTTGTATTTTACCTTCTAGAAGAATCTGTAATATGTAAAATATCTGAAAGATATATCTTTTCAAGATTTTTTTTTACAAAAATTTTATTTCTTGTATTTTTTAAAAGTTTGCAGATACACATTCTACTCTATTCTTTTAGTGAATGATTTTATGTTTTACATATGTACTTGCTTGTCTTAATGTTTTTCTTTCTAATAACTTACAAAAATACAAAATTAGATAATTTATCAATCACTAGTTCTTTTATTATATATTGGTGTGTATACAATATTTTGACTAGACATTTAATTTCACTTTAGTTTACAAATACCTGTTAAGGTGTAGTCAATGAAGGCATTTTTATTTATAAAGTTAATTTGCTTATTTAATATGTTAATCTTCATTTAGGAAGAATTTTTTCTTGCATCTGGTAAAAAAGATTTTTAATATTTGTATTTTAATTATATTTTTTATGTCTGTTTTGAAAAATTTGACTCCTTCTTGTCATTTGTGTTTTTGTATTTTAATACAGACATTCTAACCAGACTGGGTTCTTTTCATAAATGGAAACCTTGAGATCTAGGTATAGACCTGGCTTTTCAGATCTATTTTGTATGAGCTTCTGTTGGAAACCTCAGATATACTCTAGGTCTTGGAACAATTATTAATATAATTTTGAAAGCAAAGGAGTATTTGAGCAGTATAAATTTAAATTACAAATGTTCTTGAATCCTAAACACAAAGTTGTATATTCTCAAAACGTATCTTTTTCTTTTTTCTACAGCTCATATGTATTCAAATGTATTTTTCCTATCATTTTTCTTTGCTTCTAGGAATTGTCAAAACTCTTTGTCATTGTGTTGACAATCTTGACTTTTGTAAAAATATCACTTACTTTATAAAAATCCAAGGGCTTGGGTATTATATCTATGAATTATAATAAAGCACTTGATAATTATCTCTTCTCTAAATCCTCCCTTATTTTCACCTCTAGTAGAAGGCTAAGACCTATGTACTTATGCATCCTAGACATTTTCCCAAAAAACTATATGTTTTTATTGAGTCCTTCTGAGATTTCCCTCTTTCTGATCTGCTTAAACATATATATAATTATTGAGCTCCTTTATGGAAAATTTCCATTTTTAATAAAAATTTTGTTTATAAAATCTCAATATAAATCTTCCTGAAAGAGGACTGGATGCACTCACTAATATATCTGTATTCTTGTGAAAATAGCTCCTTTTCAGCCAGACATCTGGAGCAGAACAGGTACGTGATCAATCAGTTGAGATTATGGAAGGATTGGGGAGTCCCTATTAGAAGATATAAGACTGTGTTTGTGAACCAGTAAGAGAGTCATTTACATGAGAGTCATTGTATATGATCAAGTAGAATTTATCCAGGGAATATAAGGATGGTAAAAAACACAAAAATTATTCATTGTGGTGGTGTGCTAAATTAACACGGGAAAAAATAAAATTATAAAATCACCTCAGTAGATTTAGAAAAAGCATACTTCAACATACTTCCATGATAAAACTCTCAACAAATTAAGTATATAAGAAATGAACCTCAATATAAACAAGGTCAGTTTGGTGATGCTAAGCCAGTGGCTAAAATTATACTCAGAGGTAGATAGTTGAAAATTTTTCTCTACAAACAATAACTAAGCTGCCTACTCTCAATACCTCTCTTTGACAAAATACTAGAAGATCTACCTAGAGCAATTAGTATGAAGAAATGAAAGACATCCTAAATGGAAATGAAGAATTTAAATCATCTATGTCTACATCGACATAATGATATATAATATTGTACCACAAATACTTCACCAAAACCTAGAACTAACAATAAAGTTTTAAAAAGTTGTAGGATACAAAATTAATATACAAAATTCAGCAATGTTTTTATATACAAAAGTCCAATATCTCAAAAATTAAATTAAGAAAACAATATTATTTAAAATAGCATCCAAAATACTATACTACGATAACCTTAACCATGAAGGTGAAAGATCTCTTCTCTGAAAACTAAAAAACACTGATGAAAGAAATTAATATAGAATGAATAAATGAAATCCTGTCTAGTACTAATGGATTAGTATTAGTGCTTTTAAAATGTTCACACCACCCAAAGAAATCTACAGTCACAGAAATTTCTATTAAACTTCCAAATTTTCACAGATTTAGGAAAATATTAAAATGTATATGTGACCACAACGACTCTTTTTATATTCAAAGAAATACTGAGTAAAAGAACAAAGCATGCAGCATCAGACTACCTGACTTTAAACCTATACTATGAAGCTATAATAATTGGAACATCATAAGATTGGAGCAAAATGAAACATAAATCCAGAAATAAATTATTACCAAAAATAAACTGACACAAATATGATAAAGTTATGTTCAACAAGGACATAAATAATGCTAAATGGAAACAGATAGTCTAATAAATAGTGTGAATAAAAATAAAAAGTGAATATCCACATGCAAAAGGATGAAAATGAACTCCTTATTTAATATGGTGACAGTAGGTTGGTTATAAATGGATTTTATCAGATTAAGATAATGTTCTTTTATACCTGTTTTCTTCATGGTTTTTATCATGGTTGGATTTTGGATTTTGTCAAAGGCTTTTTCTGCATCTCCCGAGAGGATCATGTGGACTCTTATCTTATGAAAATATTAATGATTTAGCCATCAGCTCTGAAGCTGTGAAAACACTTAGAAGAAAACATAAAGAAAAAATCTTTGTCATACATTTTTTGGAAATGACTCCAGAACACTGTCAATAGAAGTGAAAATAACCAAATGGGATAACGTTAAACTATTTTTTGACAGCAAAGGAATTAATAAAAAGAAAAGGAAATCTAACCTTCAGAAAGGAAACATTTGCAAACCAAATCTGTTAAAAGGTTAGTAACAAAATTATGCAACCAACTCTAGTAGCTTCACAGCAAGAAAACAAATAGTTTTTAAGAAAGTAGGGAAGAACCTCTAATAGAAATTTCCTTGAAGAACAGGTACAAACGGGCAAAATGTATTTGAGAAGGTACTCGATATTACTGTCATCAGGGAAATGCAAGTCAAAGAGTAAGGAGACAGCATCTCAGACTTGTTAGAATAGGTAGTACAGGTGAAAGAAAAAATACATGTTGACAGGATGTGAAGAGCAGAACCTTGTATGCTATAGGTAGGAATGTAAATTGGTATAGTCATATGGAAAAAATGCATGGAGGCTTTCCAAAAATTAATCTACATGGTGATCAGATTATATAATAAAATAACTAATTGACATTGATCTCTAAGAAAAGTAGGTTATTTTCATTATTGATATTGATAATTTTAACATTTACTCTGTCAACATATTTTACCAACTTTATGTGTAAGAATAAAATATTAGAAAAGAAGACATTTAAATAGCCCAGTTAGGTAATATATACTAGTTCCTGAGGAAATTTTAATTTGATCAAATAGATACTAATAAACACTGTATTTGACATGGAGATATCAAAACCCAGATAATCTGTGTAAAACAGCATTGTCCCAAATGTTATACAATATTAGTATTTATGAAAGTTTTCAAACTAAAAAAGTAGAATGCATTTATTTTATGACATTTAAAAAACTATGTAGAAATTTCTTTGACCTAACTAATCAGAAGTACCTGACATCCATCTTACGTGTTTTTTTAGAATGAAATATCTGTTGAAAATGGGAAATATGATATAAATATAAACAAAATAACCCAAAGACCAGAAATTATGCATTCCAAAATTTGTGTATTAAATGATTGTTGGAAATATCAGCCTGTCAAAGAATGTTGACTTTTTCTTATTTAGATAGAACAATTAATTAAATAATATTCTGATTCTGACAAACTAAAGGTTTCCAACATTTAAATTTTAATAACAGATTTGTTCCTCTTGTTTAATCACAATATTATTAGAAAGAGATTTATCTCTCAATGGAATGCATTGTGAAGAAATAGTTTATAAATCTCATTTATATTTAAAAACCATACAAAAGCCAATTTTCAAGGCATAAATAAAATATATATAGATACTATTATACTCATTATACAAAAGTGTAATCCTCAAAATTATGAGAAGAAATACATACTTAGGTAGATTTTTACCTGAGTAAAGGTATAAATATTGGATAGACCTCAAGACTAAATTAGAGAAAGCAGATTGCTAGAATATAAAATAACTTTCAGTGCCATAACACTCATTAAATTTAAAATAAAAAACAAATTACATTGCCAACTCTTGTGGCAGATTCTATGGTGAATCAGTAGTACAGTCTTCAGAAACTTGCAGTCTTATGAGATGAAATTCAGATAGATATTTACCATTAATACAATTAGTATCATTTATAGAGCACTTAGAGAAAAACAGGCATGCTATCTGCATAGTTCACTTAGTGCTGTGATATGTGTTATATTCCCTTATCCACCCACGAGTTCTTGAAATACTATTTTTCTATATTAAAATGAAGGAAACGAGAGCTTAAGGGTTGAGACACCATGCAGAAGTATGTAGACAAGAGATGTGAGTATGTGTCCATTGCATTAGTCACCTTCTCTTTACTAGACCTACTCATCTGAAAGGAGGACTGGTTTATGCTGGCCCATGGCATGTGAAGTAACAGTCCGAGGTCAGCTGGCTTAAGCCTGAGGTGACACAGACAACCATGGCGAAAAAGAGTGCCATGCAGGAATCACAGAGAGCCCGGGAGCCAGACAGGAAGAGGAAGAGCCAAAGGGCGGATGTGACCACTAAGCAGACATCCGGGCACCTACTAACCTTCCGTGGGCCCCACCCCTTTAGACCCCTCTCAATCCTAGCTCCGCTCTAGGCTCCACCTCAGACCCTACAAAATTGAGGATCAAGCATTCAACACACAACTTTTTGAGGAATATTTCATATTTACATCATATTCCAACCTTGTGGTTATTACAGTTCACAGTGCAAGGGGATTTTCATAAACTATTGAGTATGCCTAGACGACAAACATGTTAAGGCTAAAAACAGCAGTAAAAACTGTATGAACTTCTTAAAGCAAATGACGGATTTTTTTTAAAGCAAAGCTCCAAAAAAAGTCACAATTATAATATTATCTGATTAAATGAAATATGTTTTATACTTTTATTTCAGAGTAATTTCTTAAGTTTCTAAGTCACATTCTCAGTTATTATGCATCTCTTTTACTCAAAACAAGCCAACAAATTTTCTTTCTTGGTAGTGAACATTCAAAATGTTGTCATCTAACCAAACTGGAATGAATTAAACTTTACACTGAATATAAATTCCTATGCAGGCAATAAAATCCATATAGCCTAATTAAAATTGTTCCTTGTTTAGTACAATTATATATAATAATGAAAATACATTTTCATCAGAGTAAAGTGATTTTTCACTTTACCTTGAGTAACTAATATGTTCCAGGAATACAATAAATGTAATTTCTCCTTATTAGTATCATAACATAATATCAGGTGTTATGAGACACAGAATATATAAAATGATTTCTTTTACATCTAAATTTTTCTTACAAAATTGTTCTCAAGTTATTTTTCTTTTTATCTTGTCTCAGCTTGTTACCAGAGATCTTTAATTCAATGGATAAAAATATATTGTGTGACGCATTGTAAAATTTGTTGACAACACTTCCTTCACTTTTTATTGGATTTATAAAATGAAATGACTCTGTCTGCAAGTTAAAATAGCAAAAAAAAAAAAAACATTTTAAAACATTGGCCATAAAGCCAGATAAGATTATGTAAAACTTGAAAGTAATTTAAAGAGAGACCCAACCATTTTTAAATCCTTGAGAAAAACCTAAGATTAGAAATATTTTTTAATTTTTAAAAATTTATTTGAAGATAATACAAGTAAACATCAACAAATGAAATGATTTCAGAACACTTCTGATTTCTATGAAAAAATAAAGCAAAATTTCATAACAAATTAATTAAAGAATAACATTCATTAATACACTGCATACCATAATCTTAAAAGAATGGCCAAAATGTTGGAGTGCAAGTCATAAACAAAATCAACTCCTATGAAAAGAAAAAGATAATTGTGCAGATTAGAATTTTTAATTAATTTATAAAATTTCCATTGTAATATTAAAATTAGTCCCAACATTAGTGGCTTTACTGCTTTAAAAACAAACCACTGCATAAATAATTCTAAAAATCTAAAGCTACAACATAGTTAATTATATTGAACATTTCCCTCTAATGATATAAATGGGCAGTGTTTTACTATATATTTATGTGTTAGCAAATATTATATTGTTGTTTATTTTTGTCTTAACAGATTAGGATAATGATTTCACCTGTGTGTCATATGTATGTGTGTGTTTGTTCATACTTGTTTCTTTGTGTGTATGTAGAATCTCAGTGAGCTCATGAAAAGTGAGCACAGGCTGACTTGAAATATAGATAGGTAAGCAGATTGATGAGAGAGAGATAGAGAGATAGAGTATATCTAGAATAGTTGGAAATCTATGAAAAAATTGTGAGAAAAATAAAGTGTTCCCATATACCCTGCACTGATTTTTCTCTATTGTTAATATATGATATATCTGTCTTGAATAGTGAATTAATACAGATAAATCTCTCCTAACTAAAGTCCATTTTCTTAAAGATGGAATTTCACTGTGTTTTCCAGGCTGCTTTTTACCGAGCAATCTTCTTGCCTCAGCCTCCCAAGTATGTCTCTGGGATCCTGAGTCTATACCACCACATGTGGCTTTGAAGCCCACTCTTCATCTCGATTTCCTTTCTCCGATCCAGGGCCGCATCTGACACAGGGCATGAAATGTCGTCGTCCTTCCTCCTTTGCTCCTCTGGATTGTGACAGTGCCTCATACTTTGCTGAGAGTGGCTTTGGCAGATTTTAGTACTGATCTGGCTTTCTATAAAGTGTCTTTGAATTACAGTTGGATGGTTTCCTTAGGGTGTGGGGAGGCCCAGAACAGACCCAGAGGTCGGGTTCCCTCACGGGCTGTCACAGGCACACACCTTTTTCTCCTGCATGAGGTGGTGCTTGCTAGCTTCCTTTACTCAGCCCCCATTCCCGAACCATACCAGGGAAGAAACCACTCTGCCCCCAAAGGCAAAGGATGCCGAGTTACACCCCAACCCGTTACTATGAATTTAAACTTTCAATCATTTATATTGTAATGGACCTGGAGATATTTACCATGAGTTATCTTATTCTGACAGCATACATTTGCAAACATTTCTCCACAATTATTAGCTGTTTTTTTTTCTGTTTCTTTCAATCTTCGTTTTGATTTTATTCCCTTTACTTACCTCCTTAGGGAAATTTCTCTTGCTCTATCCCCAGTTTCACTGATTATTTTCTTGGATCAAGTTTTATCTTATTAGACAATTTATTAGCATTTAATATAAACTAATGAGTTTAAAATGTTACCTATGACTATTATGACTATGGCCCAAATATTGGTCCAATTTCTTTCTTATGGATACATTTAAGGGTCATTTAGGTTTTTACCCCTCTGAATAACTAATCTACAAAAAAGATCACAGTTTGGGATATGAATGGTTATAATTGCAGCATATTTGGGAGGGAGTTGGGACACAATTCATCTCACAACAAATAATTTTAAACTTTAAGTACTTTCCTGGATAGGAATGTGAAATTTCACGTACAGAAAAACAGAGAGCATGTGTGTGGGGATATTTATTTTGAAAATAATTTCATTGATATGCAACTACTGACTAATGATATCTACTTAAAAATATTTTGGCTCAAGTTTTCTAACTTTAAACAAGTGATTAATGAGGTACTAGACTTTCTAATATCAGCTTAGAATGGACTATATATATCATGGGTGAATACTTTAAGTTCTATGAATTTGAAATTGCATTTGGAATTGATAGAGCCAGAATAGATTGTTATACAGTCCAACAATTATCAATGGTTATTTTTTCTCTGTAGTTCTGGGTAAAATCCTAGGGCCTCACACATGCTAGGCATTCTCTCTGCCACTGATCTATGTTCTCAGTCACTCATTGATCATTCTTATGTAGTATTTATTAGTTTCATTTCCAATTACCTCTGGTAATTTGCTGGTTATTAGACCTCATGATACTATGAAATATTACTGGTTTATATATTTAAAATGGAAATCAATGTAATTTCTATTATAAGTAAAAAGCACATTTCTTATTTTTTAAATTTGTTTTCTCATTAATTGACCAGGATTATTTTTAAGGATTTTGTTATATAAAACAAATGTAATATACTTAATATGAAGGTTGTCCATTAATGGAAAAAGAAACAGGTAAAAAATAATCCAGAGAAATTCAATATTAGGAAAGCATTAGTTTTT
This sequence comes from Heterocephalus glaber, assembly GCF_000247695.1. Next base: position 3,129,431 of record NW_004624854.1, on the reverse strand, counting down.
CACTAGTTTTACCAAAAATGTTCAGCTGTCATAAACAATGTTAGAAACAAAGCAGCTGTTTTGGCTTTGTTTTACTTTGATTTCACATATGGGAATTGCAAGAAGCAAACTTCTAGAGGTAACTATGTGCCAGGAATTTAGATCTTTACAATATTTCTCTTTAATAGGGTCCACAATCCCTGAACAGAAGGCAATTCCTATTCCTGGGATAAGAAAGAACACAAAACAAAGATAATACAGGTACTATTAACTGTGTTTTAAGAGGTGATAAATGTACATTCTTGAAGGATTCTCTAAGCCAAATCTAAAGATTAAAAACAAAAGTTACTTGTAGCTTATCAGTTTATAAAAATGGATAGTGATACACAAATTTAAATAACTGAAGAGCAGCTTTAAGACAAGGTTAAGAAATATTTTGATTTATGTAACAGCAAATTAGGCCAAAATTTTGGCTAACCCTAAGGGCAAAACATTGTTTAACTTCTTGGCTTATGTTACCTTTCTGCACATTTTATGTACAAAGTAAATTTGACTGAACTGTGAAGTAGGTCTTCCTGCCCAGTAGTATTCACATTGCATTGTTCTCAAATCACTGGTCTTGTACTATCAAAATCTGTGCCCTAATAAGTCGCCCAACAATCCCTGAAGCCCGAGGTGATAGTGTTACTCTGTGACTTTAAATTCCCACTTGAACTATAGTTTATGTTTTCATCATTTCACTTTCTTCTATGCCCTCTCCTGGGTTTTCTTGGCAGAAAATTATTTCCGATTCTGATGCTCCCAGTCCTTTGACAGACCACGCCTTCGTGGTGATAATCCTTAGCCTAAAAAACTTGGTGTTGCAATGTTCTTTGCAAATATTTTCCTAATATTATGTCTAATTCACAATAATAAAATTCCATCTACTCCTGCCATCACACATTCTAGATCATGTCTAAAGTATCACCTAAGTCTAATCTTTATCGCCTCCTAGAAATGAATTAGGTGGATATTTCTGGTAATACAGCAACAAGTTTCAGATCTCAGTCCTTCTCCTAAAAAATTATATGAGCTGACAAGAGCTGTTAAAGTCAATAATTTTGGCAATCTAGTAATACTAGCAAACTTGTTCAGAATCAGGAAGAGAACTTAAGAAGAAAGAGAATTGGTGAACTTGGATGTTGGGCAGAACAACTATTACCCTCTGTCCAGCCACAAGCAGTGGTAGAAAGAAACCTATGTCCCTCATCCTCTTGGTGTGCTCACAGGTCCCGGGGTGGACAGTGAATTCTTCCACCTCCAAAATTCACATTTGCTTTGCTCTGTCTTGTGTTTCTCTGAGGGACTGGCAGGGAAACAGGCATTGTCTCAACCTCCTGGGACTAAAATGGATTGCACAATATCTGTTGACAGATTATAGACAGACAGAACTTTTATTTTTTCTTGTCAGATCCAAGCAGTCAGAGAAAACATTGTGAGATCTCCCACTTGCTACAGGCAAAACGGTACCGCTACTTCAGTGAACAACTGGAAAAAGTACAGACTTTGTGTAAATAATTTTGTTAGCTCAATAAGCAAACAAAAAACTCAATCCTTCAACAAGTACCAAGAATAAATTTTCTTCTCATTCCAGGGAAGAGTTACAAAGTTACCAAAATGTAATATTAAAAATACATAGTTCTCAAAACATAAGAAGATGTCTAACAAAACAGGAATATATTCCCCATTCATTGGGAAACAAAAGCAACCGAAACCATCCCCATGCAAGCTGAGTCGTTAAGATTAGTACACCAAGAAAAACTTTAATTGTATTGCATATGCTAGAAAATCTAAGAAAGCCATGACCAAAGAGCTGGTGGCAATCAGAAGAATGGAATATACACCAGTACAGGAAATAGAGTATAGATTATAAAAAGGAGCTAGATAAAAATTATGGAGAAAATTACAATAGCAGAAATTCACTGAAGAGACTCAACAGCAAAGTTTTAAATACTAAAAGAAGAATCAGGCTTAAAGATTGAGAAATTGAAATTATTCAGTTTGAAGAATGAAAAGAAAATGAAGTAGAATGAAAATGGAAAACACCTTTGGGGGACCATCAAGTGGGTTGATATGCTCATCGTAGGGGTCCAAGACAGAGGAGAGAGGCAAGGAAAGGAGAAAACAACACTTGAAGAAATAATAATTGGAAGTTCCCTAAATTTAAGGAAAGTTATTAAAAAAGATATCTAAGAAACTCACAAACCTTAAGCACAAGAAACTTAATGAGATTCATGGAAAGAGACATTATATTCAATTTGTCAAAAAACTAAGAGAAACATCTTAAAACTATCAAGAAAAAAGTATTCTTTCTCCACATATAAATTCCAACACATCAGAAAACAGTAGAGTGAATTAATTTAAAGGTGAAAAAGATAGGAGGCAAAAGGCCAAGCAAGAATCCTGCATTTGGCAAAAACACTAAAAAAAATGAAGGAGACATTAAGATATTATAAGTTAAATAAATTAGTGTCATTTTTCTCTTGGAAAATAAAGGTAGTATAATTGAATATTGGAATATGTATTTTTTGTTCCTCTAATATTTTACAAATACATAAAATGATAATTGTTCCTTAATTTTTATGGCCAGAAAATATACAAATTGTGATAAAATACTGTAAAGTGTAATTAAACCATATAGAAACAGATTGATAAATAATCTTCGAGGTAAATTACTGTCAGTTCAAAGAAGAGAATAATTAAAGATGTTTTCCCCAAACCTCAAGGTGATACCTAAGAAAATAATGAGAAAATTTAAAGAAAAAGAAAGAAAGGGGGAATCAAAACATTGTACTAGAGAAAATATCAATCAATTACAGAAGGCCGCAACATTAGAAAAATGAAAGAAAATAATACAGAAAAATATAAAACATATAGCAAAATATCAAAATCAAACATTATCAGTAATCAAAGTGAAGTAAACTGATCCGTTAAAGGTGGAGATAATAAAAATAGATGAAGACAGATGCTATAAACTTAATGCTGCTTATAGAATAATTTTAGACAAACACACACACAACAGTCTGAAAGGAAAAGGAGAAAAAATATACCATGTGCTAGTCACTGAAAAAACACTAGGTTGGATAGACTAATACTAGAGAAAAATGCATTTGAAATTAAGATCTGGCACTGGAGAAAATGGAGCAATAGATATGCTTCTATTTCTATGGCAGGGCAGCATATTTTAAAACCAGATATTGTGCTACCTCAGGATTGCTCATTTGCTCAGATTGCTTTGGCTCTATCTCATTTTAGGTATTTCCATGTGTATTGGAGGATTGCTTTGTAGACTTTTTTTTTTTTTTTTTTTTTTTTTGAGACAGGATCTCACTCTGTGGACCACGCTTGCCTGGAACTCACAGCAATCCTCCTGTCTCAGCCTCCTGAGTATTGAGATTCTAGGATTACACTACCATGCCCAGATATTGCTTTTTAGGTCTTTGAAGAATATCATTGGTACTTTTTGATGGGAATTTCATTGTAAAAACAGACAAGTTGGCCAATGTACTAGAGACTACAGAAACAAACCACACAGCTATAGCAATCTGATATTTTCACAAATCTCCTCAAAACACACATTTCAGAAAAGTCAGTGTCTTTAAGAAATGGTATTGGTAAAGCTAGCTATCTATGCATAAAAGGCAGAGCTATATTCCCATCTCTCACCATTCATAATATATTTTTATTTATTATTTTTTAATATAGTTTAAATGGATCAAAGACCTAAATATAAGTACTGAAATTATAACACTACTAGAAGAGGAAACATGTTGATACAATAGCACAGGCTGTGACTGAATCAGACTGCAATATCATAGGAACAAATAGCAAAATATACAAAAGGAAACTGCATCAAATTACAAAGAATAAAAAGACAGCCTAGACAAATCTTCTGTTAGGGGACTAAAACTGATAATACATAAAGAACTGAAAAATAAACTTAACAACTAAAAACATAATTAATACATGGGAAAATGAGCTAGAAGCTGAAGAACATTTCAGCCAACACTTGTAGATTGAAAGTGGTTTCTTGTTCACATATATTTCTGAGAGAACCCAGGCAGAATGGATGTATAAGGAAAATGTGATACTATTGAGCGTTAGGAAAGAGGAGAAGGAAGTTTTGTTATTCTTGATAATGCAGATGAACCTGGAGGTTAATATGTCAGTGAAATGGGCAAGGCAAAGCATCAAATGGTCATAGGCATGGGGTAAAAAGAGACTCCTTGAAAGATAGAGCAAAATGGTGGTTACAAGTGCCTGAGGTGTGCAGACACCTTGACCAAAGGACACAACACTTTCTTTAGACAAGAAAGATTAGTTCAAGACCTAATGTGCACAATGGTAAAAAGTGAACAAAACCTTTCACAGACATTTCTCCAAAAGCAGCTTACCTCTGTCTAACAAATACTTCCAAGACACAACATCATTGAGAACTAAGGCAATGCATGGCAAAGCCACAATAAGATACTATGGCACACTCACTCAAACTGTTTATAAGTAATTTGAAAAATAAAAATGCTTATACAGTCTTGGTAGCAATTTAAAATAAGAAACTCACTGTGGAAAAATGTGTGGAATCTCCTCAGTAAGTTAAAACTAAAATTATCAGGTATGTAATACAGAAAATTGACTTTTAGGTATGTATAAGAGAAGTAAAGGTGTATACTGTCATAAAAATTTGTAAATGGAAGGTTATATTAGGATTACTTATAGTAGCAAAAATGTACAAACTACTCAAATGTGTACACCCTCGATGATAAATGGTAAAAAAATGATATAGGAAGAAGATTTGACACAGAATAATATATGAGTCCACCATGAAGCAGAATGAAGTATGAATGTGTGCTGTAATTAAGTGAACCCCCAAGAGCTTGTGCTAAGTGCAAGAAGCCAGACACAAAAGATTATGTGTTTCAGTTTATAGAAATACCGGAAAATCCATAGAGTCAAAAGTTGAGTAGTTGCCCCAGAGGAGGGAGAGAAGTAGGGAGTTCTTACTTAATGGGTAAAGGATGTTGTGGGTGATGGAATGGTAATGAAACTAAAGGAATTAAGGTTACACAACATTGCAAATGCTCTCAATTCCACTGAGTTCTACACTATAAAATACTTACTTGTATGTTATGCGCTTTTCACCTCCACAAAAATTAGAAAGTATGCAAATGTGAGTTAGACATTTCTTAAATTCTTCTACCTGAACCATTAGCCATTTTTATCTTCTGGAAAATAGCTAAAACACTGTGTTGAAAATTTGCTTGCTTTTCAGAAGTTATGAATTGAGACTATAAATTTAATCTACTAATTATTTGGATTTTTAAAAATTTAAATATATATCAGACTTAAACATGCCCCTGGTATAGGCCTATTTTTTAGTTTTTTCATCTAAATGGAATATATTGTGCATAAAATTTGAGAAATATGTAATGAGAAATTGCTTCACTTAAAATTTCTGAGATCGGTCATTAAGATTTTAATACCTTCTGTATGCAAATTCCCCTACTCTACACCACCCAATCCCTCTGTATCCTGTGCTAATTTTTCAGTTATCAGTGATTCAAATTGAGGCCACATTAACCACACTCGGCTCACTGCTTGACTTCCACACACCTGTAGGGTGCTCTGTTCAGTACTATTTTCTGAAATCCTCCTTGCATGAGCTCGGGCTCCTTCTCAGGAATGATGTGGCATCTGTGGGAGTTACCAGATCTATGCAGAGGAGCCAAAAGCTCTTGCTCTGCCTTGTTGTTCTGTAGGGAGCTCCAGAGTGAACGACAGGTGCATTCTGTGGTTCAGATTCTTAGTACCCCTTCACTTTATTTGGAATAGTGCAACACACTTGAAATGTACTAAGCATTTTGTGACAGATACTGACAGAAATCAAGGACTTTTTGAAGAAAAGCGTAATGGAGTGTGGAGAAAGAATTTACAAGGAAGAGCTGAGATGCGTTGAGGGAGAAAATGTTAAGACTGACCTTGGTTTTTTTCCCATAGAATTTCCCACACCTAGGAACATTCCCCTCAAGGTTGTTTGAGGACAATCTTGTGTTTGTGACATAATACGTCAGGGCGAGGTCACGCATCACGGGCTGTTTCAAGAAGTACCGGCGAATATAGATTTTAATATCAACAGGTTTCGGTTGTTGACAGATTGGACATCCTTGCTAAGACAAGTGGTCCCACAGGAAAAGTGAGTTTTCATTCTGTTGGCTGATCTGACTGCTGTAGGGAATTGGGGAAAAGAAAGGAAAATGACCTGCTAAGGCTGAGTAAACTTCCAGTTTTCTGATTGAACTCTGTGATTCTGCCGGATTTTAATTTTGAAATGTCTTTAAAGATAAATAAAAAGTAAAGCAAAACATTTTCATAGTAACCAATTTATCTTTTACTTGGAAAGGTTTTATGTTTTCTGCTCACCTACAAAGAGCACAATATAAATATATTAGTTGGATTTTGTTTTATGAAAAAATGAGCAATAATAGTACCACTGTCACTGTTACCTGGGAAAGAGCCTGATGAAACTTATTAGTGATTGTCCTCTTGAATGCAGTGAAATTCTTAAGTCAAATAATATTGTGTTTCTTAACAGATTTCCTAGCATGCCTGAATATTCTTCCAATTGGAAGAAAGACTTGTCTGGCCTTGGAAATTAGTGCTAAAATACTAGGTTTCCAGTGAGGATATTGATTAACTCACAAGAGGGAGGAAGCCACTTTTAGAATTTGACAGGATAGTTAGGTATTCTCCTTCAGTCTTTATGTTCAAACCCATAATACATTCCCTTCTTTTCTTTCTCTGGAACTTGCAAATATCCAAAAATAAAACCACACAATAAATAAGAAATCATGAGTACTGGGCAGGGTGGGGCAAGCCCTCCCAGCTACTTGGGCGACAAGAGGATCAGAAATTCAAGGTCAGCCTGGGCAACTTGGTGAGATTCTGTCTCAAAAGTAAAAGAAATGAGAAGGGCTGGGGATGTATCTTAGTGGACCCTGAATAGATTTTTAAGAAGAAAGAAAATGACAAACTATTAAACATTTATATTCAAGAACCTTACAGTTTTTCCTGCTCCTTTCATAGCTATAAATGGATATCCATATGCATATACTTGTACATTCTATTTGTGTATACACAGACACATCTTTCCGTAAATATGTAAAATTTGAATATATGCTAAAATTTTATTTAGATTGAAGGAAAACAAAGTAGTTTGAATGATAATAGATAATGTCTTCATTTTGGGGGTTTTAGGCCAAAAGGCTTTATTTAAAAAAAATTTTATAATGTTTCAATACCAAAGAAAACAAAAACTAAAACTAAAACAAAACCTTGAGCATTGCTCACATATGTTTAAGCACATAGGAACCCATATTATAAAGCAATCATTTGAACAATTTCTGTTGTTGAAAGAAACTGTTTCCTGGACCATTTTGTTGTACCTCTTCCGGGTAGAAAATTGGATGGAATGTTAATATTTGGTTTTACGTTTCTTGATTCTGGTTGTAGGTTACATATAGACAACTCTGTCATTTTTACTAGAATTTTATAAAGACGAGTAATGACTTCTCTTCCACAGAAATACTAGTTTCAACAGTCTTCTCTACATACCCTCACTCAAATCTTTGATCCATCCATACCTGGGACTAGAGATAGAACAGGAAATTTTAGAGTTTGTTAATGGGGAATCCATTGGTTACTGTGGAGAGTTGTGTCCTACCAATTCTCCTTAGGAAAAACATATTTTGGAAAAAAATAAGGGAAATGGATTTGAACCAATTTAAATATTTGCACACTTTTCTCCACTTCTCTTTGAGACTGCTAGTTCATGACTACAATAAACATCTCCTTGCATAGTTATTAGCTATTCCAGCTGGAACTCATGTTACTTGAAAGATGTATTAAGAACAATTACAGGCGAGGAACAATTCACAAGGCCATTTTTGACATTAAAATTAAAAGGGCAAAGCAAACTCATTGTTTCTTATCCTATGGGTGAATTGGCAACACATACTGGAGCTATATAAATAGCCCTTCATTTAAAAATATTGCAAATTATTTCTGATAATTTAAAAAATAAAACGTATGATCATTTTTATTTTTTTTTCTTTTTCACTGTGTTCTTTGTGTCTCCCTGATTGCAATTATAATTGATATAATTTTCCTATCTTCTGTATTGTACTGGCTCTTTTGAAAATGCATTACCTGAAGGGAGAGAGGAGTTACAATAGCTTTAGTAAGTGCTACAGTGCGTGTTTTTGTCTCTCTGAAATTCATATGATTGAAGTTTTACCCTTGCTCCAAGGGATGGTACTAACTAATGAGACATTGGGAAGGAATTAGGTTTATGAGGTCATGAAGGGGAACCTCTAAGATGGGTTTTTCCAAGGGAGAAAGGGAACTCCCCCTTTCCACCCTGTGAGGATACAGCAATGTTGTGTAAAGTGGGAGTAGTGACTTTATAGGAACCCAGTCCTGCTGACACAGCAATTCCAGAGACAACCTCCAGAAGTGCAGGGTATAAGTGTCTGCTGTTGAAGCCATGCAGCCTATGGTGTTCAATTACAGCAGTCTGAACTAACAGGGTGGGATATAGAGGTCCATATGTATATTTTAAATTATGTTGACTATAACTTATAGAAAAATATGTAAGTAAACCTAGAGAAAAAATATTTATGAAATGATAACCCATATACAGCGTATGAAGTAGTGGCTTCAAATATCTGGTTTCTTGCAGAGAGAACCCACACAAAAAGAAAGTACTGAGCCCTGGTTGAACAGAAATGCTTCTACACAACACAGCACAGTTATTTCTGTCATCTTTTGGTCTGGCTGATTTTTATCAGGAACTGCTTGGTGACATTGCAGCTGCAGGGAGACACCTTCTTTAACTCCAACAGGTTTGGCAAAGTGTGGGCCAAGATCTCCCCAGTAGAAAGGGCTCTTAGTCCAGAGAACAATATCATTCTAAAAACATTGGTTCCTCATGGATTCCTCCAAGCTGGAAGTCAGGGACGTGAGGCTCAGTTGTGCTATAACCTGTGCATCCAGCTATTTCAACCCATCCCTGGTTTGACCAGTGTATCCCTCAGCCTTCTGAAAGCCAGTCCCACTTTGCATGTGTTTTCTAGACAGGGCTGACATCCTCCACTGGATTATAAGTGAAGTAATGTCTGGCAGGGGCATAATCCCTAGCCTGTGTGTCCTAAGTGAATCTGAGAATGTGTTCCATCACCCATGTAGGACGCTTTAACTCTCAGAAGATATTTGCATAGCGGCCATGGGTACCAAACTATGATCTTCGGTCATAATGTTCACCTTCCATGAATCATCACCCTGTCGTTCATATTTTTGTGGTGTTGCTCATTTCGGATTTTTGTTTGTTGTGTCTTATGGTGATGAGTGTACCAGTCAGTCAGCTTAGCATAAAACTAAACATAGAAAGAGAAAATATGAAATGTTTCTTAGATAAAACTAGCATTATCATGGCCAATTCTGCCTGTTTATTTCTTTTCTTTTCTTTTCTTCCTTCCTTCCTTTCTTTCTTTCTTTCTTTCTTTTCCTTCCTTCCTTCCTTCCTTCCTTCCTTCCTTCCTTTCTTTCTTTCTTCCTTTCTTTCTTTCTGTCCTCAGAGAGACTAAAATTGACAGGTAACCTTTACCAAGTCACAAAGAGAGTCCTCAGGAGCTTTTCCTGGCCTCTGTCCCAGCCAAAAAGGATGTCTTCCACTGTGCTTCTCTTCTGTGTCTTCTGTCTGCCCCAGTGCTGAGGCGAGGAACTGTCTGCATTGGAACAGCCAAGTAGGTTACCAGCCGTTCTTAGGCATTCAATATGTGGTGGCACCGCTCAACTGGCCTCATCTGGACTAGCATGTGCATCCTTGGGCTCCAGAATGTGACTGTGCCTGGGCCCGGGGTCAGAATTAAAAGCAGTCATGCTGGTTGTCCATTCCTTTCCCCTCTATCTACATCTTTTACTGTGATCATCAAGAAGAGTTGCAAAAAGGATACTTTTCCATTACTGCAGGGGAATCCCAAGTCATTCTCACAGGCATTCTCCACACTGGGAGAGGGGTGGGAAGGGCAGGGTGTGCTCAGGTGCTGCCTGTGCTGCTTCCCAAGTGTGGACAAAGGCTCTTCCCAGGATGCACCTGCCTCATCTGCCACTCAAGGGCAGACTTTGTGCATCAAAATAAAAGAGAGAAGGATTTAGGTACTATCCAAGAATCCCATCACTTTACATCTGTTGACTGCTTTGGGGTCCTCTTCATTTTATTAGAGGTGCATTCCATGGTGTTCAGAGGACCGATGGAATTTAAGTACAACCGCAGGCACCCGGTGTGGCCCAGTCCTCTGTTATTATTAGTGTCGGTTGCGCAGTAGCCCACTTTCTGCTTCTGTTTGAAACTACTTTAATGGTGGGTGCACTTTTTCAGGATTGTGCTGTTGGTCTAAAAAAACTGATAAATTGCCAATATAGCTGTACTGCACTTCATGGAAAGACTGTTTAAAAGTTTGTATAAGGGCTGGGGATTTAGCTCAGAGGTTCCACCGCCTGCCTCGCAAGCTCAAGGACCCGAGTTTGATCCCTGATACCAAAAAAAAAAAAAAAGAAAGAAAGTGGCATATAAAAGTTTATATAAAAAATAGCAAAATTATTGATTGTAGTGAAGAGAGAGAGACAACAACTCATTAAGTAATAAAGAGAAGGCAGAACACCAGCACATTCTGAAACTGACACCCATTAGACATTTACACCTGGAAAAAGGATTTTTGTTGTTGTTGTTCTTCTAAGAGCAATTTAACGAATAAATGAAGAGGCTTCAAAAATTAATAAACAACCAGCCACAGGAATAAGAACCACAGATATCTGTCTCTTTTTGACCATAATACACTTTCCCTTCCTAACACCAACCAGAAAGAACAGTAAATACATATATGAAAATAGCCTTGGGGCTGATGCTGATTTTCAAGCATGAGAAATCTTTAGCAGCACCCCATGAGTCTCAATCTACTAATGTATTTCTCTCATCATGGTTTCTTAAATTTCTAAATTTTTAGTGGCATCTCTTACCTGCTTTTATTGTTTCAATCCACTTGTCACTAGGACAGAGGGGGAGAGGGATAACACCCAGGATTGAACCACCGTTTATAACACTCCTCTCACCCTCAGTCTAGACTCTTGAGAGTCCAAAATAAAAAAGGAATATAGCTTTTGTTATACCTGTCCACAGGCAGTTGTTGAATGAAAGAATGAATTAAAAAATCCAACATTAAAATCAACGTAAGAATTCGCACTTTATTTTACTTTTTCATATATAATGCACTTTTTAGTTTTAAAGATAAAATAAATAAGACTTTAAGAAATCCAAAAATATCTCATAAAATCATAAAAATATCTAAAATTTATTAGAATTATCAATCATAATCACATAAATTAAATTATTGTTCTTAAATAATCATGTTCTAAATTTTAATTTATAGATAAATGAAATTAATAATTTTTATAATGGATTTTAAATTTTTAAATCAAATAGTAATATTTGTTATAATGTTTTTCTTTCTTTCCCATTTACAGTTACTTCCATGGACTCATAGTTGCTTTAACCAATCATCCTTTAAGAAAAGGAGTTTGTCTGAGTTTCTCTTATTTTTTGACCAATATAGTCATTGTACTTCTAGTTCATCAAAATAAACAAATGAAGGATTACATGAAACATCTTCTTCACCCTTGAAATAGATATACTGTTAATATTGGTAAATATTAAAATTTAAACATTAATAATTCATTTCAGAAATGACTTTAGAATAACCTATACATATATTCTAAATATAAAATGTGTAATATTTCAAAAAAGAATCAAAGGAAATTATCATTATCATTTTTAAAATATCTGACAATTAAAAGGATCATCTTGTTCCCTAAATTTATTATAAATAATTCCTGGGATGTGGACTCTGGAATCCAACCTCTTCCAAATGAAGGCTCTTATCATATATTATACAAATATTTAACACAAAGAAAATGAGACTGTAAATATTGACAGCACCTGCAATGGAAAAATTCATATATTATCGGACACATTTCTCAATGCTCAATCCTTTTCAATATTCAAGACCTGAAGGGCCTCATGGATTTTAAATCCTCCAAAGAATGCTACCGATATGAATGCAGAATTTGGACATTTATTTTCATTTTGGATGCCAAATTATTTGTTGGACTTTGGCCATGCTGTGGGAAAATTCCAGGGAAGATAGAACTATGAGACCTTTGCAGTTGAGTGAAGTTTGTGTGATGTTTTCTCTGCCTTCTTGGCAAGCTTGGGTATCCGAAGCCTCAGCATTGATTTGTGCCTGACAAACACAATACTACTAAAGTAACCTTAATTTTATGTCAATAGAAAAACACAATATAGAGATTGAGAAATTTATTAGTTTAGACATTGAGCAAATAGTGTCATGCACTAAATCTATTTTCTGGCCCATAATCAAGGATCGTTGGTTATTCTGTGACCAAATCTTTTTCAAATTTTAAATCTTTTCCACTTTATTCATCTCTTGGTTACAGGTGCCAAATAGTATTTACAGAACAATTTTTACTTATCTCAACTGCAAGAGTAGCTATGTAATACTTTAGCATGCATTTTCAAAGTAATGCTAAAAGAAGTATACATACGATGCTTTTATTTATTAATAGAACAGATGCAATCTAACGATCAGGATCAATAGAAATATAAGACTATGAAAGACCAATGAACCATTAAAGCCTGTAGAGCTGGTTAGAAGATTCTTTATTCCACATGTGTTGCTAGGCAACATCTCCTTCCTAAAGAAAACGCTCATTCCAGGAAGCAATTAACATTACGGAGCCTGAAAACATGAGTGATGAGGCAATGCATCACATCTAAAAAATGCTCCACATTTTAAAATGCTTAGTGATGTGAATACTTCATTTATTATTTCAAAATAAGCATTGGCCTTATAAACAGAACTTTGCAGATACATACAGCGAGCTCCAAAAATGACTTTGAAATACATAAAACACATTTGCCATTTTTCACAAGTTGTTGATAAATATATAATTTCTATTAATATGTTACAATATAAAGATATTTTAGCTGAAGATCCGATGTTTAAGAATACAATCATGGGTAGCACATGAGTGAAATAGCCTTTTAGCAATAGGTCCAAGCACCATTTAAATAGGAATTCAGAAATACTTCCGAAAATGTAATTAATACTGAGTAAGTTATTGCTTCAGTCCTAGGATCATAAATACAATAAAAGCATTGTATTAAACTTCCCTATCTATAAAGGAGAAAAGTGATTGGCTTCAGCTCCAGTGTAGGAAGAATTAATGGAATCTCCAACTCACTGGAATAACGTCCAAAGCCAACTACTTGAGGCTGAAAAAAAAGCATGAACTCTCTAGTGTGGAAAAGTCATTGGCTTTCTCTGGGTGTGAAATGTTACCATGCACAGTGAACCTTCCATTCAGAAAGCTTTGAATCACTGCTGAGTACAAGGGGGAAAGAGAAGACAGATTGAGTGAATTTATTACCAAAACACAGTCCAATATATATCACATATGTGGCAAGTAAGTAAATCTGCATTTGAACAAAATATTACATGACTAGAAAAAAATCACAGTATTAAAAATATCAGGTAATCAGTTTCTATAATTAAGTGCAAGGCAAGTCTAAGGAGTGATAGCATCAGTTACTAACATAAACAGAAAAGATAATTAGTTTTTGGACTAAGTATATTTTTTGGATTGCTCTTAAATATAAATCAGGCAACCACAATGAAACTAACTAAAATTTTAGTTAATATTTTGAAGTTATGTAACAATTTTTAGGTAAGTAAGTTCTTTAGATATGAAAGTTCCAATTAAGGTAATGAATTTTAAATGTGTGTGTGGCTGCAGGGAAAAAGGCATTGTTTCAGAGTGGTTGTTGCAGTTTCAGTTGCAGATTAGAATGCAATCATTTTAATCCTCGTATTTTGTCCGTGGAACATTAACACATTATGCCCTTACTTCAAGAGAGAAGTTAGCATGAACTACACCTCTCTCTCCAAAGGATGATATCACTTTCTGATGTTTTTTCTATCATTTATTTCTATATAAAATAATCTTGCTTTAGTTTTGAAATTTTTGTTTTTCCTCCTTTAACTAGAAAATTAGAGCCCTATTAACTACAAAATTAGAGTTCAGGTTTATCTTATGTCCATATCCATATCCATGTCTTTACCTATATCTGTGTCTCTAATCTATGTTCTATCTTGAGCACATAATCAGGCACTTGATTTTTTTGTTGAATGAGTGAATAATGTTCCATTTGGTTTATACTTTCATATCTCTACACTTCCGTTCCACATTCTGCAAAACTGGACTTGAGATGCCAGGAAAAAATGTTTATTTAAGGTCTGACAGAACTCCAAGATTTAAATAGTTGAAAATGATAACATCTGGAAAATGAGATAGAGCTAAGAGAAGGGTAAAAAGCTGATAATACTAGTGTTATTTACTTTAATATATAATTAAGAGAAGTGCTTGTGCTGATAGTGAGGAATGATTTTCATGCTGAAAGTCTATGAATCTCATGAACAAATTGTAAGACTTCTAAGACAGCTGAAAATAATCAATTGCTGCCACCTTCTCACTGTGAACATGCCAATATTGGTAAAATGAACACAATACAAATGACAAAAATATATAAAAATTTACAGTAGACAAATATATGAGATTGAGGGAAAATTATTAATGCTGTTTATTAAGAAACCTGTATCTTTGAAATTTCAAGCTAATAATGTAGAGCTTATCTAGATGCTCTGCATAAAAATACAAAAAATTAATGTGCATACATCAAATAACTATCTTGTTAGCAGTCAAAATCACAACTTTTACAAAAAAGTAAGAACAACTTTTTTCACAAGTCATTTTATATTTGTGATTTGTAGCATTATTAGTTTTTCACTTTTCAAACTAATTGTTAAAGTTAAAAGACTTCATGACTAGGTTGAAATTAAGTTTTTTATTATTCATTAATTGAGATTACCTAATTCACTGATAATGTATTTTAGCTCAACCAGTATTATCGTAAATAGAAACCCATTGGGAGATTAGATAAAATGTATTGAGTTCATTCAGTTAAAACACTTTGTAGTTAAAGAGTATTGTAAAAATGATTTAACAAACTCAAAGATCTTCTGCAGAGCAAAGGAAGCAAACAACAGAGCAAAAAGAGATCCCCAAAAATGGAGGGAAAGACTTGCAACATATGAGTTTGACAGAGGGTTAACATCACAAATGTAGAAGGAACTCCAAAAATGCACTAGCAAGAAGGAAACAAAACTAATATCTGACTGGAAATGAGCAATCAATCTGAATAAAGTATTCTCAAAAGAGGGCACATAATTGACTAGTAAGTCCCTGGAAAATTTTTTAGCATCACTAACCATTAGGAACATCAGCACAATGACATATCATTTTACCCAAGAATGAATGAATGATACAAGTAAGTTGAAAGGTAACTGCTGAAGAGTGTGTGGAGAAAGAATCCTCATACACTGTTGGGAGGAATGAAGATTAGAATCGTCATATAGAAAACAGTATGGAGTTTCCTCAAAAAAATAAAAATAGAACAACTAGGTGATCTAGTAATCTCAATTTTTGGTATATATCCTCATATTTATTACAGTGCAGTTCACAACAACCAAGAAGTGGAGACCAACACAGTGTCCATCAACTGCTGAATGAGTAAAGAAAAGATAGCATACATACATAAAGAAATACTGCTCAGCCATTACGAAGAATGATGCCTTGTGTCATGGACAGAACTGGGCAGAGATCATTATGTTAAGTGAGACCAGGACGGAACTAAGGAACATCTCACTCAAGCATAGAATCTAAAAATCTCGATTTCATTCAAGTGGAAAGTAAGGTGCTGGCTATCAGAGGTTAGGAAGAGTAAGTGGAGAGGGAAAGAGAGGTTGATGAATGATTCCTAATCATGGTTGGATTGCACTGTGTTGGAAGCACTGTGTCTTTCTGAACTCAAAGAAAGGGTTTTGAAAGTTTTCAGGGTGACAAGATAATCAAAGTTTGAGGAGACAGATATGCTTAATTTTATTATCCTTTTCATAATGACAAAGCATCACATGTTACTCTGTGAATATCCATAATTTTATGTTTTTTCGTTTGAGTTTAAAAGACTAACTTAAAAAACTGATTTCAAATTATATAAATTCCACTTTCAAAGACCCTTTTTAATATAATTGCAGACTATTAATATATGAGTTTTATTAGTCTTTTACAGAATCTGTGTAAATACATAATGTCATGTTCTATTTAATTTTAAGTACAAAGAAGCCCCACATTATCACTGTCTGGCATTTATAATGCTATTAACTATTACATATCTTCAAATTATGAATGTTTTCATAATCCCAAAATGTTATTAATTTTTTTTTTTTGTACTGGGGATCGAACTCGGGTCCTTATGCTTGTGCAGCAGGCGACGAAACCACTGAGCTAAATCCCTAGCCCTTTAATGTTGATGTATTTTGATATCCATCTAATAAAACCCATTTAATACATATATTAAAATAATTTTTTGTTGATATAAAGAAGAAAATTCAGCCCCATCATAAGGTGCTCATGGTCCAAAGTATTCTTATCAATAAAAACATCAGCATTACCCATTTGAGGCTTTAAGATGTCTGTAGGAATTCATTTAACTGCTCCAAAGATTTAAGCAAACCATGATTGTTAGAAGACGTAAATGTCCTACTTGGGGTTCCCCAGAAACAAATCCTTCGATAGCCATTACAGTGCCAGGACCACAAAAGAAGAGTGAGGAGAGAAAGAGAACGGGAGAAGAGAGATAACACTACATGGTGACCCAGCTACACTAGAGGAGCCCACGCCCCACCCCATCCCCTCTGGAAACACCAGGAAAGAGATACACAGTGGCTCTGGAGCCAGACTGTACCCAGGGAGGAACTGAGAATCCTGCACTAAGGCACTTGGTTTTAATTAGGTCACAGTGGCATTAATACCAGAGCTCCATTCAGGGTGAGAATATCTGTTCTGAGGTTTTTAAAGGAAACCTCCAAGCAAAGGATTAGACACTGCAAATATTAAAATGGCAAAGTTCACAGAGAGACGAGAATGGAGTCTTTACTGTAGCCAACGCACCCCAGGTACACATTGACAAGCACAAGGTAGGGGGTGGGACAAGGAGGGAGTGAAACTGTTACATATTAAGAGAAATCAAATGATGTAAGGATTGATCCCTGGATGTAGTTGTGATAGTTTCATGGTTGTAGATGTATGTCAAATCTCATAAAACTGTACAATTTAAATATACACAGGGTTCGCATATTTGTTGCTTCTGAATAAAACAGTTTTAAGCAACAATAACAATGGATGAAAAAGACAATTTAGAAAGTCTTATCAATTAAATTAAAAATAAGAAATTTGAATTTTAATTAGAACAAAGAACTTTTAAAACAGAATGTCTTTGTTTTACTGAAATTTAATAGAGAGTACTACCTGGAATTAGATGATACCAAGGAATTGTTTTCAATTTTGATGACTATCGTTTTAATTTTGCAATTCTATCGGAACATTTTCTATTAGATATGCTGCTTGGGATTTGTTTGTAAAAATTTCTGTGAGAAGAAAGTTTGAGTAATTATCAAGGAAAGGAGAAGCCACCATGGTTTATTTTGGTACTTCCTCAACTGCTGCACATACTTGAAACTATCCATAATAAAATTTATTTATCTTTAGTTTTTCAAATGATTTTGGCAGACCTTTTAAGCACTGAAATGTACTTTTCAGTAAGGTGAGGTAAATCTAATTTTTCATTCTAAATTACACTTAATGGCAGTGGCTACACCATGGTTTTTGGCTATTTGAACGTAAAATTGCATACATTATTTTAGATACATTTTCTGTCTTCACCTCTGCACTTGCTTCCTTTACCTGATAATTATGAAGTCCGTCCTATTAAATTCTTCATAATACATTTTCACCAACATATACTTCACTCTCTTTTTGATTTCTTACACATTTTAACACAAACTGAATTTTTTAGCAGTCTTTATAAAATAAAATAATGGGTGCTTTTCTTTTGTCTGTATTCTCCATGAAATTTTTATCTGGGCACATTCTTTCTCAAACACAGTTCCTTTTTGTTCATCTAATAGTAGGGATATATAATCCTTGAATTATAGCCGTTTGAAGATCATATTCATTGAGTCTGTTTTCTTCTTTAATAGAAGCTATGATAAGACAGAACTTCTAAAATGCAAATGGAATAGAACATATTCTTACTGCTTTCTAAAGTTAAAATGAGAAACAAGTAGGATGAGGAATAAGACAACTTGGAAAACTGAGTTAGTTTAATATGCAGTCAGTTCAATGTAGTGTGTTGGAAATCCAATCAGACATTGGCACATTCTGTAAGAAATGTTCTTTTAACACAACCTAATAAGTAGAGAGGAAGACAGTCTGCTGAAAGAACAATTTCATTTCTTACTCAAGATAACTGCTATATCATAATGATGAAAGATTTCTTGTATATGTAAGAAAAAGCTGAGCTATAATGAGGTTATTCATTTTTTTCTAGGCCAGCAGATAAATGAACTATAAATAATGGGTTCCAAATTAGAGTTCTTTTTTCACACTGAAAATAAAGACTTTGCAAAACTGATTTATCTTTGAGTGTCTCTGAGTGTTCTTCAGTCATTAGAGATGAATTTATAGGGATGGGGGAAAGGAAGACTTGGGTTCTATTTATATTCTGTAATACAGCAGCATTGTCATGAAACACAGAGGCTAAACTTTCTAAGGAAAACAAAGAATGTCTGCAGTGAAAGAAACAGAAAAGAAACTAATTTTTGAAACCTCTAATTGTTACTAAACCAAATAAAATAACATTTACCAGAAAGACATTTGTAAGAATATTTTTAAAATGCAGCAAACATATAATAAAAGCACAGTGAGTAATCAAAATAAAATTTGAATGAATTATCAGCCAGTCATACTAAGTGCTGAACAATCTAAAATTGTGCTGTCTATATTCTGTTTGGTCTTGCTGGAGTTTTTAGACCCATGTTACTAATTCCTGGGATTCATTTATATTATATTTTAATACTTATGATAATGATATCTTCTAAATCAATTGCCTAAAGTGATCTTAAAAATAAAAGCAATACACATTTGAAAGAGAATTTGAAAGTGACAATAGTTTTAGCATATTATCAGAGAGCATTTTAAAGATACTGAAATAGAATGTGAACTTTTAAATTCTTGTTAGAAATTTTGCATTTTTCATAACAAAAGTTGATCACAGATAGAGGTATGTCAAGAAATAGTGAAGGAAGATATTTATGACGCACTGATTACTAGCTGGTATTCACATAGTTACTACATAGCAAAGTGAAACTGACAGGTCCTCTCCCGACATTTGCAACATTTGATACTAGTACTAGTGGTTATGGGTTCGATCACTATGGGGAAAACATTTTATTTTGGATAGATATCCATGTTTTTAAGAAGCATGAAAGTGTGCCAGCAGAAAACCTTAACCATACACTTAACCATTTTTTCAAATAAAATAATAAGAGTGTTTTGTTCTATTTTCGACCTATGTATTTTCCTGAGAATCAATGATGCTCTATAAGACTAAGCTCAATTTCATGTGTCTTGTTTATTTGCATATTAGTCTGCTAGGATCCAGAAAAGAAATTCCACTAAACAAAACATTTTTCATCATAATCCATTGCTGATACAAAATTCTGCTTTCTTTTCTTCCCATATGTGTGCTTATTCTATGACCATGGTTACTTTGTTTCCATACTGACTGTAAATTTATGTTATAATAATACTGACTTGTATGAATCTTTCTCTATTATAAGCATGAATTTGGTATTTTCTGATTACTATAACCAGGCTTGTCACTAGAAATATCATCTGCACTAATTTAAATGTGTTGAATAAATATTGAGTATTTAAAATATCTTATGTCTTTTACCATGTGCTAACAGCAAAGGATTAATATAGATATGGAAATGAGATGCAAAATAGCATAGGAAAATATACATCAATAGAAATATAAAGTTGACAACAAGATCATGTGCAAACACAAGGATTAATTTTACAAAACAATGATATGGAGGGAGGGGAAGAAAAGAAGAAAATGCAAATTTTCATCTGGGAGGGAATATTTCAACACTGTGGAAGCTGACATGAGATAGGGTTAACTTTTCCAACTTGTCCCCTACTCTGTGAGGAGAGTGGAAAGTGTAGCTCATAAAAACTCCATCCAGAATGCCTGTGAGTAAAATCCCAGATTCCACACCAAGCTGCCAGGTGACATTGTGCTCTTTCCTTATCTGTGAATTGGAAATGGTAATCGTAACTGTAACTTGACTGGACTAGGAAACTCCTGGAGAAGGGGTTGAGGCATGGGAGTGTCTTACTCACCAGAGGGTGAGTACACTGGCTTCATCACTGATTGTGCTCCGTGGAGGTGAGTGGGCACAGGTGGCAGTGGTCCCCAGAGGCAGTGAGTCTAGGAGGATGCATCTCTCCCTAGCACCCTTCCCCTGTGCTCCCCTGTTTGGCTGCCATCAAGCAAACAGCTTCAGCCCCCCCACATACTCTCTGCCACAAAGTTTGGCTCAGCTCATACAGCCAGCAATGGAGCAGCTGACTATCAACTCGAACCTATGAAACTAAGAGACAGATAGACCGTTCTTCTTTTCAGCTACGTGGACACAGCAGGTATTCTGTCCAGCAACACAAAAGCTGATCAATACAGGTAAGTTCAGTAAGTATTAACTCTTGTAGTTTTAATTACTATTTTGATAATTTTTCCTACAGAGCAGCTTGATGTCTGACTCATTCCTGTGGTTTATGAGCAAGGAAGCTGTGACTCTGCTCCATCTACCACTGAGCTTGTTCATGGCTTGATGCTTCCTTTCTCTGTTTCCTTTTCTCTCCTTCAAGATGTCATCCTTTCCCTCCATCCTTCATGTATTCCTAACCCACTGACTCACTGAAAATGCTGATCTTGTCCTCAGTTATGGTGTTCTTTTTCATACCTATTTTTAACACAGAGATGATATTTCAGAGTGAAGAGGAATGAGTTATTCAGTGCTTCAACCTGACCAGATGCCTGGAGAGGCCATATTTCTGAGAAACTATTTTGAAACATTTGTTGAACGAGCAACAACAACAAAAAGACACAGAAAAATCCCTGCTGGGGAGTTTATCTTGTATCCTAAAACTGTATTTTTGTTTGTTTTGTTTCACTGAGTTTTAGATTTGGTTGTATTTTACTGTAACATATTTACTCCCTCAAAACATTGGCCATTTTATCTCTTAACAATCTCCTGAGGCAGGCTGCATTGTGAGATTAATATGGCAAGATCTATCTTGAAACCTAGGGAGAAAAGCCTTGTAGGATGTACTTGTAAGCATGTTTGTGGTTTTGTAAAGGATTTCAGAAAAACTCTTGATATACATAGTAAGACAACAGATCCTAGGTCATGGCTCTAATTAATAAATGACCACACAGGGAATTATAAAAATATCTAAACATTTTCCTACAATTACTAGTTGAGGCTAATTCATTGTTTTTAATGTAAGAAGTAAATTATTTCCAACCTAAGCAAAGCTTAAGCTTTTCTATCATTTAAATCTGAAAGGTTTCCCAAAGGCTCAGATGTTAAAAGCTTGGTCTTCAATGCAGCGATGTTCCGAGGAAGAGATTTTGGGAGATGATTGGATCTTGACAGTTCTAATTGTGTCAATGGATTGATATATCAAAGGATTTTTAGATGAATGAACTATTGGGGAGTAGTGAAGATCCCACCATAGGTCCAGAAAAGAGCAGAACATAGTGATCACAGACTGGGAAACCACAAGACAAAATAAATACTTACTTTTTTATTGTTGTGCTCAAAAGAACTAAAATGTGTTTTGTACCAATGCCCCACGAAGAATATAATCATATGCACTCCAAACAGGTACCAATAAAAAAAAAATTTTTTTAAGTTTTTCTCAGGTATTTTGTCACAGTGAGCTTAGGAGTCAGCTTGGGGATTAGTAAAACATACTTCTGCATGGGCCGTGGGAGAATAACCATAGATATTTCTCTTGCACTATTCTTCTATGTTTCCCTCCTGCCATGGACTTGGCGTCTTTGCTCCACCATTTTCTCCCCCCAGTCTGTTTCTGTCTAGGTTCAGGAACCAGCCAACCATTGACTAAATCTCATGAAACCATGAGCCAAATGAACATTTCTTCCTTTATGTCGTATTGTGTGTCTGTGATTGGAAAATGGACAGATGTAGGGAAGAAAAGCTGACTAATGCACAGACAATATATGAAGCTCTTGCAGAGCATTTCCCAGCCCCTACAAGGAGTTCGCTATCAATTGTTGTAGTCTCTACATCATCTGTATGATTTAATCTGATTCATTCAGCACTTCTAAATACCAGAGATTTGTAATGATTTTATTTTATGTGAAGGTTTATTTGTAACATGGCAAAATATCCCTTAAATTCATTTCTTAAAAGATACTTTATCATGTACTCATATAATTTTTTTCTCTGATATCTTTTTGTGATTATGTCTAAATGAAAATGGGATTAAAATTTTTAAGCTTATTGGTATATCTTTCATCTCTGGCATAACACAAATCCTCAATTTAATAGATAGATGATCCTTCGCTATAGTACTACAACAAAGTAAGCTATTCTATTGCCTGAAAACAACTTTGGAAATGATTGAAAAGAAGCCATGTTCCTTGGTTTAGATTTACCAAAATTTAAAAGGAGAAATAAATACATACATTATAACTAAATAAAACAATAAATAAATAAAATAAATATTAAATGAAGAGGAAATTCTTTAAAACTCATATATTCCCAAAACACATTAAAATAGCACATCTATGGGTGAATACATTACATTCTTTATTACATTATGCTACTGATAAATAATTTGATTGTACTATAATAACCAGCACAACAGCAAATGTTTTGATTATTTCTTAAACATGCAAGAATTTTAATGCTGACTTTTACACAATAAGTCTTCATATATTCAAATAGATGAAGGAACATTTTCTTCTTAAATGCATGTTCCCTTTTTTTAATCTCTAATGAGTGAAGCTACTTTCTGACCTTCCCATAGCTCCTCAGTGAAATGAATTAATGCTTTTATCCTTCTTTCTAGTATTTTCATGATTTCTGAATATTTATGTAAAGAAACATAGTATCTTGTTTGTATATCACCACCTATTTCTTACTTAATTGCACTGCATCTTCTATTCACTCCTTACCTCTCTGGGGCAACAGGTAACAAGAAGCAAAAAGGAAAGTTAGGTAGAAGGCAGCTCAAGCCAATTTCTGGGTACTAGGTGACTGAACCCATCATGGAATCGCCTTTTCTCTTCCCATACCTCTAGCAGGATGTTATTAATAAACACTAAGAATGATCGGACAAGTGACTTTATCTGGGACCTTTTAGATTTAGCTGACATGTTCAAATAGCTCGCACAAACCCTGATAAGCACCAAGTGAGAAGGGCATGTTGCAGGCAGCACTGAATGTGCCTTCTCCAGCCTGGCTTCAGACTAATCTGTGCCTATGAAATTACAAGTAGGTAGGGAAGCAAAAGATCAAAACAACAAAATCAAGGATTACTTCCAGAAACTTTTAATTTTCTGTAACTACCAGTATGTTAATATAATCTACTTAGGCTTGTTGGATAGACTTGAAAACACTGAAGGAGGATAGCACTCCACTTATTAGTCCTATTTAAGTTCTACTAAGTTCTACCTAGAAATTTCTATCTACACCTTTGCAGCTCGCTGTTTACTTGCTTTGATGACCTGGCTTTTCATTTATTTGAAGATTTTTCATGATTATTCTTTTCCTCAAATGACTAGAAATGACCTAACATGTCCCTCATATATATTTTATGTACATAATATATATAATCTTGTATATAAGATATATATATATATTATACCTGAAATGCCTGTGTGTGTGTGTGTGTGTGTGTGTGTGTGTGTGTGCGTGCGCGTGTGTGTATATACTCAGGGCTCTGTGCCAGGACTGCTTGCTCTACAACCCTCTCCTTTAAGGTGAGCTGTACAAGAGCTGCAGGAACGATGCAGGAGGTGTGGGGTGCGGGACCCAGACACGGAGAACCTGCCCCTTCGCCCCCCAGTCGGGTGCCCCCAGGGGCCCTGAAGCCACGGCCTGACCAGGGCCCCCTGCAGGCCCTTATGAAACCACCCCTGCCGTGCTCTGCCGGAAGTCCTGCACTTGGCCAGCAAGCTAAGGTCAGGGTCACTCAGCCACAGTCAGGACCAACGCTGTGGTCTGAACCCCTTCCTGTTCCTCCTCCCTCAGCTACTGTCCCTCACCCAGGGTACCCCAGAGAGAGCCCCTGCTTCAGGCTCCCAGCTTCTCTCTGATTCAGGGGAACTGCTGTTTGGCCTACCCAAGCTGTGGTGTCTATGGCCTGTTTGGAGCTGCACTGCAAGATTATTTCATTTGGTCTTCTCCTTGCTAGAGTACGGACTCTCACATGCTGCTTACAGGTAATTTGTGAATGGCTTTCTCTCTTCATAAGCACCATAATTCATGGAAAATGCATTGAAAACTTTAAAATACCACTGTTTACTTTTGCTTAGGGTAGATCTTAATGATAGGCTCATGAATGTGTGCTTGGGGGGAAGAAGTGTCCTAATTAGAATCTTGCCGATGGGTCCCTGGATTAGAAAGCTGTTCTAGCTTCCTGACATTCATTCAGCATCCAGTTGGCATCAGGAAGTTGTGAAATTAAAATTTCTTTGAATTTACTAATGTCTTTGATGTCATCTCGTTTCCAATATTGTTGGCTGGGTGCAATCACACCTGCCAAGAAATGAAGGGAAAAGCACATTTCAGAAAAATCAGTAAAAATATGCTTAACTTTTGTGAGTGTAAAAGAAAAAACTTAGAATTTTGGATTTTTTTTCTATTTTCAAAAATAAATTTGACAAACTGAAAATGTTTCTAAGGATTGATCTGTAACACATTTCATGCATTAAAATGAGTGTACAAGTTTTGAAATGTTTATTATTCAGATTACATCAGAAGTACTAAGATTTAAAGCAAAACTATATTCAATTAGAAAAATGTAATTTTGAGCTGTTTGAGCTAAGAAAATCCGAACAGTATTAAGAAGCCATGAATTATAATCTAGACCTGGAAAGTTAAGAACTATTTATGTTAGAAAACAAAGATGAATATGACCTTTACATAGATTAATTATTTGGCATTTTTTATTTTGTAAACAGAGCTGGTCTCATGAGAAATTTGGTTTTGAGTTTTCTTTTATTTTATTTATTTTTATTAAGGTGCATATTTTATTACTCTTAAATTTCCTTTTGAGGAAAACTAATTTAATGAGGTTAGAGAGAAAAAGATAGGCTGCTAGTTTGGAGAAGTGTCAGTTTTCTGTGGTGAACAAATCTATTTGGCTTTCTGAATCTAGTCTACTCCAGTGCGAGTCCAGGATCATTACAGATCAAAGCTCTGGGCCTTCTCCTCTCAGGTTGTTCTCTTATTCTGGCTCAGCCTAGAGAAAGTAGTGTCCAGTGAACCACAGAAGCAATATTTAAAATAAATGCCTAAAATACCGTGGTACTCTTGATTTTATAAAGTACATTCACAAATATCATTTTGATAAGTCCTTCCAAATTATATCACCCACATGAAGCAGCACCTCTTCAGAGCATATGGTTCTCAGGGACAGAGAGATTAATGTCTATCTTTCACTCAGCACAGTTAGGCAGAAATGAAATAAGAATTTCATTTGCAATATGTTGTTTAATTCTTCCAACAACTCTGGTTACATGGCCCATGTTTCAGAATGGCAAAGCCCAAAATTAAATAGTTTCCATAGGTTGAGAATATATGTCAGTAGTTTATCAAAGGTATGAATTCAGGCCTATATAGTCCTAAAAATTCACAAATGTCCATTGCATCTTATTGTCTGTGTCAAGAGAGACAGAAACACACACACACACACATGCACACACACATGCACACAGAGACAGAGAGAGAGAAAGAAGGAGAGAGAGAGAGAGAGAGAGAGAGAGAGAGAGAGAGAGAGAGAGCGAGCATACTGGGGACTTTTGTGATTCCAGGGGTCATTCTACAGCTGAGATACACTCCTAGCCCTTTTCATTTTGAAATAAAGTCTTGCTAAAATTCCTAGGTGAGACTCAAACTCAGGTCTTCCCTGCCTCAGCCTTCCTTAATGCTAGAATTACAAGCATGTGACAACCCACTCAGCTCCACTGCATTTTAGCAGCTATATCCCTTCCTCTCTCCATCTCGCCTTCCTTCCTTTTTTCTTTTTTCTCTCCTTCCATCCCTACTTTTCTCCTTTCCTACTTTCTTTCCAATAATTATTTATCAACTATTGAATATATTTAGTTATCCTCAGTGCCATCCATAAGCATAAGATTTTGCTCCTGTGTTGAAGGAAAAGATTCATTGACAGATTTTAATCAGTAATTCTAAGCAGATATTTTTCAACTGGATTCAGATCTTTTTCTGCTTTATTTTGTTGCAGCACTTATTATTGACTACGAATTTGCTCATACATAGAAAGAGCAAAGCCAGATCAATAAAGCTGAAAGGCTGAAATTATCTAGAAAGCAGTATTCCATCCAAATGATCTTATGTTATATCTTAATTAATTTGTTTCTTGCATGTTATTATCATTCTGCTGAGAAACATCATAGTTGAAATTAAAATATACCAGAGGTTGAAGATTTGGCAAATATGCCCTCATAGAATAATAATTAAGGACACTTAAAGGGACTTCTTGACAACAGAGCCTTGTGGCTGCTTTTAAACAATAGGATAAAATATGTTCACAAATTATATCTGTATAATTTGATCATCTTTCACCAAATAAATAATCTTGGAGAATTTTGCAAGTTTTAGAAGTGAAACATTAGAAATATCCCACAAATTCTAGGGAAAAGAAGAAAATTATGAGGGATCAGTATGCGATAGGATTCTGATTTGTTATCATTTATTATTATTTAGTTACTTTGGTATTGATTGCATGTATTTCATGTTTTGATAATCCACGGGTAGTTTTATATTTTAATTAAGTGTATTTTATGTGTTTGTCATACTTCACAAGCACATTTTAAAAGAACAAATGAACAAACACTACTAAATTTTCTATCTAAAATATTACGTTTTTAAAGAAAATAAGCTATAATGTGAACTTTTTTGTCTTTGGTAATAATGTTGATTTTAAGTGCAAACATTGCTGAGCATTTGCTCTGAGGAGCTCTTGACATCATTTGGCACTGTTAGATGTTACTGTAGATCTACAAATAGGGAAGCTCTCAAATGAGCTTCCATTTCTTCCTCTTTCTGTACACTAAAAAGATGTATCAGAGCAAGGGATGTAGCTCAGTGGGGCCCCACCTGCCTAGCAAGAGCAAGGTCCTGAGTTCGATTCCTAGAATTGGAGAAAAACAAACTACAAACAAAGATGTAGCACATCTTCAGTTCCCATATCATCCCTCAAGTTTCTAATGTGAGATAATTATCTATCTTCTTTGGTATTTAACCAGCATATACAGGCTTTAGCATGTCCCTTTTTTTTTTTTTTTTTTTTGGTAATGGGGATCTAACTCAGTACCTTGCTCTTATAAGGCAGGCGGCAGAACCACTGAACTAAATCCCTGGCCTAGCAAGTCCTTTTACTACAAATAATTTTGTAAAAAGTTCTTTTACATTCTTCATTTTTTGCCTATGTTAAAAAGTAAGAAAATTTTTTGATAACTTTTTCTTTTAGAAAAACATTGCCACTACTTTGCTTTCTTTGTATACCACGAGTTACGTACAAAGTATTCTGTAGTGGATTATGTGATGAATATTTCTCTAGCTGGAAATTTCAACTAATTTTTTTCCTGCTGCTATTTACTTTCTGTGAATAAAGAATTAGACAAATACTATATTTCTCTGTCTCCCGCTAAAATTAGTAATGCTTTAGTTACTATTAATCTATTAATATTAAGAATGGCACATATAGCATGAAACCTTGCATAATTAATACCGTCTTCATCTTTTCTGTGATTACACTTCTATTTATCCCAGTGTCTGTCCTATGTTTTACTGATCTATTGAACATTCTTTCCTCGTTATTTTTCTCCTCTTAATCACTACATCGTATTGTGATGACAGGACAAGATCAGTGTTTAATACTGACTGATATGAACTCATTTATCTTTAATTTGATGTACACCTGCCTTACTGAATAGTATTCTTATATCCTTAAAAACAACTGGTATTAAAGATATTATGCTTAACTTAAGAGTATCGCCTCAATGTGCATCCATTTAGCTATAAATGTCTCTAATTTCTCATTTTTTATGGCTGAGCAGTACTCCATTTTATAAAATATAACTACAGATAACCTTACAGAGAGCAGGATAAGAAATTCAGACAGGCAATTTAAATTTTTCTTTAATATAAATGCATTTGAAACACTATTCCGATTGAAAATGGTCTGAGCATGGCAGTTTCTTATATTTTCCTTATATCAGTACACAGGTAAGCATAGAAACACAGAATATTATTTGAACTAGTAATCTTGACTTAACTATAAGCTTTTGATATAACTCAACACACACACATAAGTACAAGAATTGTAAAAAGTGGATATAAATGGAAATTTAAGGCCCTAAATGTAGAATTTTTGCCATTAATTCCTATGTGCTATACCTCTCTGAACACACGCTTCACAGTATCACTGACTTCAGAAACAGTCCTGGGCTTGGATTTGCCCAGCTGGACGTTAGCAGACATTTGCAAGCTGGAGACAGAAGCATACCCATGTGTGTGAGTTTCCCCTGTCACTCTTCTATGAGCCAAGCAGAACACACACAGACTCCTCTCCTGGTCCAGAACATGCCAGCTCGAGCTGAGGTGTGCTCTCATCACAGGTATGCCAGCCAAGGCAGGTAAGTGTGCTTACAAATCTGAACGTGCAGAAGTGAGCTCAGCGAACAACAAAGCCATCTCCACCCAAGCACTATTACTAGTATGAATGTCTAGTTATTTCATGTTTTGAGGTATGTTTTTTAAAACATTTATAGAAATAATGGCTCAGTTAAAATTGACATTATTAAAAAATAATGTGACAAACTGCACCTACTCTGATTCATAATTTTAAAACATAAAATTTAAAGCCCTTTTATAACCACGTAAAAATTCCTATCTAGTAGGAACACTTTCATACAACATGAACCTGCATTGCGCAGTTAATGATGGCAACAGCTGCTTATGGATGGGTTTTGTATCCAGTGCTATTGTGAGGCTCAGCCTCATGGGAAATCTGTCACTGTCAATATCTATTAATAATTGCCAGCAAATTAGCGAAAGCCCATGAGCAACTTTTCTGTTTATGACTTGTGAAAAACAAGCATATGGTAACTTTGACATTATCTTAATTTTCTTGCAATAGATGTTTCACTTGATATGAAGAAAAGTCTATTCCAGTAAAGTTTGTATCATATTGGTAGGGACTAGGCTGCTGCACTGTCTCCTTTTTTATTGTTTAAAGATGACTTTCTGAGATAGAAAAAGTACATGGTGAAAACATGGATAAACACAATTATGATCCTGAAGTAATGAAATTCCATTAGCAAAATAGGCTTTTGTAGAGATTTTACATGTTGCATCTTTAAGAGTCTGTGCTTACAGCACCGCCTACATAGTTTTCTGTTTGAAGGTGGCAGTGTCTAGTATAGCAACGTGATTATGAGTTCAAGAATCAAAGGAGATTAAATATGAGGTGGTTTTCTGCCCATTGTTTTAACCGACAAGATACTACTTATAAGATATCAAAGAGGACAAGTCACATTTTAAATGTTATGTTACCCCTTTGGAATGGCATTTCACCTTGAAATCACAGAGAAGGCATTTGATCAGACACAGGGAACCTACGGATAAATGAGATTAATTTTCTTATGAAGGGTGCCTGTAACAATAAATTTTATTCTCTCAAGTGGATATTGTGTCTTCATTTTCATTCTACCTCCTCTACTTAGTTTACAAAATGTTCCCATTGATTAGTCCTAACAAATAAAACAGTGTGTTTGTCAATATAAGTGTATGTGTACTGTACATGCATGCGTGAATATGTGTGTGTTCATCTAAGTACTTAGTCCACTCATGTGAGTAAGAAAGATCTATGGCAATAGTACTAACAGTAGAATTTTAACACAAATTTATAAAAACAACAAGTTGATAAACCATTGATTATTTAGATAAAACAGCAATGTTATAGTGCATAGTTATAATGAAATCATTTTGATCCATTTTATTATTTTATTCCTGACAAATTCTATTTATGGGACTCAAAATGATGTTATGATTTTTAATACTATGTGAAATGATTAAATTAATAACCTACGCACCACCTTAAATATTTTACATTTTTTGTGATGAGGACTTTGGCAATTTACCCTTTTGGTGATGCTGAGTTAGACAGCACTAAAGTTTTGCTGTATTCCCAGTGATGTGCAGAAGACTGAGAAGCAGTGAAACATCACTGCTCCTCCGTCACCGGATAGCTGTAGCGGCTGCTGCTCACCTCCTGTCCGTGTCACACCTGGTCTCCAGTCAGTGTCACTGTTTAGTTGTGTGAGATTCCTCATCCCAGGTCAGAAGGAGCTGTGTCTACCTTTCTGTTTGGCTCATTTCATGCAACCACTCACCTCAAACTGGCAGAAGTCCTCCTGCCACAGCCTCCTGAAAGTCAAGATTCCAGATGTGCACCACCATACCTGGCTGTTTTATCTTTTTGGTAGCACCATTCTAGCAGGTGTGTGGTGATACATTCTTGTGGTTTTCAAAACTAAATAAGGGAAGAAAAGAAAGTATAAAAAGAACTGTGTGCATTTTTTACTAATAGAATGTTGGCCAAGACAGTTCTACTAAATCAATTTAAAGACAGAATATCTTTCCAGGAAATGGTTCTGGAAGGTTGTAAGAAACTGTATGTTGATTTAGTTAAAGTCATAAAAATTAATCACACTTCTAACTGGCCACTGTGGTGGATGACTGGAATCCCAGCACTCTGGGAAGCTGAGACAGAAGGGTCACAAGATTGAGCCAAGCATGGGCAAACTACTGACTTAGTGAGACTCTGTCTAAAAATAGAAAGAGAAAGAAGAAAGAAAGAAAAAAAAGAGAAAGGAAGGAAGGAAGGAAGGAAGAGAGAGAAAAGGAAATTTTGAAAACTGGGGATTTAGCTCACTACAAAAGTGCTAGGGTCAACATCCCCTATAGTAAGAGAAAAAATTCAATCACATGTCATGAAAACCAGTTGAACAGAAATCATAAACCTAGGTGTAAACACACTTACAAAGCTTCTAGACTAACAAAGAGTACATTTATGCCTAGTTAAGCAAACATTTATATACAGATAAGGAAATAACTGCAAAGGAAACAATTATAACTTTGAATTCATAAGCATTTCATCTCAACCACAGAGAAAATCAGTCTGAATACCACAGACTAAGGGAGGAAAAAAAATCCCTTGAAGAGCACATATCTGACAATTCAATAATATTAATACTATACAAAAATTTCTACAGCTGTGAAAAATAAATAAGCCTATTAAAATTTGCCAAAAATCCTGAAAAAATATTTCAAATGAGAACATTTCCAATAAGCATGGGCAAAAACACACAACATCATTATTACTGAGAAAATGCAACTTCAAACAGCACCAATATTGCATTCTATTCCTACTAGAATGATTAAAATCAAGTAAACTTGAAATTGCTGTTCAAAATGTAGATTCCCAGTGAGTGACATAGACATGCTGATTGAACTGGAAAACGCCCAGTTACCAACATGTAGAATGGTTGAGAAGTTTCTTAAAAAGGTAACCATTCCGCAATCAGTTATTTATCTAAAATAAATAAAAAGTGATGAACTGAGATTGACAAAAAGAAAGTTCACAGCAGTCTTATTTATAATTGTGTGAAGAAGCCACTGCTGAAGAGGAGAACTGAGCACATTCATGCAAAAGAATACTCAGGGAAACTTCAGTAATGCCAGACCTTGTTATAGGAACAGAGCTTCAAACCTTATACAAGCAGTAGAAGCCACACACTCAGAGCATGAGATGAGTTATGGAATTTCTTATACATCACTTTCAATACTCTCCGCCAAACATCATCTCTGTTGGGGGTTTGCATTTATAAACACAAAACCAGCCTACTGAGGCTCACTGTGTGTGGCATTTCCACTTATACTTAGGAGTGGAGTGCACACATGATATAGGTTTCCCACCAACACTGAGTTTTAGAAGATTGTCTACCCTTGTGCCATCACCAAAGAGGACTTCCAGATGGTTTTCTGACATGTGGTCGCAGTGGACTTAGTTTTGCTTTGTGTCTTAAGGTCTGATGGTGAGATGTGAGAACCAGCCACCACGCTCCTTTCTGTCTCTTCTCAACGTTGGGGTGTCACCTCCCACAAGGGTCACAGCAGGTGAGGCTGGACACTTCCATCCTTCTAAAAGGCCAACAATATATTGGGGGAGCAAAATGTTTTCATGAAACGAACCACTTACAAAGTAAAAGAGCCAAACGCGTCCTCTTTCTTTCAAGGTGACCACTGACTTGTGCTTCTCTGAGGGTGCCAGGAAGGCGAGATATAAACCTCAGCTGTGACCAGCACACTCCAGAATCCTCTGCCCTCTGCACCAGCTGTCGCTCCATTTATACACTGAGCTTTGGAACTAATGAAAAATGTTATCTTTAAGTAAAAAGGCGATTTGGAACTTGGCTATCTCTCTGAAGCTAGAATATGCTTATTGCATTTCTATATACTAAATTTTAATAACTGGTATTAATTGATAGGCTCTGATTACTAGCAGTGCTTTTAGCACATAAGTGAACTGTCTCAAAGTGTGACTCATTAGTTCAGTCCCTGTAGCTCACGGAGGGCAGGCAATTTCATAAATCCAACTGCATTATCTCTCGATGCACAACATTCTCTCCACTTTGGAGTGGCAGGGTTTCTACTACACTGGCTGCCAATACGTATTTGGCATTTTCTGTTAGTCCCTTGCAAGTGTTGTGGTGCAGATTAAACTTTAACTTAGAGCAAGAGAAGAAGTTTTGCATAAGAGTTGCATAATATAGCAGGCAAATTGTCAGAAACTTATGTTTTCTATACTTTTATTTTTGCAATTCCTATACTCCTATATCAATGCTTGATTAGAATATTCATGTTGTGAATGACATCAAGATATTACCTAAGGAAAACTCTTGCTCCATCTACTCTAAATAAGGGTGTTTTTGGTGATTGGGGAAAGAATATGCTGATTATTTTCTAAATGAATTGAGAACAAAAGGAGTAGAAAGAAGCACATAATTCATGTTCAGTAAGGGTGCTTCTAACCAAGGCTTTGAAAGATATTCAGGCTAGAGTCAATTTGGAAGTAAGAAGATTTTTTCACTGTAATGAGGCAAAAGTCACCGGATTGCTTGTGGAAGGGTGGAGACTACCAAACTCAGGCTCATCTTTAAAGATCATGTTTCAGATTATTGTATTAGCAATTGTATTAATGTGGGCTGGAAGTAGTCCGTGACAGGAAGACAATACCATCCATATTGCATTAACTTTGATGTAAAGGAGATGACCAAAAGCCTTTCAATGGGTCAGGATTATAGAAATAAGAAAACTTTTAATTTTATGAAAATATTGTTGAAGAATGAATGGTTGAACTATGCACAATTCTCAAATATATGGAAGCCTCAGATTGAAAATCAAAGCAGAATAATGAACTATTCCTTGTTCCAGATCTTAAATTGTGTTGCATGGTTTTCATCCAGCTGCAAATGCTACCCTCAGAGGAGGACTGCTTTGCAGTTCTGGTAGCCTCATGCATTTGAATAAATATATTTAGCCAGGTAACACAGGGTGTGTCTACAGTCATTGCATTCAATTCTACATTCCTTTCTCATAATTTGCTGTAGTGACCTCTTTGTGAAGTGGTCACCACAATTGCAAAGTAGTCTTGGGTTGTATAGAGTCATGGAGACAATAAGACTGCTTGGAATTTCACTCAAAAGGATGTAAAATGCCTCTTTGAATCCCCAACTGCTTAGGTTTGTCTCTGTCACCTGGGAGTCAAAAGAGCAGAATGAATTCCAAGTGCCAAGCAGAGAGATTGTGAAGAGTGCTGTGACTCCCACTAAGCTTGCTCTCTTGTCTCTGCTCTGTCTCTTCTCTCCTCTAACTTTAATTGTCTCAGCACAGAGGAGACCAGAGCTGGAACATTGCACCAAGTTCTCTCCTCAGTCTTCTCCATCCCTTCACTCCCCCTTTGCCCTACAAAAATTTTATTATTTTTTCCACTTTACTGAAAGATGCCACAATAAATTTGTTTCTGTGATGTCATTTCACTTGCCCTATTGTGGAATTTTCATATGTGAAAGACCACGATGAGACAAACATCTCAAGTACTACGTCTTACCTTCACTTATCACTACATAGACACTTGAAATTCTAAAGGATCTAATGATGTTTCAATGAACAAATAGCTTATGATAAAGTTTGGACAATAAACAACCAAAGGAATGACAAATAATTATATAGATTTCAAGGTCTGCATGGAAGTGATGAATTACTGCATGTGAAAAGCACGTAGTCAATTATAAATCATAATTTCATCATAATTGAAATTATTATCCATGACATACTAATGATGAATCATACTTGAAGTACAAATAAAATATAATTGTTGAAAATATGAAGAATGATTTTGTAGAAGAAATAACATTTTATGTTTAACCTGATGACTAAGTAAAATGTAAGGAGCTGCTTTTTAAAGGGGATACTTTCTGAAATATATATTTCATTTTTGGAATGAATGTGATAACACTGTCTATAATTGGTAAAACAAACAATCAAAAATAGAAGCTCTGGTTTCTAGACGATCAATATATTCTAAGAAATAATATGACCCAATTGAGCATTTTTTCTTTAGAAGGGAAAGGGCAATATTTGCTAGCTACTTTGAAGAGACAAAAATTTACTATGACTGCATTGAGATACTTAGATGATTACAATAGCCAGTAACTCCTAGAAATGACCTTTTTATGAAATGAAGGCTTTAATATGATAAGAATTCCCTAAAGAAATGTTAGCTTAA
Organism: Heterocephalus glaber; assembly: GCF_000247695.1. The sequence goes on along the minus strand of NW_004624854.1, from coordinate 3,094,130 downwards.
CATTCACTTATTCACTCTGATTATGATGGAAAGAGAGTCCTAGAATTCTTAGAGAGCTGAAGTTAACCTTTCCTAATTTTTTATAGGGCATGATATTGGTAGTTTTGCTTTCAGAAGAAATTCAAGGTCCTAACATTAATAGCCATTACTTATTTTCTATCAATTATTTCATATATCAGTAATATAATCAATGTAATAGAGTAAAAAAGAGATTTATTTTCAAAATATTTATTTGAAAAGTGCCCTTTCATCTGAATGATTTACTTTCTTTAAACGTTCCAGGATTCCTTTGGCTTTTGAAGATTTTATGGTTCTAATAAGTTTTAGGATTGGTCTTTCCAGTTCCATGAAAAATGTCATTGCTATTTTGATAGATAGCAGTGATTTTGTGATCGTTTTGGGAAGTGTGTATTATTGATTATTCTAATCCATGACTATGGAATCTTTTCATTTTTACACACACACGTCTGAATAGCTAAATCTATCATGAACAAAAAATAAAACAATGAAGAAACAGGAGACACCTGACTATATGGCTTAAAAATATACTACAAAGCTATAACAGTGGAACGCAAGATATTGGCATAACGCCATGCAAACAGGGAAATGAACCAGAAGGAGAAACCCAAGAGAAAACCCAGGCAACTCCATCCAAAAGAACTTTGAGAAAACGCCAGGACCACACACTGGGGAAAGGGCAGCATCTTCAATCGATGGCTCTGGGAAGGAAGATATGAAACTCCTAGAATAAAGCATTGAGGAAAAGGTTCACAACAGTGGAATGGACACATATTTTCTTAAAAAAAAAAAAAAAAAAAAAGCCCCAAAGCACAGGCAACAATTCCAAAACAGGCAAGTGGGACTATATGTAAATAACAACGTTGTGCAGGGTAAAGAAAGCAATCAGCAAGGTAAAGTGACAATTTAGAGTATGCAAGAACATATATATTTGAAAAGGCTTAATACCAAGAATATATAAGGGATTCTAAAATCATAAATAAAAAACCAAATAAATCAATATAATAGCAATATTCTAAATAGGGATTTTTCAAAAATGGCTAAATATATGAAAAATAATTCAACTTCATTAATCACCAGAAAATTGCAAATCAAAACCACAAGGAAATATCACTTTAGTCACTTACCAAAATGGTGTATAGCTTGAGTCTAAACCAAAAAAAAAAGTTTATTTGCTTAGCATTGATTGAAAAGCTATAAAAATAGTTTTCATGGATCAATATATCAGCTTATGTTTATCTCAAGACTTGTTCTTGAGATCTTACATTATTAAGTCTTTTCCCCCTTTCTCTTTTCTTTTTTTTCTCTTTCTTTCTTTCTTTCTTTCTTTCTTTCTTTCTTTCTTTCTTTCTTTTTTTTTCTTATCCCTGCCTTCTTATTTAAATTTTGTTAATTAACTACTTAAGAGTATCAGAAATATTGTCTTAACATGCATAGACACTTGATAAAGCAAATAGGGAAAAATTTTTAAATGTTAATTAAGAAGTCATTTGTTTTCTTTTTAAGAAATTATGGTGTAAGTTTTTTCCTTAACATTAAAGGCAATTTAGGTTGCTATGTTTATGTATGATAGTGTGTTAAGATGACCTACATGTATTTTTACAATACATCACATCAAATTAAGAGAAAAAAAGGACTTTGTAAACATTATCACATTAAATTTTAGTTTTTTTAAAGAATTGATTATAAATATTAAACATTCGATTCATAATAAAAAGTAATATATAAATATTATTTTTATAAGTAATAAATTGCACAGTTCAATAATACTTAATTATTTCTTTCTTGTAATAAAGCCTACTATTTAAATTTAAATTATAGAATAGCTGGTTGATTTTAAGTATAAGTCTTTAAAACATACTTCCTAAAATCAAATTGCTTTCCCCCAAATTAGCATTTGTTACTTACTTGTGCTGTTACAATCTCTTTGTTTGATAAACTATATCCTATTCAAAAGACCTCATGCTTGACATAGTAGTGAATCTGTATCTTGTTGATTTTTCAAAGGATCCCAGCTGGGAAGCTATTCATAAGTAGACTGAAAAAATATCATTACTCAATATTGTGCAGCATTTTACAGATGCATAGTAGTGTGCAGATGCAAAGTAATTATTATTCACAATAAGCATGGAAATGCTATTTTCTCTCTCTAGATGGACAAATAATCACCCAAATTGGAGAAATAATTTAAATCAAATAACATACAATGTCGTTTTCTTTTTCATTATGCCTTTAAAACCTTTTTAATTACCTTCTCTTACCTTTAATAGGAAATCAGCCACACATTTGGTTTCTTGAATAATACAGAAATCAAACACTTTAATCTTTAAAACATAAGCTTTATATTGTTCTTTATTAATTCTATTTTCATCTTTTCAGAAATGCATCAGCATATAATTAGTGCAATCTGTGCAGTTAATTATAACACAAGATGCAGAAAAGTAGCATGTTCTGATTTTGCTGTTTTGTAAGTTGTGTAAATTGGAAAAGATAACTTCACCTCAGAATTCAGCATATACCTATGGAATTTTCTGGTTTAGGAAATCAGAGAAAAATAATTAATTGCACTTACTGTTATTTCTCAAATATTTTGTAGTCTTCTCTGCATGCACGTTCTGCATTTATTTCAATGTTTACTAAACCTGTTTTTCTCCTGGAAATGTAATAGGAAGTGTCCATAACTCTCCTTTCAAACTATTTTATTCAGATGTATGTTTAATTTTGTAGTAAATGAGATGTTTGTGGATTGAGAGCTCTTTAAATAAGATATTGAAATTATGATTGGATTTTAAACATTTCACTATAATCTGCCCAGGGGGAAGATGATTAAAAGGAAGAGAACTCTTTCCTCCTTCGAAGCAGAGACCTGTGTGAGAATGCTTTGCATCTATTCTGAGAAAACTATACACTCCATCATGAAGATGGGAAAGAATCCACATCTACAAAGTTGTATAAAAGTTCAGCAGAACTATCACAAGGGTATCCTGCAGTATCAAGCTATTTTGCTTAGACAATAGTGAGAATTCAGTTTTGTTTTTGAATAATCTCTAACTGTCACAGTGTCTCATTAAGTCTCATTTTAATGCAAATATAATGGTATGCTGGCTTTTCAAGGGACTTAATTCCTTCTATACCAGAGCTCAGAGATACTTATTCAGAAAACATATCCTATGAGCCAACTCCAACCTCCATAACAACACGAAAACTTCAGAAACTACAGAGAGCTGACCCAGGCTTCTCCTATTAACCTTATAATATTTTGCCCATGCCTTAGCTTCATATCAGTCTGCTGTGTTTCTTGGACACATCTTTTAACTGTGGATTAAGGAATAAGATTAATGGCAGGCCACTTTAATGCCACTACATGAGTTACTGAATGAATGTACTTTTAAAGCTTACACATTTCCTCTGATGATATCAGGATACTTTGTTGATGATTAGGTCTTAAGAAACAGAAATTTGCTGCTGAATGTCAAGGCTTTTTCTTTGAGTGTTATTTGTTATTATTGTGCATCCTAGTAGCTGAGTGTAAAAATTAAAACAGGAGTAGAAAAGTAATTAATATATTTTGGTCAGGAACACATGAGAGATACTTCTTATAATTAGCTCTCCAAATGTATTTTCCTTGGTTTTGAAGCCTATGTATGGGAACTCAGTTTGATTTTGTTATGTGCTTTTTTTGTTGTCATTGTTTATTTCTTCTGTAACTGAGTATATAGTTTGTTATTCACCATTACACCACACTAGTGGAGGTCAGGGAAGAACTACAAAACTGAACTCATTAAAGAAAATCCTGGATTCCAATGAATGAAAAAGATAATCTCTTTGCATATGAGTGTAGGGGTGTGTGTGTGTGTGTGTGTATGTGTGTGTGTGTGCGCGTGTGCATGTAACACACAGTTATGCAAGGTGGCAGCTGTGTGAATATATGTTGAATTAGCTACTTTATTGGGACAAAATACCTAACACATTTAAATTAAAGAAGAGGTTTTTCTCATGGTTTTCAGTTTGCAGAGAACTGGTCCAAGGTCAGCTGGCTCCAAAGCAGAACAATATAGTAGAAGGACCTGGTAGATAAAACCTGCAAGCAGGAAGCAGAGGTTTAAAAATGGCAATATATGCATCCAGGTCACACTCCAGTGACCAAGTTCCTCCAACTAGCCCTCATCTCTGAACCTCAGACTCTCGGGGAACATTTCAGATCTAAACTATCACTTGTGTTTGTGTATAGATTGACTCCAGAGCTAGTTCTTTCAGACTATAAGGAAACCCTTATGGGAATCATTTGTAATATCACAAGATTTACTGAATGTTGTACTACACTGTATATTATTAATTTTGGGGGGATATTAAGGTTTATTTTGTTTTAAAACAGGACTGTTGGTTAAAGCACAGTGGAAAAGATTGTTTTATAAAAATATGCAGATTTATGTGTCACAAGGCTGGTCAATGGCATGAATTGACTTATGGCTAGGATGCCATGTTTTGTCTAAAATAAATAACATTTTCTAAAGGGGATAAATGGAAAGGGAGAGGGCTCTGTAAGAGAAGGTAGTAGGAAGTGTGAGTGTGATCTAAATATGTTGTACCCATGTGTGAAAATACCACACTGAAAGTCAATATTTTGTAAAATTAGCATGCACTAATAAATTTAATTTCCTAGGTATTTTTCTGGACATAAAGTCTGTCACAGAGCATCCCACAGAGCCAACATTCTGAAGAACACACTGAGAAATGAAGATTATGATCAAAATGGATAATTATTAAACAGTTGGTAAGATATGAGAATCATATTCAGAATTACATAAGTCTTTAGCCCATGGGACCAAAAATTGTGACTTAGCCATGATAATTGGGCAAGAGAAAATATTTTGCTTACATGAAATAAACTTGGATCATTTGCCATTTGAATAAAAGATACTAATAAATATCTGAACAGTAAGAATATTACCTATGTTTCCAAGAATGACAAGATGAGGACAGGAGATTTAGCGAATAGTAATTATATAAACATATTTTATTCCCTGAAGGTGTAAAAAGCAAAGTCAAAAGTGGTAAGAATATGTTTGTGATTGCACGCACAGTGTTAGTAAATGTGGTAAAGTATATTGAGATTATTTTCAGGTTTATAAATTATTTTATTCAGCCTAAAGCACCAAATTATGAACAAACAAGGAGTATTTTGTATATTATTTTCCAGCTTCAAGTGTATGGTCATCAATATCTATTTTGCAATACTTCTTTCAAAAACAACGTTACTTAAGTGTTTAATATAGACTTCATCATTAATAAGATGCAAATGCTTCTCTGAGAGAGTTATAAAAAACTTCAAAATCTCAATCTGTATTTTCTTTTATACTTTAGAGACATTCATCTGTAGTATGAGCTTTTAAATGGCCAATCATTTTTACATGTAATGTCACAATATTTTTCATCCAGGAAATATATAGAACTCCCCTGTACTATTTAAATATCTTCTAAGGAGCTCATAAAGTACTTAAAGAAAAATTATAATTTTATTTCAATATGTATTAGGCTGTCATTCATTGTTCCAGAACAGGAGCTATGTGTGCTCTTACTCTATATAAAGTATGTAGACATTTGTCTTGGCTTATAAAAGCAGCTATAATAGATTTCCAAGTTTCTTCAATTGTGCCAAATCAGACAGTAGTTATTTATAGCTTGCAAATCACTACAAGAATTTTGATGATGAAAATCATACTAACTAACCTGATGTTCTGACTGTATTTATACATATTATTTTTTCTTTTTAAATATATTTTCTTCTCACAGAGACAAATTCTAATACAATAGCAGCACCTCAAATAACACCCTCTTCACCTCAGGCGGGTCAGAAACATATTTACCCAATGTCTCAGTTGGAGGCGGACTGAGGCCCTATCTAAATACTCTCATTTCCGGTGTGTCTATGACTCCATTTAGGATACAAAAGACCTCTCTCCCCCCCTCACCTCTCTACAAACAAATCTCAAGTAGAAATAATCACCCCGTGTTGGCGAGGACAGTGTTGTCCACAGTCGTTGAATTTCTATCTGGACACAAAGCGTGTGCGCCAGTGCCGCATTCATCAGCCTCATGTGGAGATGGAAAAGGAAGAGTTTTTCCAAGGCAGCATGAAAAGAGTGTGGGCCAGCGGCAGACCTCACTGTCTGCTCTTCGTATAAAGTGTTCTCTCCACACTTGACTCTGTCAGGTTTTCTTCATGATAGAGCTGTCTGTATGAGACCATGGTAGAGGATTCATGAGTATGCATTTGTTAAACTTCATTAAAAGTAGACCACGGGAATGTTAAATTCTGTACACACAGTAAAAGAAAATTGAGCAACTTGTGGGTTTCCAAGCAATGGATCAATTAAACTCTATTGCATCTCAAGGTGAGATCAGTAGATCAACACTCATCCTCTGTGAAGCAGAACTTCTCAACAGGATAGAGAAAGATGTCAGTTAAAATAATAGAAATAAGAACATTTAAGGACATTAAATATGTCACATAAAAGATGCCTGAGGATTAAAAAATCCCAATTAACAATTTAGCAGAAAAATTAATGCAAAAATTGTGGTGCTTGAGAGTCAAACATTGAAGACAAAGTGAAATAAACAATTTAGTACTGTGCTACAAAGAGGTAGAAAGTTTAAGTCAAGCAAATATTAACTTCAACAAAACTCATAAAGAGTTAATTATCATGAAGGAAAAGGTACTTGGAGGATTGATCCAGGGTTGTATTGTATAAAATGACATTTCCAAAGAGGAAAAAATGAAGATAATAAGATGAAGAAAGCATTCAACTAATAATGGGGATTATTTAAAAATTCTTAAAGTTAGTAAAACTCAAAACTGGTATAAAAACTCAGGAAAACCAAAACAATAGAAAGGATAGATAAAGGTTTTTAGATTTAAAAAAAAAAAGCCCAAGGAATGTTCATTTAAATAAAAAGTCTAATGAGAAAATGGAAAACTTCAGGAGCCATTTTGAGATGCAAGGACAGAATTTTAAAAAGGGATGAAAAGATGTTTCTGTAACTTCACAATAGCTCTAATCAAAAGCAAAGGGAAACGTTTAGTTTTCTAGGAGCATGGACGATTCCTGAAACAGTGCTGCTCCACAGTTTGATTCTGTGTATGTTCACAAGGTGTTGACACCGCATTCTAGCTGCAGGTGGTGCTGGGTTTGAGCTGATGCTGTTGGACTCGCGTCCTAATTCACCAAAAGGAAGCGTGGTGAGCTCAGGAGGAGGAGGACCATGCTAGCACCTTGCCGCCTTCTTTCCTGCTCAGCTCAGGGATCCTCCTCACCTCCTTTCTGCTGGATTTACCCATGGACAACCACCCGTGGACACCTGATAGTGCAAATCATCACACAGTAGCATCGTTGAAATTAACAGTCGCACTGTGTAACTCACAGAAATAAATTAATTTTTAATAAAAAGAACAAGATGCAAAATCTTAACTACTCATGTCTAGGCAAAAACATAACTACTCAAGTCTAGCAATTTCTAATAGTTTGCCATAAATGAAATAGTAGCACCAATTGACTCATTTTGTGTGCCGTGTCATAAAATATAAGTTCTGAGGTATAAATTAAAAAAAAATCTGCAATTGCTTTTGTAAAAGAATACTATTACATTGATTTAAAAATATTTCTAAAACTATATTTCATTTTTCATAAGTTCCTTTAACTGTGTCATATAAATTTTATGGTGAGCTTTTATCCCTTTATTTTCTTATGTTTTTATTTCCACTTCATCTATGTTTGTTTCATTTTTCATACTAATTGCTTTTCCATTACTACTTATCACATTTTCTACCTAATGTACATCCTGTCATATTTTCTCCATATTCCTATGGAAATATACAAACAATAACAGCAAACACTGAGTTCATGATCATTTTAGCAAATTCTGTTCTATGTATTTTACAAATATTACTTCATATACATCATGGGATAATCATGTAGGCACGTACTGTCATTGTGTTTTTCAGATGGAGAAACTGAGGCATGGAGAGGTTCGCCTGCTTACTGACAGATGTACCGCTGGTGAACTGTAGATTTGAAATGCAGGATATGCCATAGGTGTCTGGAATCTCTGCTCCTTATAATCATGCCTCTTCCCTCATACCCCCAACCATGACACATTCAACCTCCTACCAGGGTCCCCACATAGCTGTCTTGTCATTTTTCACATTTTAATGTGTAACAAAACAAACTAGGGAAATCCTTTATCCAACTTCTGCATTATATTAGATTAATTAAATGTATTTTAAGAAGGAAAAAAGGTATTGTTTTGATAGAGGAAGAGAAATCACTAATAGACTAAATAAAATATTTATGGAGTTTTTATTAAACTGTCTCTGTTAATTTTCTTCACCAACGACTAATTTTGTCTCTGGGAAATTACACTCTAAATTGTTGTTATTTTTAGTAGCTCTTAAGTAAGACTTTCTAATGAATGAAATTTGGCAACCAGCATGAATAAATAACCACATGAATCTCCTATATTCAAACTCTGTTGATGTGTTACTGAGATACAAATTTAGCTTTATGTTTTGGGTAAACAACACAAAGTGAATTTTTGCTTAATACAAGAGTATGTGTAAGATATATACACATTATAAAGTATGAGGTCAAGAGAAATTTTGCGAATAAGAGAACAGAATGGCTTTAAAATAGATTGTTTTTCAGTAATTATACCACAGACTTTTACTTGAAATGGGCAATAGAGGATATTCTAATATACCACTATTTTACATTTGCAAGTTAATGTGATCTCATTTAAAAGTTTCATGATGTTTCAGGGAAGTACATTTACTTCTTTGAATCACAGATTTTTACAATCTTACATTACTTTTTCATGATATTTCTTCCTCAAAAACAACTTCAAAAATTAACACTATTCCAAACTAAAAAGTAAAGATTTCAAAAATAAGTTGAAAATTGTATTGAAGTGAAAAAGTTAAAAATGCAAACTATCAAGATTTATTTCTCATATATATTTCCAGTTTTAATAAGGTATAAATTGAAAATTATAATGTACATAGTCAAGATACGCAATGTGATTGTTCAATGTACATATATATTATGAAATGATCATAACTATCAAGATAATTAACCTATTTATCACTTCTCTCAGTTTCCTTATGTTGTGTGCATGTGTGTAAATGTGTGTGTGGTGATAAAACATAAAATCTAAGTTAGCAAATTTTGGATATATAACACATTATTATAACTAATCATTATGCTATACATTAGATTTATAGAAATTATTCATCACATAATTATACTCTGACCAACATCATGTCTATCCCCAAAACCCCAGTGACTATCCTCTAAATCTGTTTCTATGAGTTCAACTTTTTAAGATTACACATTTATGTGTGATCATGAAGCATTTGTCTTTTCATGGTTGGCTTATTTTATGTGGTTAAATATTGTCCATGTTCACCCATGTTGTCACAAATGAAAGGTTTCCTTCTTTTTCTGAATAATATCCAACTGTGACATTGTGGGTGAGTGTTTCTCTGTGTGTGTGTGTTGTGTGTGTGTGAGATGTTTTCTCTATCTATTAATCCATTACACACATTTAGGTTGTTTCCGTACCTTGACTGTTATGAATAATGCTATCATGAGCAATATCTAAAAACAGTAGCTTTCTTCTCTTTGTATACAAACCTGAATTGGATTACTGGATATATACACTAGCAGTTCTATTTTTGAATTTTTTAAGGAAGCTTCATGCTGTTTTCCACAATGGCTGTATCAACTTATATATGTACAGTGGATATGTTTTCCTTTTTCTCCAAACGTTTGTCAATAAAGTGTCTTTTAATTTATTTTTGTCTTCTTCAACTTCTTTCATCAATATTTTATTGTTTTCATTGTATATATGTATACGAGTTGGCTTTTTATGAATGGGACAAAATACTTGACATGTCCAAGTGAAAAGAGATTCAGTTTGGCTCACAGTTTCGGTGGTTTTAGTCCATGACTCATGGACTCCAAGGAAGAGACTACATGGCAGAGGGCCTTCAGAGAAAGGCTGCTCAACCCATGGCAGCCAGAAACAGAGAGGACAAGCAAAAGCCAGAACATGGGACAGACCCTCCACAGGAATAAGACCCACCTCCTCCAATCAGCCCTGCATCTACACAGCACATTTAGCAATGAACTCATCAGTGGATTTGTGAATATAGCATCTTCATGATCCAATCGTCTTCCAAACCCACCACTTCTGAACATACGAAGCTTTTGGGGGACATTTTAGATCTAAACCACAACAATATCTTTCATCTTGTTAAATTTATTCTTAATTACTTTATTATTTTGATATTATTGTATATGGAATTGGTTCTTAATCTTTTGGGCTAATTTGTTTTAGGTGTGTATAAATGCAACTGAGTTTTGAATGTTTACTTGGTATCCTGGAACTTTACTAAATTTTTTTCTGTCTATATAGTTGGCATGAAACATATTCTTTAATTTTTTCATCTTAATTCACTATTGTGACAAACATTGGTCTTTATCAAAATATTCTAGTACTATCTTTCTTAAGACACCTAAAACCCTGTAGCTCTATGTTAGATATTCTAACATAGATATTCTAACATAGGTTTAGTCATTTTTCTTTTCTATTGTAATTCATCTTTAAAGAGAGTATTTCATAGTATCTAACGTTAAATTTACTAGTAATACCAGTAACTAGTATTATTTTTATTCCCCTCTCTCTAGGAGGTAGAAGTTGCTTTTGTACCTTTGCCTGGAAACTGGGTTGAGTGAGTTATTCATAATAGAGGAATGCAAAACAAAAGTAGTAACTTTACAGTGGAGAAATCAGGCAACACCATCATTGATCAAATGACCATTGATCAGTTATGTCAGTATCATATATATATATGTATGTATATAAATATATATGTATATATGCATATATCATATATAGACTCTCTCTCTCTCTCTCTCTCTCTCTCTCTCTCTCTCTCTCTCTATATATATATATATATATATATATATATATATACACACACACACACACACGTATCCTCTAGTAATTTTTACCGGAATCTATAACTATAATGCATTCATGTGAAAAACTTGAAAAATCAAAAGTAATGAAAGTCTACAAGATACTTCTCCACAAAAGTAATAGGATTATGAAGAAAAGGAGGTTCAGGGAAAAAAAAATCACACCAATTGTAAGATTTTTAGGAAAAGTAATGATCAAATGTCATGTCATATCTTTGTTTGAATCCTGAAACAAATTAAAGACATTAGCAAAACAAAAACTGGTGAAATATGAAAAGTAGTAGCGTATCAATGTCAGTTTCTTAGCATTGATAAAGATAACATGTTTATGTTGATAATATTAGAAAAAGTAAAAGTGGGAGGGGAGCATTCTACACTATCTTTATAATTCTGCAGGAAACAAAATCATTTAAATATTAAAATAAAATTAAATATTAATTCCAGAATATGTTTTCTTGAGTTCTAATAGTAACATTTCTCTCAAAAAAGGGAACATTAAAAAACAGAACATCCTAAATATTCATCACCAATAGAATGGACAAATGAAAATACTTTTTAAAACAGTGGAATATTATTCAAATGATTTCTAACATACTTTGAGAAGTTGCATAACATCAAGCATCAAATCCAAATACAACTTAAAATAGTTGATCAAATGTTATTCTTACAAGTTTATCAAATGTCTGACTCTGTAGACATATATCAAATAATTAGGGAGTCATGTCTCACTATTTCATTATCATCCTGTATAAGCTTGCCTGGTAAGTAAATGCATAGAGTAATGTCTATGTGGAGTAACATGGGTGGATTCACAAAAACTTTGCTAAGTAAATTCTGGCACAGGAAGTTACATATCAAAAAGCCATGATGTATAATTTAGTTTTCCTACAGTTATAAAATGGTAGAGAAATTTTATGGAGATAGAAGTCAGGATAGATTCTACCATAAATGTAGGTTATTGACCTGAAGAGGATCTAAGGGGAACTGGTTCTATTTCTTATTTGGTTACTGTGTTGACTTTATGTGATGAAAATGGAATGAGCAGTGAAGTTATAATTTGCATACTTTTGTGTATATTATAGTTTAATTTTAAAAATTGCTGAAAGTGCTTGCACAGGTGAATGTCATGTGATTTGTATATTCATTAACCATATAGAAACCTTGGGTTTTGAAAGCACATGAGTCTATGCAACTGAAGCATAACCTTCTCTTCTGTATTCTTTAAAAAGAAAACAAATATAAAACCTTGTAAAGAGCCAATTCATATGCGGGAACTGCTGTGGAAAATTCTGTCAGGGTAATTATTGGCTGCTAGCATCCCGATGGTTCAGGAAGGGTATCAGCCATCAGATCCCCACAGACTCCAGCTTCTGAACCTGTCTGAAGAACATATGAGTTACTAAATTAGAATGATATTGAAGGATTTTTATTATAAGCATTTTAAAAATCCATAAGCATATAAAGTGGGGAAAACTGTCACCTTAATGGCATTAATATTATAATGAATGCAAAAAATAACTATTATTGTCCCAAGTTCAGAATGTATTTCTTTCTGATTAAAGCTGTCCAGTTGCTTGCTTATGAGTTGCAGTGGTCATCTTGATTGAGACTTTATTGTAAATAAGGTAAAATCATATCTTTCTTTCACTGTGGGGCAATGATCATTTATATAGTACATTTTAAATTCACTCATCCAACAGTTACTGAAAGACATGGAAATGCAGGTGCCAACTTCCTCTTCCTATAACCAAACCTATGGGAGTTACTCTGGGTTGACATCTGCCCTCCAAAATCTCATATGCTGACATCTCCATTTTAAAACCTCAGAATGCAAGTGTAGTAAGAGATAATGCCCATAAGAGACTATTCAGTTAAAAAGATGCTATTATGGGATCCTGGATCAAATATGCATAGTGACATTACAAAAAGAGGAAATTTGGACACATAAAGAGACACCAGGGATGGAGAGACCATAGAGAGAAAGCCACGTGAAGACACGGTTAGAAGCAGGTCATCTACAACCAAGGGAAAGTGCTCAGGAGAAACCACGCCCACTGACACAGGGTTTTGGGGCTTCTAACATCAAGAATTGTCAGAACTCAGTTCCTCTAGAACATAAAATTGTATTGTTTAATCCACACAGTCTGTGATTAATACCAGGGATCATATCATGAGAAAGTGCTTCTCTTTATAAATAAAAAGGAGTGTTTTGTTAAGTATTACAAATGAAAAGTATACAGTTTTTAAAATAGATCTCTGGCCTTTGACCAATATGATATTGGGGAATTATTCCCCAAAATTATTTTTATCCTGGACAGTGCATCAAGTTTAATAAGGTGAATTGGGGATTATTCCAGGTAAACAAAACAGGATTGACAGGAAGAGCACTTGTCAGTGTTGACATCAGTGCTCCGGGAGAGTCAGAAGTAAAAAGGACACATAAGCTAGAGAACTTTTGACATGCAGGAATAAATTAACTCCTCCTGTAGTGATATTCTGTCATCTTAATGATTGTACTTTATGTACTCATATGCTATGTAACTGTATACATATATGATATATGTAAATAC
>NW_004624854.1:3066263-3079032 GCF_000247695.1 Heterocephalus glaber | reverse complement strand
TAAGTTATCTATCAATCATTTTCATCAGCAAATTGATGGTAACTGTAAATGTTTTATAATAACTTTATAATTTAAAGAAGACAAAAAGAAAGAAAATATTTATTTACTTTCCATTGGCAAATATTTAAAGCAGAAATTTATTCCACTAAATATTCATATAACTCAAAAATAGTGTTAGCCAAATATTTTTATAACTTTTCTCACCTTTGTATTTTGAAAAATATACTTTAATTGCAACCTTGAAAATTATGTGATTTGAGGAGCAGTCTTTAGGGTATATTATAGAATAAAATATCACACAGTTTTTATCAACATATATGATAGGAATATAACTTTATGAAATTTAATTCTATCAAAGAAGTTCTAGAATTTAGCCAAGAAACAATTCCTTCTCTGACTCTATCTCAAAAAGCACCAAAGTAAAAAGAAAAGGATTCTGTTTTAAAAGAAACTCATAATCCATATTTTTAAATGAGACTTTGATGAGATATAATTTAAGTAATAAGATGCTCACATTTTAAGTTCAATATGCATGAGCTTTTTTAAATGTTCGAGTTTATATAAGAAGTGCTAATCAAAATAGAGAATGCTTCCATCACAAGACACATTTTCCATGTGTCCTTGCTCATCACTTCCCACCACACACCTGACCCAGGCAAGCATGGATACACTTCCATCACTTTGGATTACATTGGTTATCCCAAGGCTTATGTGTAAATGGAATCACACAGTGCACGACCTTGTGCACATTGTTAGAACTTCATAAGCTTTATTAGCTTAAGTCATAATGGCTATCAGATAAATGCATCGATAATTATAGTGGTTGGATCATGGATAAAGCATGTGGAAAGTTAGAAGAGGTTGTTATACAGTTTTCCCAAAGTGATTTTAGACCTTTGCATTCTTACCAAGAACACTGGTTGTCTTCCACTCTGCCACCATGTGTTACTTTTGAACTTTTTGATGTTCTCCATTGTACCACAATGTTACATGGCATGTGTAGCAATATCTTTTGCAATTTTAAAAACAATTGCTAATGACTCCTATTATTGCATGTATTTTCATGTCTTTATTTACTGTCTAGTTTACTTTATGAAGCAACTATTCAGATATTTTGTCCATTTTATTGGGTTTTCTTTTCATTATAGATTTCTAAAAGCTTTCTGCATTTTGGATCCTAGTAGGTGGTCAGACACACACATTGTGAATGCTTTCAATCACTTTGGCATCACTTCACATTATCTTAACTGTGTCTTTTACAGACAGAATGTGGTGATTTTGATGAGCTTCAATTTTCATATTTCTTCTTTCATTGTACTTTCAGTTTCTTTTAGTTTTGGCTCATGTTATGTCCATGAATACATTCCTCCCCTTGATTCTATGAATATAATGCTTTTGTGTTGTGTATTTAGCTCTGTCTGGGTGGGGTGTGTGTGTGTGTGTGTGTGTGTGTGTGTGTGTTTGTGTGCAGCATGGTTTATATGAAGATGTCCCCAAAAGCCTCATACACTTCATAGGAGGGACTTTGGAAAGGTAATTGCATTACGGAGACATATGGTCCCCTTGCTTTAGGAAGCAGGTCTGGTCAAAAGAGGCAGTCAGAAGCCTGACCTGGGGGTGTCCCCTCCCTTCCCTGCCCCTCCCTTCCCTGCCCCTCCCTTCATTCTGCCTACTGACTGCTAGGAGGGGAGCTCCTTGAGGGCTTTTTTATTGAAACAAAGCTAATTTTAGGCAGTGAAGTTCCTGACCATTTTTGTCATGAATGAATGAAACTATTTTCTTTGAGAAATCTACTGCTCTCCTTAGCAAAATACTACATTGTCCAGATTCTAGAGCAAAATAGTAAATCTTCAAATCAAAATTATTTGTTATTCATTATCTTTGCATGTCCATACAGATCATTATATTTACATTAAATATTGTATAATTTTTACTGGGATTGTATTTAGTGTATATTTCAATTTTGGAAAACTTTTTTCTTAATGATACCAAAATTTTTTTGATAGATTTATTTATATCATTAATTTTTCTCAGCAAAAAGGTTTCACTTTGAATCCTGCTCATACTTTATTAATTTTCTGTATTTTAATTTTAATATTATTATAAATTATATGTTCAAATCTCTTTCTTACTATTTGGTGTTAATATCTGGGGTGTAATTGGTGTTTTATATTTTTCTGTTTTCCTGTGACCTTTCTCACTAAGTCACTGGCTGAACTCTCTAACTATAATATTTTTTTTCTCATTTAGCAGGTGTTTTTGAAATTCTACCTAAACGTTTCTGCCTTTTGGTATGCCTATTCAAATGTTCATTTGGCACTAAAAGTCCATCACGAGATTAAATGTTTCAGTATATTAACATTATGTTTTTATCACAAAAGGAATTTTGAGGGATTTGGGCAGTGAAACTCTTTGCAGATAAGTTTGATGCCTATGAAACCTGTTTTTAAACTTTGATAACAAGGAACAAAAGTCAGTTTTCCCCCCTGGGATGTCTCAGCCCCACGTGCCCCTTTAATGGTTTGTACAGTATTTCCCAGTGTGTGCCATCTTGGCTGTTCAAGACCTGAAAGCCATTCAAGCCCTGTGAGCTCTGGAATGGTGTATCTCATGCTTTCCCAGTCTGTTTTTCAGGACAAGCCCTGTGTACCCATGCAGCCTGAAGCACAGCATTGCCTCGCTCTGTCTCTATGGCTCTTTTCTGTGCATCTCCTCTGGAATTCTGCCCTGTCACCACATCAGACTCCCTGAAAGCCCATTACCCCTTCTCATTCAGTGAGGCTGCCTGTTCCTGCCCTGCGTCCTTGAATTTCTGAAGTTGCCTCCAGGCAGCAAGCCATGAAGATTGGAGGATTTACCACTTTGGTTTCCACCTCTCAGGGCTCACAATCTGGTCGTTCTTCTTATCCAATGTTTGCTAATAATCATTTCAAATGGTTTTCTAATTGTTAATGCTGCGAGTTCAAGTTGTGAATATCTTATTCCTACATGACTAGTGAGTTAAGTCTAAAAATAGATTTAATATGAAAATATTAGCTAAAAGAAAATGCATAAATATTCTAATTTAATTGACTCATTTCAAACTGGAATGATAACAAATGTATATCAGCCTTACTTTAAATAAATAAGACTCTGCTTCTGAAATCTCAAACAACTGCCTTAAATGCTCCTGAGATAGGTATGCACCTAGGAAAGGCTGTGTGAGGGAGGACACAGTGAAAAAAGAGGTCTTCTGTAAGCCAAGCAGGAAGTTCTCCCCGAGAACCCAGACTGGCTAACACCCTGACCTGGGCTGGCCTCAGAACCAAGAGGAAAGGAATTCCTGTTTCTAAGCCCTCTACCTGCAGGGCTGTGTGGTGGCAGCGTGGACAGCTGAACATGTGAGTGTGTGTTATCTTTAAGCTCAAAGAGGTGAAAAATCAATCGTGAGATTCTTCAACTTACTATGGTCAACAGATGCCAAGCACAGCAAAATGAAGTCTGATATTTTTAAACATAAAGTAATATTTTGTGTAGTTTTCAGTTATAATAAATTATCACCGTTTTGCTCATTTCTGGAGATTGATTTTGTGTTTCCTGAAGATTGTTATCTTTTTACACAAAATTACACATGGAGTTGGGTTTTACTGTTTTTTGAAGCAAATTTGTCCCACCACAACATACGATCACAGAATTCCTGTAACAACTCAAGCAAATTTCTTTATAGTAAAAAAAAAAAGTACCGTGTTTCATGAGACACTAGACCATCAGTTATGGTTCTTGAGGGCCTCATGTCCCTTTATGAACTTCATCTTAAATGTGAGTCATGTTACCATGCAAGATAGATCAACAGTTATCTACGTTCTGTGATAACTGTCTTCAGTATCTGAAGGGTTAAAACAAGTGAATGTATTTATTTTAAGAAATCAAATTAAATAATAAATTTCATTCCCTGCACTTTATAAATGTGGGTAATAAGTTAATATTTTGAAATAACTTACTGATGATTTATCTTAAAATACTAAGCCCCTGGATATTAGGCTGAACTACATTATTTGCAAAAGAAAAATGAAAATCACACCAGAACAGGTTTTACAAAACATTTATCCCTGAGATGTCTTAAAACCAGTTCACACGTGATCCAGAGGAAATTCTGCCATTACCCCTGACCTCTCAGGGGCCTGAGCCTGTGATCCTCATTTCTAGTAACAGAGGTATTTACCCTGGCTTTCTGGCCTTGTTCCAGATCAATTAATGAAATTCTCCCTGCCATATATTCCCCAAACATTTCCAATTAAGAAGATTATTTTTCATTACTCTTTGATATTGCAACTGGGAAATAGCTCTGGCATGGATTTCGGTATACGGTCTCCCTTGGAATTGTACTTCAACACACAGTTTGAAATTTGTGATGAATGACAACTTCATATTTAAGGTGTTCCAACTGATAATAAACTATAGCAACAGGCACCACTGGACATGATATGGGAACATTATAATGTTCAGATAAAACATGACATCTTGCTTATATTTATAATTTCTTAATCATGAGGCGTCATAAGAGGAAAAAAGTAATAGCAGCTTCTAGGGTATTTTTAATGTTCCAAAGGAATTTCTTGACAAGAAAGCAAAAGTTCATGCTAATCAAAACAGAGCCAGGAGTTGCCAAGCTTCCACCTTTTTTGTATTCTCAGTTTTAAATCTCTACAGCTGGCTGTGGGGGGAGGAACAGATGGGATGATCTATATATTTAAACAACCCTTGACATCATGTCAAACGCCTTTTGTTCTGTAAATGGAACTTTACTACTTTCCACTTATTGCAGTCATAACATTTTTGCATTTTATTAAAATATTATAGGCTTGAAAAACAATAAAATATGTATTAAAGACTTAAAGTTATATATTACTAAACACAAAGTAATACCAGAGATGGTTGCAAATCCTTTCTTAAATTAATAAACACTAAACAATTTATTTTTAACTTTCTGAAAAATGCACTATTTGAAATGTCTACTTTCCATCTCATAAAACTGAGAATATTTCCAAGCTAGTGTTTGTTTCAGGAATTAAACACCATTAAAGAAGTAAATATGGTGTACAGGCAGGAATCTTGTATTTTTCTCAGACCTAAGTTGCAATGAGATTTAAACCATATAATAACAGAACATTCAAATGGATTAGTTCATTAGTTTGCAAATATTATTTTAATACTAACTATGTGATACATGTGGATCTAGGGATAATACAGCATTTTACTTGAAAACAAAAGAAAAATTTAACAATACACATCTAAACAAATCTATATGTTAGAGCAGGTAGTTGTGAATGCAGTCAGGAAATGGGAAGAATAGAGATACTTGTTGGAAAGAGCATGGTTTCAGAGATGTTCTCTTTGAGAAGGTGTGATTTGGACAGAAACATGAACCAGGAGGAGAGCAACCTGTGGAGAAGAGGGAGAGAAATTCCCCAAATAATGAGACAGTGAAAAGGACGGTGAGGGAGAGATGCTTAGTTGGATGAACCATGTGAGGGGCATTGTTTCTATAT
This sequence comes from Heterocephalus glaber, assembly GCF_000247695.1. Next base: position 3,073,504 of record NW_004624854.1, on the reverse strand, counting down.
TACTGTGGTCAAGGGAAGAAAAAGAAATTTTGGAGTCTTAATGGAATCAGACACGAATGCCTTATAGATCATTGTAGGGATATTGGCTTGTTCCTGGGTTTGTTTGGTATGGAGTAAAAGGGGTGGTGATGCAGGAAGTGTTTTGTGATTGTCCTGCCATATACAGGTTTGAAAATGGTGGTGGCATAAACCAAGTGTTAAAACATTGGCAATGGATAGGAGTGGCTGAATTCTGGAGACAGCAATTTTGAAGCCAAAACTTGTAAGTGTTCTTTTGGATTATATGTGTATAGAAGAGAAAGGAAAGAGAGATCACTCTGAAGCACTTGTCCTTTTACAATTAAAAAAATACCTTTAGTTTAATTAAATGGGTAAAAGAGGGTAGAGCAGAGTGAAAAGTATACTCCCCTAAATTAATGTCCATCCAGATCACAGAATATGACTTTATCTGGAAATAAGGTCTTCACAGATTCTTACGCAAAGCAAGGAGTTGAAATAGTATTTATTAAGGTTGAATCTAAGTCCAAAATGGCTACACCTGTAAGAAACAGGAGAAGGACACAGAGATGCTGAGAAGCAGACAATGTGAAGACCAAGACAGAGGTTGTTGGTGATGAACAGAAGCTACAAGGAAAGCATGGAGAGAATTTATTTTCTGGGTTTCTAGAAGGAATCAACCCTGTGAACGCCTTGATTTTAGGTGCTAAATTATGGGAGAATGGTATATTTTGTACTAAGCCTCAAAGATTGCGGGAATTTGTTGTGTGATCCAAGGAAAAAGATACAGGGGAAGATAAGAATTTAGGTAGTGGTGAGAAATCAAGAGTTTGATTTTTGGGCACATCAGTTTGAGATGTTCAATATACATCTAAAGAGAGGAGGCAAATTGGAAAAGTTGGGTATAGGAATCTGAAGTTCAGAGTTGAATTTAGGCTAGATTAAATTATTTGTGAAACACTGGGGAAAGGTTGGTAGGTGAGTTGTCAGGAAATGATTCCTTTTGTGGAATGAGTGTAACCCTTTTTGTGGAATTGTGTACAAAATTCATAGGAGTACTGATGAGTCAGATACTCTAACATCTACAATTTAAAGAACCAAGGAACAACCAAAGGAGAATGAATGGGACAGAAGCCACGGGAGAAGAGTTTCAAGTAGATTAGCTGCCAAATGATAGCAGTTTAAGATGTATGATGGGAATTGGATATTGACTATATTGATGCGAGCCCTGTGATCTTTCAACAGCTATTTTAATGGAATACATGCACAAAAGGCCTTAATTGGCTTGGGTTCCAAAGAAAATTAACAAGAGTTAAAAACAACGTGCAAGTTTTGAGGTCAAGCAAGTTTGGGAGTTTGGTTGGACATAGGAGGAGAAGAATTGGACAAATGCTTAAGGTTGACATAAGCTCAAATATACAAAGATTGCATTTATTAACCTATAGGAATAAAATAAATATCTGCCATATTAAAATATTAAAGCCACTCCAAAATTCAGTCTATAGGAATTTCTTGGGAAATTTCCATGTTGGCCTGAGTGCAAGGGGTTTAGCTATGAATAAGTAACTGTATAAACATTTAGTTCAGCATTTTTACCATTTGCACAAGTTAATAAAAGTTTACATAAAATGGAAAATATGAGATGATGATATTGAAATGTCCTCTATCCGGGTTTTAAACAACAAAATTTTCCATATCTCAAATTAGAGATAGAACTGTCTAATAGTTACTTTCTATATTGTTGAACATATAAAACTTCAAATATTGTTTAAACAATGTGATAATTTTAAATATTGAAACTGTATAATTTCAAACACTTGAAAACAAATATGAATATTCTCACTGTTAATAGCTTTTGTTATTTTATTTAAATTCTGTGCAATAGTTAATGAGTGCTTTCCTTATTTAGCTATGCCATGATTAAAAGCAAAAAATTTTAAAACAGATTTTAAATATTAAAAAGGAAATAAAAATTCTTTATTATTTTTGAAAAATGAAAATATACTACACATTGCTATTTGGAGCTCAATACTGCCTCAAAGATAGTCTTAATATTGCCACAGTGTATTTTAGCACTAATCATTTTTGATTAATTTGTTACACTCCTGACCTACTCCCTCTATTTACATTTTTCTATTATCCTTTCAGATTGTATTTTCTTTCATTTATATTCAAATTACTTGAATCAATATTTAGGGAAATTAAATTGCATGTTTCTCAAAAAGATAATTTTATTATCTTAGCCCATTTACTATTCAAAGGCTATATTGTAGTATTTTAATTATACTGTGGCTTTCAAGATATAAATAACTCAAAGGAATTACAGAATTTTAAAATACCATCTTTTCATAATTCTGTCTAGAATTCAGAGAGCTTGGTTTTATTTTCATTCTATGGACAAACTGGTATCTATGAATAATTGCAATGATTTTAGATATTCTATGTATGAATTTCCATTTTCTGACCAATGGTTTTTACACAGATAACTTGCTTTCTAATTCTTTAAAAGAAATATCTGTATTAATTGGCAATCATTATTTCATAATAAATAATAACTAATGTTTCTATAACATCTGAAATAAAATATATATAGTAAAGTAAAATACATTAAAATAATGGGCTAATAAATATCACAGTTCAGAATAAAGTAATATATGATAAAATGAGTACATAACGAATTAAGTGTATTTTTCACATTGGAGTCTTTAATCTTTGTATAAAGATGAATGCAAATAGTTGGATGGTATTTTTGAGTTATTGCAATTTTAATGAAATCTTTATTAATTTATTTATTTTTATTGCATTTTATACCATGTAATTATGTTTCATTTTTTAAAACTGTTGTGATTCACCGACAATGTCTTGGTTGGGATTAAATCAGAGTTTTCTCCCTTCTCAGAGGCTTATCATGTTCTACTGACTGTTGTTCTGCTTTCCAGATATGCAGGAAGGACAAACCTAGTAACACCCACTGCACCACAGTGGAGCCAGTAGACTCAGCTTATTTTCAGTAGTTATGATTGTTATTGTTTTTATTTTTTCTTTTATCTACAGTATTTAATAGGTCTAGAATTGCATTCAGTGACACATATTTCAGATACAATACTTTTCTCTCCAGATAATCTGCTGGTTTGCTTTTTTATATGAGTTGTATGTTTTCCTTTAAATTCTTGAGCATATTTTACATATCTTTCAAAATTCTTGTCTGCAAAGTCTGCCATCCCTAGTATCTCTGAGTGTGTTTTTACAGATTACTATTTCTCATTAGTAGGAATGATTTTTGCATGTTTTTTCATATATATAGTAATATTGGGGAGGGTAATGGCCAATGATATAATTATATATACAATTATATAATTGTGGGGGGTACTTAGGAATGAATCCAGGGCCTTCACACTGATCTAGATGCTCAACCTTTTTATGCATTTACTTTTTTGAGACAAGGGCTCACTAAGTAGCTAAATTGCCCAATGTGGGCTTGAATTTACAAAGTTTTTTGATATTGAAACTATACCAATCACACTGCTATCTGATTTCAGGTTAACTTGTCTTACTCTTTGGCTTGGTGTATTGATTTTAAACTGTTCCTTGAATGTCTATTGTTCAACTATCAGTGTCTTTCTTAGCCAAGATAAACAGCAGGCACTTTAAAATTTTTTATGATTCCAGAAGAGCAAAATAATTCAGAGGGCTAAAGAAAACTTTCCATAAACTGACATTTTATTCGATAGAAAAACAGTCAATTTATAGTAGAACAGCAACAATTTTGAGTCAGTCATACTCTGAGTATCAAGGATGGGTAAGAGACAAGGGGGGAAAATATATTTTGTATCTGGCTACCTGATTGTCCTTGGGCTTACTCTTTCACATTTTAGGACTCAAAGCTACTTCTCCCGTGGTGTCTTTCTTTTAAACTGTTCTTAACCTTTCCCTTTCCAACCAACCAATCTCATTTTCTCAATACAGTCAGATCATTTTCATGTTAAAGAAAAACACGAAGTTGGTGGATTAATTTAGATCCAGGTGTCTGGGAGGACACCTCAATCCCAGGCACATGTCCGCTTTAGTGTCCTCTGCTGTGGTGTCCAGCACACAGTGGGTGCTCAGGGGCCCGTGTCTGCTCAGGGCCCTTGGTTCAATGTGCCATTGTCCAAGGTTTCTCTGCTATGAATCCTCAAAACACAGAATTTACGAGTCTTTCCTGGGCCCCTTCCATACATGCTGTTGACCAGGAGAATGCATTTCTCTCAGCCGGTTTCTTCTTACAGATAAAATGATGAATTTTACCTGATAATGAGGAAATCTCTTTCAGTTCTAAGATCTTGTAAGAGGATAATTACTTCACATTGGCTTATTGCTGTATTTCAGAAATTCTGCTAAGTTAAGTATAGAAGATGGGCATTATTACATTTGTCTGACAAATCAAAATTCTGAAAAGTCAACATGGTAATTTCAAACCATTCCTAAATTTTTAGCTATAGTTTCACTGGAACACCCTGAGTCAAGTCTAACTTTTACTCCAATCAAATGTGTCTCATGGGATCATATATATGTATATATATTTTTCAGATTGACTATGTGTGTGTGTATGTGTGTATGTGCAACAAAGTGTTTCTTAAAAAGCCACATTGGTCTATAGATCTGCTAGATCTTCTTTCCAGAAATTAATCCTAAATAAGTGGACAACTAAATATCTATAGTGCTTACCCTAATGAAGCTATTGAATAAAAAGACTAACTGAGGGCCTGGGATTTAGCACAGTGGTTTTGCCCCCTCCTGGGCAAGTGCAAGGACCCGAGTTCAATCCCTGGTACCAAAAAAAAAAAAAAAGAAAGAGTAACTGAAAATTTAAAAATGTTGTTAATCACTGCTAATGTCCTCTTTTTGGTGTAGAATGGAAGTCTAAGTTATGACCTTCTTTTGTATGTGTTTGAATATTTTGTAGAGCTGTACAAATTAATTCAGGGTTTATTAAGCAAAAATAGAGCTCAGAATGTGCAGTAGAAAAGGAATTGATGTTGTGCTAAATAATATTAATAAAATGAGATAAAAAGTGAATCTCCAGGAAAATCAAGGATAAAAGTGAGAGTGAACGGAACTGTTATCAAAGACAGAAAATGGCATTAATAGAACTCAGAATTTGTAACCATGCCCAGTGGAAAGGAAAGGGAATTTTAAGTTGAAGAATTATATACTATGTTCATGGAGAGCATACAGACTTGAGATAGGTAACATATAAGAAAGAAGTCAATAAGAAGACAGCTGAGATGACCACAGAGATGGCAAAATCAAGAAATGTCTTCACAAATTTTAGGGGTATTCAAACAGAAGCCTTCAAAGCTAAATTGTTTCAAAGATGGAAAAGAAGCTAATGAAGTTGAAAAACCATACCCAGTGTTGGAGAAACTGAAATCAATCTGTGTATGCATAAAAGTTCTTCATTGCTGTTTATTTGGAAAACTCTTCCCTTCATTTGATCTCTACCATGGTTTTACTATGATAACATCAAATGGTTAAAAGAACTTACAATATACAGTATGTATATATATTCATAAATTTGTATCTATATATATGAGTACAAAAAACGAGCTAATGTTTCATTAATTAATGAATTTTAAATTTATTTTGGAAGATAGTTAAATATTAATACTTTAAGTTACAGGCCAGGGATTTAGCTCAGTTGTTCCACCAGCTGCCTTGCCAGCGCAAGGTCCTGAGTTTGATCCCCGGAACCAAAAATTATAATAATAATAATACTTTAAATTTCAACCATTTAACAATATTGATTCATGTGAAATGAGGTTCAGAAATCAGTGCTACATCAGAGGACAAGTGGGTTTGAAGACATGTTAGAAACCAGTGCTTCCTAGATCGGGTTTTTGGTGGGGTTTTTTGCTTAAATTCTTTTATCAGCACATTTTAGGTATGCAATACATTTACATTTATCCTTGGGTGTTTATACCTGTACATGATGTATCTTGGTTCTTATTTTTTCCCCATTACCTGTGCACCCTTCACCTCCTTTGTTTCCATTTTTTTTTCTTTTCTCAACATTTTTCCTTTCCTTTCATTCCTTTCCACATCCCCTCCTGCCACCCCTACCCCTTTGGACATTTTGCTATTTCAAAGTATCAATTATTCATTATTAATCCTTTTAATCCTTATTTACACTTTCAGTTTCTCACACTAGAGAAACTATTCGGTATTTATACATGTGTGTCCTATTTATTTCACTTAAGAGGATGGTCTCAATATGCATCCATTTAGCTATAAATGTCTCTAGTTTTTCATTTTTTATGGCTGAGTAGTACTCCATTGTATGAAAAAACCTCAACTTCTTTATCCAGTTTCCAGTTGGGCACTTGTGCTCTTTCCAAGCTTTAGCTATTACAAACTGTGCTGCTATGAATATGGGTGCACATATATTGCTGTGGTATGATTCTTTTAATTCTTTTGGGAAGATACCAAGCAGAGGAATAGCTGGGTCAAATGGGACCTCTAGCCCTAGTTCTTTGAGGTATATCCATACTGATTTGCACAGTGGTTGCACCAGTCTGCACTCCCATCCACAATGGAGAAGGGTTTCTTTCTCACCACATCCCCACCAACATTAATTATTGGTTGATTTCTTGATAGCAGCCACTCTTTCTGGGGTGAGGTGGAATCTCAGTGCTGTTTTCATCTGCATCTCTCAAATGACCAGTGATGTTGAGCATTTTTTCATACATTTATTTGCTACTTTTACTTCATTGTCAGAGAAACGTCTGTTCATTTCAAATGCCCATTTTTGAATGGGGTCTTTAAATTTGAGGGGTCTGATTTTTTTCAGTTCTTTATATATTCTAGATAGTAGTACTTTGTCTGAGGTACAGCTGCTAAAACTTTTTTCCCACATTGCAGGTTGTCTGTTAGCTCTGTTGGTGGTTTGTATTGCACTGCAGAAGCTTTTTAATAATATGATATCTCAGTTGATTCTTTCTGCTAGTTCCCATGCTATTGAGGTTTTGTTCATGAAGTCTTTTTCCTATGCCAATATTTTCAAGAGTTCTACCTAATTTATCTTCCAACAAGTTTAGTGTTTCTGTCTTAATATTTAGATCTTTAATCCACTTCTATCTTAGTTTAGTGCATGGTGATAGGTATGGGTCTAGTTTTAATCTCTGGCAGGTTGAAATCCAGTTTTTCCAACACCATTTATTAAATAGGCTATCTTTCCTCCAATGAGGGTGGTTGGCTCCTTTGTC
>NW_004624854.1:2980544-3062640 GCF_000247695.1 Heterocephalus glaber | reverse complement strand
TTCTTATGCTGGGCATTCATGGCTTCCAGTATGTTTCTGAGCTCATCTATTTTTTTATCTGTTTCTGTTCTAGAGCCTCTAATCATGTCTTTCACTCTGCTCACCATCTCTGTAGTTATCTGGGAGATTATTTCTGCTTTGAATTTTGCTAAAGCCTCATTCATCTGTTTTGTTACTTCTTGTGCTATCAGTTCAGGGTGTCTAGGTGTTTGATTATCAGACTTTTCCACCTCATTTCCCCCAGAATTTGCCTTTTGTGGGGTAGAAGTCTGAGTTTGTGCCTTGCTTAAATGTCTTCTCATTTTTGTTTTTGGTACTGTCCTTGGTTTAGTTCCTGGTTGATATTTTAAAGTTGCTTATTTAAATATCTTTGTTTATGTATTTATAACCTTTATGGAATGATTGCTCCTCAGAGGTGTCTTCCAGATATAGCTGGTCTTTAGCTTTTGAGTCTCTAAGGCTATCTCATTTTCATTATACCAGGAAGGACAACTGATTAGATCAATCACAATACTGTAGCCCAAGTGATACAATCAGTGACACCGTAGCATCAAGTACATCTTAGAAAATGATAATTTGTGATAGTTACTAATCTATCACCTTTAACTGTGTGAATTAAATCAAAATCAAGGACGAACCCAACATATGCTTATAGTGGATAAACTCTTCAATATAGGAACTTTACCCTTCAGGATGGGGAGTTAGAAGGAGTTGGGGGGGGGAATAGGTAAGTAGAAGGATAGGGGAAGGTTAGCAGTGAGGCCAGAGAGCACAGGCAAGAGACAGAAAGACAAGAAAAGACAAATACAGAAGAAATACAAATTAGGGCCAGAAAAGGAGCACAAAGGGGAGATGAAGAACTCTGTGGGAATGCAAGGGAGTAAGGCAGAGAGAGAGAGAAAGAAAATAGAAGAGAAAGAAAAAAGAGAAAAATAAAAATTTTAAAAGAGTACAGACAAAAAGAGGAATATTAAAAATAAGAGCAAAAAATGTGGTAATTTTGAAAATAACAAATAAAAGATAAAAATAAAGGGCCTCCTTCAGTGTATGTCTCTGCTGTCACAATAAACAATGTGGGCACCAGTGTGCAGTTATAAGTCAATGAGTCTCAGTAAGTTAGTCCCAGACCTATGAGATTCAGGCAGATTTCCAGCTGCAAGTCCCAAGTTGAGCTCCCTGTCCTCATGCAGGGTTGCACTCTGCAAGGTTCTATTGCACCTTTCAGCTGCTCTTCCCCTGAAGATAGTCCAGGTTCCCATGGGAGGTGGTGATCCCTCCAACTTACCAAGCACGGTGATCTGGTGTGCCTTTATTGAAGAGATTCTCTTCACTTTTCCAGTGGGCTTCAGTTTTCATCAGAGAGCCTGAGAGAGGCCCTCTCTCTTTTGTTCACTTCTGCTGCTCAGGACAATGGCTTTTATGTCCCCCTGTGCCTCTATAATGTGGAACCAAGTAGCTGTACAACCAAAAGGCCAGAGGTGGGGGGGGCAGCTGAGAAGTGGGGTGGGAGCAGGACTTGCTGGTGTGCTTGCCCCAGGGGGGTCCTTCTCACCCTGTCTTGGTCACAAGCTGGTGGAGCAAGCCGGAGGAAGCAGGTCCCAGTCAGCCTGCAACCTCTCGGCCCTGCTTGGCCAAGCTGACCTAGATCAGGTTTAGCTGAGTGGCACCAAACTTACCTCACAAGACCAAGGTTTTGTGTTTGATCCCCAGTACTGAGGGTAAAAAGAAAACCAAAAACAGTACTTTCTACCTATCATTGGGGACAAAGGTTAAGCTGGAGTCAAATTTATATGGAGAGTCTTTATAATTATTTTTAAAATTATTAATCTTTACTTAGTTTAACTAAGTTTTTATTATATAATAGTGTTATTAACAAATAATTTTGTTGGCTCATACTTTTTTTCAGTTTCTTGAACTCTAGAGAGTTAGAGTAATTTTGATTCTGAGATCTGAATTCATTTCAGTAATTTAGAGTGATATTATGTTGGCAATTTACTGAAACCTACAGAGACTGAGTTTTAAAGTTTATTATTATCATTGATAATATTAAAGTGTTTGTCACTTATTTAGAACACTTTATGTAAGTATTGTATTAAGAACATTGGATGTTCTTTTTAGTAGTTTCTGTAAATCTTTCCAAGAAGTCGAAATTCTACACCATCTCTGAGTTTATACTCATAATTCATAGGCAGTACTACATTGACATTCATGTGTTGAAGGCTTATTCTCTGAAAATAAATAGAATTATATTGTTTTACATTAATCATTCATTCTTTGGAGATATTTGGTAGGGTAATGTTATTTATATTTAAGATTTATACTAGGAAAATATTAAATAAATCTGTTTATCCTAAACCTTAATAAAATGAATAATAATTTAATTGAACTTAACATTTCCAAAATTGTTATTATTAAAGAAAAATTACAAAGATATCAACTTTTATCTATATCATCACATAATTTACTTTAAAGTCATGAAAATTTATCAAGTTATGTATTTTAAATCAATGTAAAACATTCATACACATTTTATTTTATTCTATTGGTGTAGTACCTGAGACTTGGTACTAATGTATTAATAATATTTTCACCATGGTAAAATTTGATTACCTGTAAAATTTTCCTTGCATATGTGACTCTTTGAGGTTGTTATAGCTTGGAGTTTTGGGTGGTATGAAAAGTTATTGTGAGATAAATCATCTAAATAAAATTTTGAGTGTACTGCACCATCTTGTTATCTATTAGTACTTGATTGTGCAATATATCTCTCAAATTTTTTCAACCTGCATAACTATGATTTTATACCTATTAAATAACAAGTTCATATTTCCCCTACCCTCAGCCTCTAAAAGCCTCCATTCTATTTTTTTGCTTCTATGACTTTGACTTTTTTTTTTTTTTGCATACCTCAAATAAGTCAAATGTTAAAGCATTTTTCTTAGGTCATTTCACTTAGTATAATGTTTTGAAGTTTCATTTGTAAAGTTGTTTTATGTCCGTGGAATACCTAGTTATATAGAGTTAATATCCTTACCCTTCTAGTATTTGAAAAAATTATTCTAAATACATGTGATTCTACAATGAGAAATAGTACTATGAATAATTGTAATACTAGTTGTAACAGGAATTAATATAGTGGCATTATAAGTAGCATCATGTTTAATTTTGTTCATATGGGAAAGCAAAGGACAATCTTAAAGCAAGGAGAAATAAGTTAAATATATTTCAGAGATGGGATGGCCAGGGTCTCAGGTGAAGCAACAGTGCTATGCCATGGCTGGTTTTATAAGTGATGTACTTGAAGGATTTATTGTTAGGTCTGGGACTCATTTGCTCTGCAATCCCCAATGTAGCAAAAATATATGAATTTATGATAATGTTAAAAATGCAGTTTCCATTGAAAGAATTGATTAAAGTCAATGCTATCTTTAAATCAAAATTTGGATTATTTTCCCCAAAGATTAGTGTTTCTGTGATAAATATGTTCTATATATACTTTTAAAATATTTTTCCTAAAATAAAATTCATATGCTTTTTACCAAACAAAAGTTTAATGTTTTTGTCTGATATATAAATTCATGTCAATTAAATTAAGCAGTCATGTTAGCTAAGTATAATGTAGAAAATATTCTCTGTATGTCTAGATGCTTCTGCCTAAAACTGTGCTCCTGTTGGTTGTAGTCATGTGTGCATAGCTCTTTTGTAACAAAAGGTTAATGTAACAAAAGGCTAATATTTAGTGTCACTCAGATTTGAAAGCTGACAGCATTTCTGTGGTAACATGGAATTGTGGTGATACTTCCTGCCCTCCTTGTTATAGCCATAGTTAAACACTTTTTGTGAGAGAATCTGAAAGTACTTTAAAGGTTTAATAAATGAGATCTGAAGTAAACTCGAATACAAAAGCTAAATATGTTTTAAATAAAGTAGGTCTGATATTATTGGGATCATATTCACAAATAAAAAAGTAAATGGCCTATATATATTAAGCATTTACATAAATTGGTCAAGTTTCAGTGCTCCAGTACAGTTTAAAATTTGCACGTGCTTGCCAGCCACTATATTTTCCCCAACATTGAATATCAGTCCTTCCTATGCATTTGAGAAGAAAAAATTCAATGTATTCAAAGGGTATTTTGAAATGTTTCATTCAGAATATTGAAATGCTCAGAAATTTTTTGATAAAAGACAAAATTTTCATTATCTGGAGGCATTAACCTGGCTGGGTTTATGGTCTGATGCAAGGAAGACTTAAGTATCCATGCCTTCGAACACAATGGCTGGAAATATGATCCAGAAAACTAATTGAGAAGAGATTGATTCCTGCACTAGTTAAATTCACTGTGTTTAATCTGAGCTAGATATCAAAACGCTGCAGCAGGCAAAGTATATGACTGTTCTAGTGTAACTGCTCTAGTTTGGAAATGATACAAATGATTGCTATAACCTGTCACAATTTTTCTTTATGCTTCATATTATTTCATCTCTAGTCTGTCATACACCAATTTAAGCTGCTAGTTCCTCTTACTTGAGTATTAAAATAATAAGATAAGGAAATGGAAATCATGAGAAAAAACTTGGTAGTGAAATCAGTTTGTCAGTGTGTACTTCCAGTCATAAACTAGGATGTCAACTGTTTCCTCTTTAGAAAACACAAGTAATTTTGTTCTGATTTAAGAATGAGAAAAGTCATATTACCTACAAATATTACACTTTTATTCCTACCAGAAAGCAGCACATTCCCAAGGGATGGGGCCCTCATGGGGAAAAAACACCCTATGGTTTTGGCTGTTTCTGTCCCTGGCAAAGTAGCTGCTACAGATGGAGATAAGATGTTAGAACACTTCCAAATATTCCAAGGCCAAGTATGAGTTGGCTTAATGGTTTAAATTAACTGGGAGCCTATAAAGAAAGAAAGTCAGAACTAATCCACAAGGTCTTTCCACAAGGTTTCCTTAAAGCTCGCTGATCAGTATGGGAAAAGTGAAAGTACCTCTTTGGGCAGCCAAGAACATTCTGATGTGAGACAGCATCATGTCATTGCCAGAGAAGGATGGGAAAAATAACCAACCTCGCTGCCTGACATCCAAAGACTGTGGTGATGTTAGCAAGATAAACCTGCTGGGGTTTGAAGCAATAACCACTTTACCAAGGAGATGAGGGTGTGTCTAGAAATATACAGCCTTACAATGAGCATGAAGCAGTTTGCCTTTGGCAGGGATCATGGATAGAGTGAGGAAAGAAACCTCTGCTGTGCTTGAGGCTCAAGTTTAGGAATTCTGCTGAAGTCTAAATGTGGGACAGGACAGCTGATTAGGACATTCATAAAAACAAAGTGAAGCTCTTTCAGAGCACAGGTGTGTAAGACCTATAAAGGCTGAAAGCAGAGCAGGAAAATAGGGTAAACCTCTGGATCTTTAGGGTCCACACCTTGTTAAAGTGTACCTTCTAATTTCACAGAAATTATTGGAAACCTATGATGAACTAAATCTAACAGCAGTGACAACCTGGATGATCTACAGTCTATATTACCCCTAGCAGACTGGTAAAAGAAGGGACATGAGTTTCTGAACAAACATATCATTGCTTCTTCTCCAGTTAATGAATATGGAAATTTTAGACAATATTGAGATGATAAACAATAAAAGAGCAAAAGTTAACAACCAAAAATAAAAACATATTGAATGAGCATAAATATTCTAATATGGCATTTGCACATGTGGTATCTCAGGAGAAGAAAAAGAGTACAAGGTCAGAAATGTATTTGAAGATATATTGGCCATTTTTCAAAACTGATGGAAGACATCAAGCTACAAATCCAAGAAGCTCATCAACTACCATGCAGCTTGATGAAAGGGAGAATGACAATAAGAAAATCATAATCAAAATCTTGAAAGCAAGATGGAAATGAAACATTTAAAGAAGCCAAAGAAAAGCAAACACTATAGGAAGGGGGATGAAAATAGAAAGAATGGTTGATCTCCCATTAGCAAAAGATGAAAACTAGGAGAAAAATAGAATCAGATCTCTACAGCACTTTTAAGTGTAATTGTCAATTGTTTTGGCCAGGGAGCCAGGCAGGGGATTAGAAAAGCACACCTCTGGGTTAGTCTGCTGGGTCACATTATGCAAGACCTCCCCAAATATTGTACTATCAAATTATGTGTTCTATAACAATCTGCTTGCCATAATTTATTATATTTTTATTTTCCTTGGTAATAAAACACCTTTTAAAAGTGTATTGATTGTGCATATTTCTTCCACTTCAAACTGGCTTCAGAAATTTTTTTCCATCTTAGTTTAATTTTTGAATTTTCTTAATGATTCTTAGGTATTACTGACATTTTAATCTGAAACTTTGTCAGAACTATTTTGTGACTTCCATCTCTAATTTGTAAATCATATTAACAACTTTATTTTTAATATGTTTTTGAAATTTTTTTCTGCTCAAACAGTGCAGTGTTCTTTCTTTCATTATGAATACATGTTTGTGGTACATAATGTTCACCTCCCTTGTGTGGAGTTGGTGCATGTATATTAACACATCTTCATTCCTTTTTTCATCCCTTTTCCCTTTCCTCCCTCCCTCTTCCCCCATCTCTCTATCCCCTTCCCATTTGAGAATGATCTCATTCTCTACTTTGTATTATCTATCTTCTATTTTGCTCTTCATTTATATTTTGCATTTCTCATATAAGATAAACCATGTAATATTTAAGCTTTATTTCAGTTAATATTATGTTCTTGAGGTGCACATGACTCAAGTTATCTTGTTTTATGGCAGAGTAGTACTGCATTGCGTACAAACACGTTTCCTTTATCCATTCATCTGTCAATGGACATATAGGCTGCTTCCAAGATTCAGTTATTATAAATTGTACTGCTTTAAACATGTTCTTAATTTAATGAAAAAAAGTATCCATATCTTTCATAAGGTCAGTATTTCTTGTTTTATGCAAGAATATTGTATTTATCACAAACTTGGACATAATTCTTAAATTTCCCTACATTTACTTATCAAGATTTTAAGGTTTGGAATTTAAAAGTAAATTCTTAATCCCTCTGGCCTTAATTTGTATATTTGAAACATAATGGGGGCTAGTCTGTTTATTTGGTTTTTAGTGTACGGATGAGGTATTGTTTCAGCATCCTTTGGTAAATAGCTGTTACTTTCTTGACCAATTTGCTTAAGTCAAATAATGCCATATAGGCAGATAGTTTTATGTACCTATGTATCCTATTATTTAATTTCTCTGACATTCTTAGGATAAGACATTTTGTAGCATCATATAGAGACTTTTCAAATTTTCTTTTAGCATTTTTTTTTCTGGAAATTGCATTTCCCTTGAAATTTGGAAACCATTTTGGCAAAATTTCATTAAAAATGTTATTCTTTAAAACTGTGTTGAATCTTTTGCTCCATTTGAAATACTGAACTACATATAACAATAAATTTTGTCTTCTAAGAATATGTACTATCTTCCAGTTTTAGAACTTTGTAAAGATATATAATGCTTAATAGCATGTTATTGTTACTTTTAATTTTAATTTTATTCAGATATACAAAAATATCCAGTTTTCTCTACATAAATACACATTTTTTAAAATTTCTCACAAGTTTTTACTGAGGTAAAAATGGAACTGCTTTTATACAGTTATCTTATGATAAATTTATAGATGTACACTTTGAATTTTCTATGCAGTATTATTTCATTTGTCTTTGTATGATCATTATTTGTTTATTTATCTATTTATTTTTATGTATTTATTTTTCTCGTCACAACCCTTGGCTAGGACTTGAGTAGGTGTAGACTAGAACCTGTAATAATATTTCCTGATGCATATACTTTAAAATTAATTGTTTCACTAATTATGTAAGTAAGAATGATGCTTTCTAGTACTTTGTTAGTAGTTACAATTACACTTAAGGTACACTGCCTTTTATCAACCTTTCTATATCTGTGAAATTGTCATATAATTTTCTCTTACACATTTAAAACTTTCCAGTGGTATAACGATCTTGTATTCTTTTTGTAATCTTAATTTAATCCTAATATACTAAATATTCTGAAACAATTGAAACTAATTTTGTTTAAATAAATCATTCCATGTTCCATTTACTGATATTTTTAAGGATCATGGCATCTACAGCTATTTTTATAAATAAGATGGCATTGAAATAGCCCATCAACACTGGACAAGCTGTAATAAGTTTTATTAATTCATCCTATTAGGATAAAAACATTTTAAGATGCATTTGGGAATATGAACCCTCTCTACTCACTGCCTGAGCTTTTGGTATGATGTACCTACCTATCAATATTCAGTGATCCATTAGAATTTATAAATTATGGTTTAATTCCTTTGATTTTCCTCTGAATCAATTTTAAATTATGTTTCCTCTAGACACTGAAATATTTTATGTGTGCTTTTATATGTATCGATGGACTTTTTTCCATGAAGTTATGTTTTTATAATTCTATTTCATAAATGATTTTATTTGTATTTCTCATTTGCCTTCCCTTATTTTAAACAAACCTGCTAGAAATTTATTATTGTATTAACATGATGCAAATTTTATCTGTGCTCATGCCCTCTATAGTATCTGTTTTCAGTGACTCTTGTTCTGATCAATCACTGTTGGTTGTCCTGTTGCTGCTGCTCAGCTCTGAACCCAGTGTTCATTGTCCTGTTGTGATGCTAGACACCCCTCTCTCTCTATCTATCTATCTCTCTGTCTCTCTCTCCCTCTCTTTCCCTCTCTCTCTCCCTCCCAAAATCCTGAAGCAAGGGCATCCTGTAGCAGATTCTGCCTCTCTTGTTGCTTTTGCTCCCTGCAGCTGAGCAGTGTTCAATGAGGGACACCAGGGGCTCTCACCCCAGCAGGAGCAGAAGGACAGCTTCACTGCAAACCCAGCTGATGTCAGGCTGGCTTCCCAGGGCAGCAGCCTTTCACCAACCTAGGCTACCTCACCAGGCTCCCTTCTCTGACTCTCACCACCACCAACCTCCAGATGAGTCCACTATCAGGTCAGGCTCAGTAGGAGCCTCTGACCCCACCTCTGTCCAGCAGAGGGCGTGATGCCTCCCTCCTGTCTGCTTCACCTCTCCTCTCCTCCTCAAAGGGTTCCAGCCACACTCTCCAGGGAAGCCCATCTCCTGAAAGTGTTCCCTCTTTCCGTTGACTCCTGCAACTCTGGTGTATTCTCATAGTTCTGCACTAAGTCTCTAGCAGTAATTAAGTTCTAAATAATTATAATATTTTTCTCATCATAACACTTGCAATGTTGTTTCTGTCTCTTGAGACATTTTCTTTGTTATCACTTACCAATTTCTTTGGGTTTTCATTATATTTTGGGCTTCTAAATTTGGACAGTTATCTAATTAATTTTACCCTTTATTATTTCATAAGCATTTAGGTTGCAAAAGTCCTTCTAAGTACTATGCTTAGTATTGCCCATATATTTTGAAACATCATTTTTAAACAAATGATTGTTGTCCCCATTGTTCATCCCTTCTCTGACAACCAAATTATTAATCCATATTTTAAGAGTTCTGTGGCCTATTTTAATTTTAGTTGGGCCAAAATCATAACAATTTGAGAAATATCCTGATATTTTGCAGAAAAACAATTTAATCAAATATTTGAAAATGACTTTGTAATACACACCCACTTCCTATGCAGAATGTGTATGGAGGTGTGTATGTGGTTGTATTTTGTAAACAAGCCACATGATTTAAGGGCTAGGAAGTATTCTGGTGAAATTAAAATTATCCAGTACAGTAAACAATTTTTCTAGCAATTGGCTAATGTCAGAGGAGGCAAATATGCCTCTCCTATGACTGACACCTGGACTGGTGAGGAACACGTTGAATCTTGACTCTAGTGACTTATTCCTGGGTGTTCTGAACATGTTTCTCTGCTGAAGCAAAGGCCTGTGGACTTCTCTTTCCACTTCCTGGAGCCCTGTTCATCCTAATCAGTCTGTACTTGTCTTCTTCCTTATTTCTCATTCCTTCCTCCTTAGGTAGAGTCACCTTCCTTAGTTGTCTTCCCTGGGATTCAGCACTTCCTTAGAGGGAAGGAAAGGACCATTTGTTCTGCACCACCAAATGGAAGAGATCCAATGAGTACAAATGGATATGATGCCCAAAGTTGCCCAAGGGCTCCCTGCAGCCGTGAGTGTCTATCACCTACCTCTGTCTGGAACGTGAAATCATAAATTGATTTCTTTTCACTCTTTACTACACTTTTGTGCACACTTTGGGCCATAAGATTTTTTTTAATAACCTCATCTTTCATTGCCATATTTTCTGGGATCTCCATAGTTTTTCATTCACATAAGGGTGGATTTTTTTTCTTAAATACCTAGCACAATTTTAGAGAGGGCTTTGAATGCACGGGGAACAGCCAGATGTGTACAATGTGTCCTCCCTGTTCCATTTGCTCTTTGCTTATATCCACTTTTACATCTTTTAAGATACATTATTCATTATATTTTTGAGTCAAAATATTACCTAGGTTGAGAAGAGACTTAATAACAAACATGCCTCATTTTCCTTTGAATTTTATAATCTGTTTGAATTGGAAACTTTTTGTGTCCTTAATAACAGTGATAGCCTCCTACAGAGCTTGTTATATGTTTCTCTCCTCTTACAATATTTCAAAACCAACATCAACCTTCTTGAATTTATTGGGCTTTTGCTTCACCACATGTTACCTTCGCCTGCACTCTGTTGTGTCTTTTCTCTTCTATTTATAAAGGGCACATTGAATTCAAATTGTTTTATTCAAAGTAAAACCTAGCCTAATGTGGCATAATCTAAAAGCAGAATTTTTGTACTTGCCATTCCATCATTCTGGACATGGGTGAAAACATAAAACACTGAGCTTAAGATTAATCCTCTAGGGCTGGGGATTGAGCTCAGCAGTTCCGGTGCCTGCTGTGTAAGCGCAAGGTCCCGAATTCAATCCCCGGTACCACACACACACACACACAAAAAGATTAATCCTCTAGGACCACAGCTATTACACCCCCGCCTCTACTCTGACCCCTGGTTATTTCTTTCTGATTACCACTTAGTCAGTTTCCCACTGACATAAAAGCAATACAATCTAAACTATATTTTCCAAGTACATTCATAAGGATATCAAATCTAAATATACTATGTACTAAGGACTCAAAAACCTTGCTAATGCTACATTAATGTTAGCACATCCCAGTAGTATTTATGAATACCCCAAATCCTTGGTAATTATCCTTGGCAGTAACTCAAGGTATAATAGTAAGGAAGTCACCAACCATTTGTCCATGCAGCTGGGTAAGAGTAACCAGTTTGTAACAACGGGAAAACAAATTTGAAGCAGTGGTTTTCATGGCTGATATTTAAAGAAAGGATTTGGTTATAATGTGCAATTTTAAAAGTCTAACACTTCTTCCATGACACAAATATAATTCTGTCCTCTGTTGCCAGTTAACAATTTCAATGAATAATTTCAAAATGTTTCTACCATACTGAAATGTCTTTCTATGCTTTCCTTGCTAAAGCAGAATAATCTGAATATTCAAAAGGCATTTTGGTTATCTCACAAGTGTTGAATGATAAATAAAGAATTCTCTCACAGTCATACACACACTAGCAATGTGTAAACATGTATAAAAGTACCTCTCTACTTCTCCATTTCCTGAATAGAAGAGTTGGCATGATTACACAGTGACAGTAAGGGAATCAGACATGAGCCATAAGTGTTACTAAGCACTATAAAGTACAGTGACAACTTCCAGAGTCGAGGTCATGCAAGAACTTAGCCTTCGTAAACAGAGGCATGAAAAGGCAAATCCTAGTAACTACAGTGATTTTCTGTTCAACTCTTTTCTCTCCAACCTGATTTATCTTCATTCTCTTTCCTCAAATAAAAAGAGAGAAAACGGAAAGGGTAGGGTAATAATGTAAACTGTGTTATTAAGATAAACAAAATTCCACAGCAAAAAGTACCAGAACTGTATGGTGGACCAAGTACACCACTGGTATATTTCTTCTTGTAACTCAAAAATGATATGTTACTCAAGAACCCACGATCTATTCATTCTGCAGTACTGCTATCACCCCAACTTGTTTCCTAGCAGCTCATTAATGACTCCAGGGCTGAAAGTGAAAGAGAGAACACACTCCTGAGTTCTGGGTCAGGGAACCCAGGGAGGCCCAGTTTATCCTATGCCTAACCCTCGCCTCCTACTCAGTCACACTGCTGCACTTCAGTGCAGGCTGTGACTGAGGTTCACACATGGTCTCAGAACCACTTAGACCACACTTTGTGACTATTTAACACATCAGATCTGTGTCACAATAAATGATAAAGTAGGCAGTCGGGCTACATTGTTCATAAGCAAAGTACAAAGGCAACCAAGAGAAGAACTTAATCTGATAAACTAAAAGTAGATGGAAGAAGAATAAAGTAGAGTGGTGTAAGGGAGAAAATATTTATATTAAATTGTGTGGATGAACTATGTCAACATCAATTGCCCTTCTGCCTTAAATAATTGTGTTATCTTCATTATAAGAAAATAAAAACAGAAGATATCAACAATTTTCTTTTGGGAATTAGGACCAGGAATGATGTCCCAGACATGCACTGAGAGCCTGGGATTGGGAAAATTTAGTTCGTGATAACCCCTCTGTATCATTTATTGCATACAATGTGTTTGGATCATGTCTTATGCTGTGAATCTCTGCTTTTAAGTAGTGTGTTCAGACACTTATATTTAACTTATTATGTTACTGTTAAGGCAGTCATCTTTATCTTCTAGTTTTCTATCTGGTTTTAACTTTTCTTTTATTTTTCTATGGTCATGCCTTTCTGTGGGTTATTTGAACCTTCTTTAGATTTTCTCTAGGATTTACCTGTAATGCCTCTGCATATTTCTTTTCATAGCTTTAAAAAAAAAGTTTAAAAATAACTTTATTATCAAACACATATACATACAGAAATTAAAACTATTCAAAGAACAATGCAAGGGAAAAAACAACAATAATATTCAAATACAGTAGAACTCAACCGAGACAAAACTGAAAAACACTTGAACATTTTTCCATATAACTTAGAAAAATATCTCAAGCATCAACCAGACACCAGAGGATGTGATTTGTTTCAGAATCCCCAAAACCAATGTGGAACAAATAGTGGTCTGGAAAAAAAACTCCAGTTAGCAGACTCCACATAAGCCAAGCTTCTCCCTAATTTAAATTTCGATACAGTCATATGACACACGATGGAAACACATGTGCACCATGTTCATAGCAACAGAGTTTATAATAGCTAAAACTTGGAAACAACCCAACTCCCCATCAATTAGTGACTGGAAAAAGATGTGGTTTTTTTATATGTAAAATGGAGTACTACTCAGCCATAAAGAATGAGAAACTAGAGACATGTATAGCTAAATGTGTGCACATTGAGGCCATACTCTTAAGTAAAATAAATAGGACAGATGTGTAAATACCAAATAGTTTATCTGGTGAGAGAAACTGAAAGTGTAAATAAAGATCAAAATGTGTAAGAGATAATGTGAAATAGGAAGAAAAGGTCCCAAGGGGAAGGGGAAGAGGGAGGGGTACGGGAAAGGAAAGAAGGGATAGGAATAAATATGAGAAAAGAAAAAACAGAAACAAAGTCTTTGCAAATAGGGAGAGGTGGAGGGGTTGAAGGGAGGCAGGGGAATGGGGAAAAAATAAGAACCAAGAGAGATTACATAAAGCTACAAATTCCCAATAGTGAATGTCAGCATATTGTATACCTAAAATGTACCAATACAATTAATTTTTTAAAAAGTGGAACACTGTTTTGGAATCTCAACACACAAGAATGATAAGGAGGTATGTACTCAGGATTTTCTTATTCCTTCCTGTTTGCCAGAATTTATGTTAAAGAACTTCATAACCTGAAAAATCAATTATTGCTGGTCAAAAATAAAATCAACACAAGCTTGTTTGGTAGCCAAAGTATTAAGAGAATGGTAGCTTATTTGTGGGGGAAAAAGACAACCAGGCTTCTATTCCGTAAAAGGAGCACACATAAGACAAAGGCCTCCTCCCTGTTCGTGCCAGCAAATGGTACCTAAAGAACCTAGACAGCAGCCCTCAGAGCTGCATGTGGACCAGTCCCATTCATCAGTCTTATTCAGGCTTCCTCTCCCAGATCAAACCATGGCCTTTCTATGGGGTCAGTGAACACCAACTTCACTCAGCAGTGAGGAGATGCCGTAGCCTTCCAGACCAGAAAATAATCCCCTTTGATGTTAAAATAAGTCTTAATTAAAAGCATATTACTTAAGGAATATAAATCATCATAAAAGAAATAACTTATAAAAGCAAAACTATGGCTAGCCACATCAGCAAAGAAAACATAGTAGCTTTTCAGGGAAAAAAATCTTTTTCTTTCACTCTAAATAAAGAATAAAGATTATGTCATTGTGTGTGCTGTTAGGTATCATTCTACTGCTAGCATCACTGTAATACAAACTGAATTGTACGTAATCAAATAAGTATAGGCAAGTCATATATATTTAATGAAAGAATTATTATCATGAAAAATAATTGAACTTTCCCTGTTATTTTTCTAACTTATCTAAGAATCAAAAGTGTTAGAAAACTCAGATTTTGAAATGACTTATACATTTTTCTATGAACTTATATTCATTATATTCAGATACATTAGCAATTTATCCTTCTGTAAAGATCTTCACACATTTCAATCATGGCAGTTTTAATTTCCCTTCTGTGAATTCTGAGATCTTTTCAATGGCTCTAAGGTCTGTAGGGCACATTCTTAGGAAGAAAAAGGGATATTTTAAAGTTAAATGACATTCATGGTCTAGCATAATGATTTCTTGCAAACATAATGATATCTCTGTAATATCTGTGAAAACAGACTGAAATTTCTTGAATCTATGAACATAACACTTATTCATGTTTTTCTATGTAGAGAAAAACTTTAATCACTATATGTGAGATATGTGAATATTTTATCTGTTATATCATGATTGTACTCCTTTAACATCCATATCTTTTTATTAATTGAATATATCACTTCCTATTTTTCAATATTATTGGTAATGTTAAATGTTAATGATATAAACAATGGAAAGTTTACAGTATTAAGAGTTCTACTACTTTAGTATATACAGTATTTTTACAATTATATATTTTTCAGTTTTGAAAAATCACGTGTTTCTATCTAATCACTTTCTAGCATTTAATAGCCAAATGGTACAAAAATACTGTTAAATATAGTACTTTTAAGAGTGCATAATGTCTCATTTTAACTTCAAAAACGTTACAATGTGCAAAATAACTGAAACTTCTTAAAGGATGAGGTTTTCTGTTTAGGAATCCTCATTAATTCAAGCCTGGATTAGATTTTTTAAAAGACAATGGAACTAGTTTTAGGTATAAAACACAGGTTTTCATTTTCTTGACACTTTTAAGACATGCAAATGTAGACAGTAGATTTTGCAAACAATATATGGTTGGTGGAATTTAATAAATGTTCTGAAAAAAAGTATGTAGAAGAATTAACTCATATGCAAATAAAACTTTTTCCCAGAGCAAAAAATCATTTCAAAGTGAATCACAAATGCTGAGGTTATAACAGCTTCTAGAAATGATCAGAAAACAAGCAAAAGATCTACAGAAGCTAAAGATAATCTTGAAAAATAGAAATCTGTTTAAATTGTGGCATCACTTACTAGGGAGCAACAATAGGACAGAAACCAAACATTGTTTTACAGATATTTTCAATTTGCCTATGCCTCGAGCTAATACTTTGTTGTCATAGATACAAAAAAGATACATCAATAAAAAAATTAAGAATCACACATTATACCAAAATAAAAAATCTTTTAACCTATTAGCCATTGAAGTATTACAAAAAATAAAATAATTGTGTTAGCTCAAAAAGCATACATACATTTTCTCAATTAATAACATTGATAATTAACTGACTAGACTAAGACAATATCTTATCAAACTAAAATATAAACATTACACACAGACATATACCCACACCCAGGTTTTAATTCAATTTTCCCCCAAAAATGTCCTTTGCCACGTGAAATTTCTGAAAAGACAGCATTGACTTCTTATTCCCACGTAAGGAATCTTTTTAAGTTGTTTCTTATCATAGATTCCAGTATTTTCCATGTGCACTTCTGTCTGTATGTGTACTTACATATATCGGAAGTAATACTAATTCTACGAAATGGGTTGAACATAATAAATGCAATTTTATGACACATTATGTAAGACATTAATTTACTTTATCTTCACAACACTCCTGGGAGTGATCATAATTATCTCCATTTAAAGATGAGGAAATTAAGGAGAACACATGTCAATTACAATGTACAATAACATGGCAATTTTCTAAGTAAAAAATAAATGTCTAAGATTAACCTTGTTATGGTTTAAGTATGAGATACCCTTGAAGGCTTCTGTTTGAAGACTTGGTCCATGCTGCAGTAATGGTAGAGTCAGGGCCAAGATGGGTGAATGAATCCCTAAGGTGCTGTCTCATTAATGGCTTATTCTTCTGAGAAGTTCCCAGCTGAGTGGACTGCTGGGAAGTGGGTCCAGTTGGAGGAAGGAGGTCACCAGGGCTGTATCTTGTTCTTGACCCCTTTTTCTCTCTATCTGTCCATCCTGATCTCCAGGAGGGGAAGAACTTTGTTGGCTCCAATGCTCCTGTTCACCATGATGCACTGCTCCCCAGAAACAAGGAAGTCAGAGGTTGAGGTCTGAAACCACCTTTGGCTCTTAAGCTCATTTTCTCTTGTTTGGTGAACGTGCTTGAAGGAAGACTAATCCAAGTGTCTTCTGGAATAGCATGCTAAGTAAGAATTGGTTTTTCTTTTGTTTTTCACCAATAAAATTCAATTGTTTGACCTAATTGTTACAGATATGCATTTCCATTATTATTGTTATAGGATTTATATATTTTTATCAAAATACTTGTACCTTAGCATATAATAATATGGTACACAGTGCTGTAGATATTTTAGAAACTTTCTTAGTTGGTTCAGCATCTTCAATTCCATTTTCTGCCAATAAAATAGGATGCCAGAACAATGGACACAAATTCTACATTGAAAAAGTGATTTGAATGCTAACATTCACAATGTGATGGTACCAAATGGGTCAGAAATCATAAAGAAAATGTTGCTGATCATTAATGTCAGATTAGCAGCTACAGTACATTTTTATAAGCACATCAATATTACTGAAAACTACCATGGAATAGTAGTAAAAAGTCATTTCTGTGTCAGCAAACTCAAAATGCTCTCTGTATTCTAATCATCTCTGCCCTCAGAATTCCAAAATCTTATATGATAATCAGATATTAAACATTTCTCTGGCTGGTTTCTCTTTTACTTTCAAATCAGTCATTCTCACTATTGCCAGCACATTTCAAACATTCAACGGGTCCCTGTAATCTAAGTATTTATATTCAAAAAGTCAGCAGTCCATGACTTACACCATTACTCAGGTGACATCTTCCAAAATTCAGGTCTTGAAATACTTAGACTACCTCTACCAACATATGTGTTTCTTCTTTCTCTTGTTTTATTTTTATAAACTTAGAGTCTTATCATCACGCTTTAATCCTTCATAGCATTTGTTTCATCATTCAGTTGTGAGTTTATATTTATTATGACGATTACCTGACTATGGTCAACATTTCTCAGTGGTCCCCAAGAACTCTGAGGCCAAAATTCTATCATTCTGCTCTAATGATTGTGCACTGCTTTGCCTGTGTCATGCACATCAACTGCATAGGTGAGTAAGATAATTGTACAAAGAATGAAGATAATACTCAGTATAATGGATGTCATATGTGGCAATCAGCTTCCTATTACTGTAACAAATACATGGAATAGTCCTTTTCAAGAGAAAAGGTTTATTTTGGCTCATGGTTTGGTAGGTTTTGTCTAGGGTCAATTGATCACATTGCTCTTGGGCTCTGAGAAGATAGAACATGATGGCAAGGAAGAGATGCTGGCGCAAAACGGCTCACCTCAGGGGGTCAGAGAAGTGGGAGAGAGAGGATAGGGATGGGTGAATTCCAAAGCTCTTTTTCAAGGGGATGCCCTGATAACCAGGCCAGAAAATCCACCCTCTAGACCCCTACTAGAGTTTAAATATTTTCAAATAGTGCCAAAGTAGATGCTAAGTCTTTAACGTAAGGCTATGGAGGGACATTTCATAACCAAACTGTACTATTGTATACTAAGATGAGATGAAGCAATTATATCATATTTTCATGTAGAAATTACCTAGGATACTAAAATGTGTTATAATGAAAGCATTGCTTTAAATGTCAAATTAATTTATTTAAACTGGTAATAAGTTTGAAATGAGTGATTAAGTCGTCTTTATTAAAGATTACATGCCCACATGAGTAGTATTTTGTTAAAAGAAAAAAGGGAGAACTAAGTGAGTTTTCCTATGGAGGTGGAGGGGGCAGTGTCTAAAGAAAGAACGTTAGGAACAAAACATGTTCTCTTTAGATGTAATTAACCTCCTCGTGCCATCTGTATTATTAATGCGATGGGATTATTATACTATCCTAATGTATCTGAATTTCTATTAATGTTTTCTCCATTAAATAAATAAAAGTGGCTGAGTAAGAGATGACATTTGCTTTAAGTGTTCATTATGGACCTTTTCTTTTCTAAAGCTGTGGTAGTTTGTTAAATACAAACTATTAAATGGGTGGTATTTCACGAGAGGTTTTGAACCTAATTATGCCAAATGTCATCATTTTATTTATTAAAAGGATTTGAAAAATTACTCTGCAAAAATGATGGATACTTGAACTTTTATGATATTTAAATTGTTCCATTAATTCAAAATAAATTTTAAGAAACAAATTAGATTGGTTATGCAATTAGTTTAAACTAGTAATCTAGTTGAGTTATTGATGGATAACATGGAATCCTATGGAATGTACTTTTATATACCTTTCTGTAAATTAGATTGTCGAAGTCAGCTATGGAACAACATCAGTTAAATTAGAATGGAGATATTCTTATGAATTTTAATTGATTGTGATACAATGTCTACATTCAAACATTTAACAAAGCATCCTTCTTAAAATGATGTCCTAATATTTAAATTTTAAGTTGTTTACTTTTTTATATGTATAAAATTTTGTATTGATTTTCAGAAAGTTTATGGCAAATATAAATTAACTTGATTAAAATGAATGTTAAAGCTCATTTTATTCATATTTCTTTTAAACATATTCTGTATTGATGTTTATTTTTTTACCAAATGATTTGACTTTCTGGATAGTATCTCAAAGAGTCTCATCATAGTTAACATTCAAATAATGTAGTTTCCTATAAAAAATGTTAAAGCTTTAGTATTTTCCTGAGGTGCAGATCATTCACTTTCTATCTCTGACCAGGTCTCTCCTTTATTGTCTTTTTAATTTATAAGATAAATCCATTATTTATAGGATGATATCTCTTGGTTTCAGGTTTAATAAAAGAATCAATTCAATTATTATTGGCATTGTAATTGAAAGCACACTTATGGGAATGTGGTTATCTGTAATTTAATGAAAATATATTCAATTAGGCCAAAGTTTCCTTTGGACAGTCGGAGTAGATTCTGCTGATATCTTCCAGAATATAACCAACACAGTAAGTAACAGTGGATTATAATGAAAGAATAGATTTTTGGTCTCACCACAAAGAAAGAATAAGATTTTGATGTGATGACTATGTCTATTGTACTGATTAGGTCATTTCAAAATATGTATATATATTTTACCTTAAAATGGTATCATACATAAAAATAAAGTTTTTATTTCATTTTACCCAGCTATATCTTTTCTAGGTATTTCTTCAAAGTATTAAAGGTATCATATCACAATGATACATGCATTCTCATGTTTATAGCAGCACAACTCATAGGAGCTGATCTTGGAAGTGGCCTATATAACCACCAGTAGATGAATGGGTAAAGGAAATGCATCATCTATACACAGTGGAGGAATATTCAGACACAAAGAAGGATTATCCTGAGTCATCTGTAGGAAAAGGATGCACCTTGAGACCATAATACTACGTGAAATAAAACCGACACAAGCTTAAATTCCACATGATTTTTCTTCTATGAGAAACCCAAAGTTTAAGTAATTTAAACAGCAAAGCAAAAGACAGGTGATAGGAACCGTGGGGTACATTTTGTGGAAAAGGGAAGTTTCTTTAGAAGTGGGAAAAAGGAGGGGAAAGAGTTCCAGGGAAGCACAAATGATCCAGATGTGACGTGCATATGCACCAACTCCCTACCATGCATGCATTTATTATGTGTCAGTAACAGGAGCTAAGAAAATAACAAGTCCAAAACTAAAATAAAACTTAAGAAAGAACTCAGGGTTCAGGTGACAAGTGCAAAGGGATACCCCGGGCAAATGGAGAAGAGTGAGTCTAAAGTACCTCATTAATATTCACAGAAGAATTTCCAGAGTTAGTGGTTAAAAATTGTGGCCACTTAATTCCCTTATTCAGATTGTGTCATCTACTTCAATATATCATTAATGGCTTACAGTTTTTATTTTAGTCATTTCCTACTTCTTTTGTTAAGCTTATTCATTGATTTTTGTAGGGATTGGAAATGGCACTTTGAAAAAAATTTTTTTCAGTTAATTTGAGATTGGTTTATAGCAATGCTAAAGATTTTTGTTTGTTGCTTTGTAACCTGCAACATTGCTGAATTTATTTATTCTAGTAGTGTTTCACATGGATTCATTAGGATTTTATATGTATTTAAAAGCCAAGTACTCTATACTCAGTGACAATTTGACTTGCTGCTTTCCCATTGATGACATTTATTTTTTCTCTTATTTAATAGTTCTGGATGGAACTTCTAGTCTTTTGGCCAATGAAAGTAGTGAAAGTGGGCATTTGTGTCTTGTTGCAGGTCTCAGACACAAAGCTTTCAGCTTTTTGCCATTCAATATGATGGTAATCATTGGATTATCATATATGACCTTTATTATGTTGAGTTACAACCCTTCCATACCTAAGTTTTCTGAGGTTTTATCGGGGAAAAAATGTTGATTGCTTTTCTTCATCGCTCTTCTAGTCCACTGAGACAGTTATATGGTGTACTGTATGTTCTTCCTTTGTTCACATGTTAATATCATGTATTTAATTTGCATATTGTTATGATTTAGGTCTAAATCACTTCCTGAAAGTATGTGTTTGAAAGTGAAACCTGCTCAAAAGACCCAGGATTCAGGCTGATGACCTGGAAGGATACATTCTCCTCTCTGGTCCTTCTTCTCTCTGATTCCTGGCAGCCATGAGGTGAGCAGTTTTCCACCGCCAGGCCATTTCTGCCATGTAGGAGCCAGCCAACTATTCATGGACTGAAACTGTGAACCGTTGAAAATTCTCTTGCTTTACTTTCCAGGTGTCAGGCATTTTGTTCCAGCAACTGGAAAACTAGTTCATACAAGTTTAATGATCTTTTCATCCCTGGAATGAAGGCTGACTGGTTATGATAAATGATCCTAATTCTGTTTTGGATTCAGTTAACTAATAATTTGCTGAAGATTTTGCATTGATATTTGCCAAGAATATTGATCTATATCGTCCTTTGTTTCTTTTAGTTATTGTCCAGTACTGATCTCATGGTAATATTGGCTTCATAAAATGAGTTTGGGAGAATTCTCTCCTCATCAAGGTTTTGAAATAATTTAAGAAATATTAGTATTAGTTTTCTTTAAATAATTGCTAGAACTTAGCAGTGAAACTGGCTGCTCTTGGTCATTACTATGGCTAAGGCTTTGTCAGGGTTTTGTTTTATTTTGTTTTATTTTTTAACTTTTGAAAAACTACCTGTTCATTTTGTAGATTTTCAAAATTTTTAGTTCACTATCTCATTTTTTTTTGATCTTTAGAATTTTTTCCCTGTATTAATTTGGTTTCTCTTAATTTTTTCTCATTTCTTGAGATGCAATAATAGATTGTTTACTTGAGATTTTCATTTTATTTTTCATTGAAAAGAGAATTAATTGCTATGGAATTTCTTTTTATAGCAGTCTTTGTTGTATCTAATAGGTATTTTTTTTATTTTTATTTTTATTTTTGGTACCAGGGATTGAACTCAGGTCCTTGCACTTGTGCAGCAGGTGGCAAAACCACTGAGCTAAATCCCTGGCCCTAATAGGTATTTTATGTTTCCAATTTGTTCCATATTTTTAAAATAAATCTTTTCTTAATTTCTTCCTTAATCCATTATTTGTTCAGGAGTAAGTTATTAAATTTTCATGCATGTGCATAATTCTAGAAGTTTTTCATAATATTAATTTGTAGTTTTATTGTATGGTGGTAAGAAACATACATTTTAGTGATTGTAAATAACTAAGTAGTAGATATTTTCACATCTTTATTTTCTATACAGTGTTAGAAATTTCCTTAAACTGAAGGTTTTCATTTGTAAAATTTTACATTTATTGATGCTGAGCATTCTATTATTTGAAAAGTATTAATTAATATTTGTTTTATATTGACTTCAAGATTAATTATTCATTTGGTTACAAGAAATAAAACCAAACCGAGCAATACAGCTGTCAGATTTCTAAAAACCTACAGGGAGGGCAACAGGGTGAATGCGGAAGTACAGGGCTGGAGCTCTTAATTTATGATCTGTAAGGGACATCAGCAGTTGTAACAGTTTAGTTCCAAACTCTTGGCAATGACTCTAACAACAGATGTGAGACCAGTGACTTGAAGCGCAGGTATGACGAGCTACTCTGTCGCATCGACGAGGGCTGTCACTTGGCTCCTGGATGGATACAGAGCCCTGATTCTTAACTGCATATTGTTTCACGTGAAGAAGAAACTTCCACTCATGATCTTCTGTACAGAAACAATTATACACATAAGAAGAGGTCAACATAAATTCTAATGACTGCTCAGCCTGTTGTAATTTCGAGGTGGTCAAAATTAGTCTTCAGTCTTCTTTATTCTTATAAAATTAACAATATTTTAATTTATTTTCATGATTATATAGGCCAATTAAGCTTTGTCACAACTTTTTATTTATACTCACATATCCAGGGTAGCTAAATCTGGTAGAATGCCTTACTGACTAACTTATCATGGGATACTGACTACTCTAGTATGTACTTTGAAAAATTTAAAAGACACACGTGTAAATATCGAATAGTTTCTCTGGTGAGAGAAACTGAAAGTGTAAATAAGGATTAAAATGATTAAAATGAATCAAAGAATTTAAGCAAAATATATAATACAACCATTGTTCCTTGCAAAAATCATACTTGTATTGAGTGAGGGTCTTATTTTGGCATGTGTGCATATATACTAATATCAACATCAATTTATCCCAAAAATCTAAAGAAAATTACTGAAAATTTACTACAGATGACCAATAATGTAATCTAAGCATTAAGCTATATATAAAGTTTTTTTAAATGAATGATATGGTATGAACATATTTTTAAAAAGAAATCTCATAATGCATATTGCTTAAATTTTCACAGTAATGCCAGATTTAAAAGATACACTAAAAGTTTTTCAAGAAATAAAAGCGAGTAAGCTACTGGCACAAAATATTGAATTATGATCATCAATTAATTCTCGATTTTCAAAAGTGCTAATGAATGCACAATAGCTACATCTTACACCAAAAGAACTTAGCATGTTGATTATTTGGTGATGATAATGATCAAGCACTGTGAGGTTATTACTCAATAATACCTCAAAGGCAGGGAAGAATATGAACCAGGATAACACTTATTAACACATTTCTCCTTTGCCCAAGAGCTTAGATCATGCATGGGGAGTAGTTTACAAATGGTGAGCATCTGGATGTGTGTTCACTAAACTCTCTCAGGTGGACGATTCCTGCTTGGCATTACTCAGAAAAACTTCAAAGACTTGATACCTGCTTTATAACCCTTGTAAAAGTAAACAGAAACACACTGAAATATTCTTATATTGAAGCATAAACATATTTGAAAATCTAGCATATCAAATTAAAGAATGAAGACACTGTGGAATAGTAATTAAATCTTTATATTGCTAACTTACTGTTTAATGTGTGCCCATGAACATATTTTGGACACGATTCCTTAAATTTATTTGCTTTGCAGCGCTAAGGATCAAACTCAAGGGATTATAAACACTTATCAAGGACTCAACCACTGTTCTACATCTGCACCCCTAAACTGCTTTTGTTAAAAAAGTATGCTGTTCGTTAGAATCCAGGAAAATTCAATGAAGAGGATATTGTAAAACCTGCACACAAGTACTTTCTTGTTTCTAGAAGTTTTATTTCTTCTAGATTTCATGTTTGTTTAATAAAGTGTCGAACCTCATTCCTGTCACATCGTGAGATTATCTACTTTCTCTATTTAAAAGGTGTAATCCCCTCAAGACCACTGGAAAAGGGATGCATTTGGATAATCCCTAAACTTCCTCTTTGGACATATGTGTTTATCCAGCAGTACTTCTACTTACATTTTATACATCGCTTCAATGAAGGAAGGCATTCTCTGCTTATTCCTTTTCTTTTCTCTGAATCTCATAGCCAATTGATTCCTAACTGCTTCTGAATTCTCTTCTCTACTCTCCTTCATAAAAGGCCAATGCTCACTACTAGATTTCTGCATATTTCACAAGCACAATAGCTTTTTTTTTTTTCAGTACTGGGGATTGAACTCAGGACCTTGCACTTGTGAGGCAGGTGCCATGCCACTGAGCTAAATCCCAAGCAAGCACAATAGCTTTTGAAAAACATTTCTTGACTCAACTGCTTTGCTCATGCTCTTTCTACCCTTTATATAACTACAATATTCCTCTTGTTTATAGGATATGAACACATTATCTTTGTCTTTGTAATTTATCTTTGTCTTCATCACCTAAGCCTTGCAAACCTTGCCAGACTCCTAGTGGTACCATTTCACAATCCTGAGCCAGAGGACTGTGATAATTCTCTTATTTCACTCTCTTTACATCCTTTACGCATTGCTGTGAACTCTGGACCAGCTCACTATTATTTCTGTCTGGTTACACTGGTTTTTCCTTCATAACTTTATTTAAATACATCCTTTTCTCTAAAACACCCCTTGAAAACGCTAAGTTCAGATTATTGCTCATTTCTATTCTTATCACTAACTGCACTATTTAATATAAACATTTTTAAAAATATTAATTATATCTATGTATATCTGGTTATTTTCCTTGTTTCTTTTTCTTTTTTTCTTTTTTAAAAATTCTTTTATTGGTACATTTTAGGTATACAACACAATTACATTTCTCATTGGGAAATTGTACCTTTACCTGATGCATCTTGGTTCTTATTTTTTCCCCATTCCTAACCCTCCCTTCACCCCCTCCACCCTTCCCTATTTACAAAAACTTTATTTCCATTTTTTCCATTTCTCATCATTTTTCCTTTCCCTTCTTTCCTTTCCCCTGCCCCTCCCACTACTCCTACCACTTTGGACCTTTTCTTCCTATTTTGCAAGATCAATTATTCATTCTAATCATTGGTACATTTTAGGTATGCAATATAATGACATTCATTATTGGAAATTTGCACCTTTACATAGTCGCTCTTGATATATGTGCACCTATGTTCATAGCAGCACAGTCTGTGATAGCTAAAACTTGGAAAGAGCCCAAATGCCCATCAACTGGAGACTGTACAAAGAAAATGTGTTTTTTTTTATAAAATGGAGTACTACTCAGCCATAAAAAATGAGAAATTAGAGACATTTATGCTAAACGGATGCATATTGAGGCAATACTCTTAAGTGAAATAAATAGGACACACATGTATAAATACTGAAAAGTTTCTCTGGTGTAAGAGACTGAAAGTGTAAATAAGGACTAAAATGTATGATAGGTAATGTGAAATAGGAAGAAAAGGGGCAAAAGGGAAGGGAAAGTAGGAGGGGTAGGGAAAGGGAAAGAAGGGTATGGAATGAATATGAGAAAATGGAAAAATAGGAACAAAATCTTTGTAAATAGAGAGGAATGGAGGGGTTGAAGGGAGGGCTGGGCAAGGGTGAAAAAATATTTTCCTTGTTTCTTGTAGTGGGCTACATCTTATTAATATTTTTGTTAAATTGTAATTAGTGGATAATACCCAGTAGAGTAACGGGTTTTGTGCAGGTATATTGGTTAAATACATGTGACATGCCTCAATTTCCTGTCATCTTTCATTTTCCTCTAATTCTTCTTCTTCTAGTTCTTCTTCTCTCTTTCTTTCTTCTTTGTCTGAATTTTGTCTCTGAGAAAAAATACGCAGTTTTGGACTCAGTCTGGCTCATTTCACCTAACACAATGGTCTCCAGTTCCAACCATTCTCTTCCAAATGACATTATTTCATTCTTAATCATGTCTATTATTACATTGTGAATTTATACCATGTTTTCTTTATCCATTAATTTCTTGATGGGCACATAGGCATTTTTCCATAGCTTAGCTGCTGTTATAAATTGTGCTACAATAAACATGGGTATATACGTGTTACTACTGTGTGTTGTATTTAATTCTTTTGAGACTACACAAAGACTGGCATAACTGGATCAAATGGTAGCTCTGTTTTTACAGTTTTGAGGAAACTTCATACTGATTTTCATACTGGGTGTATTCATTTACATTTTCATCAGCTGTATAAAAGTATATCTATTTCCTGCATCCTTAGCAGCATTTATTGTTTCTTGTGTTCTTGATGATAGCTCTTTGACCAGAGTGAGATGGAATCTCATTGTAGTCTTGATTTGTATTTCCCTGAAGACTTAAAAGGTTGGATTTTAAATATATATACTTATTGGCTATTTACTTTTTCTTTTGAAAATTTTCTGTTCATCTTTTCCGTTTATGAGGTGAGTCATTTTTTCTTTGAGATTAACTTTTGAGTTCTTTATGTATTCTACAGATCAATTCTCTGTTGCAAGACTAATAGGAAAAGACTTTTGTAGCTTGTCTTTCATTATGTTGATTTTTTTCCTTTGCTATGGAGAAGCTTTTTATTTTGAGGCACTTCTGTTTGCTGATTCTTGCTATTGTTTTAAGTGCTACTAGAGCCTTTTTCAGACAGTTATATTTTCTTCTAGTGCTTTCCATTTTTGTGTGTGGAGGATGAGAGATAGATATCTAGTTTAAATCTTCTATATGCATAATAAGCTTTCCAAGTGCCATTTGTTAAAGAGATTGACTCTTCTCCATTATATAATATTAGTCTCTCTGTCAACAAATCAGAGAGCTGTAGGTGCATATGTTTGTTTCGGTGTCTTCTACTTTATTGGTATACATACATGTTTTTGTGTTGATACCATGCTGCTTTTGCTATTGTGGCTTTGCAATATATTTTAAAATTTGCCATTGTGATATCTCTACCACTTCTATGGGTGTTCAGGATTATGCTTACTCTTCTGGGTGTTTCGTGCAAATTTAGAATTTTAAAAATTTAGAATTTAGAAATTTAGAATTTTTAAAAATTTTACAAACAATGCCATTGATATTTTGATGGAGAGTGCTTTGAATGTGTACATTGCTTTTTTAAATATGACATTTTTGGCAATGTCAGTTCTACTGGCCCATGAACAAAGGTGGTCATTCCATACATTAATGTCTTCATTTTTTTTTCAGGGTTCTGCAGTTTTCATCATAGAAATCTTTCACTTTCTTGGTTAGATTAATTCTTAGTTACTTTGTTTCTTAAGATGCCCAAATCCCTAACTTTTTAAAAGATTTTCTTAAACATTTGGTAAATAGATATATTTTTGATAAAAAGTACAGAACTCAGTCACAGTACAGGAAAGGATAAATTAAACAATATCTTACTTAGCTTGTTTTAAGGTACTGCCCAGTTGTGGCAACAATTACACTTTTAGAATTTCAGTATAGAAACAATATACCATTTATTTTCTGAATTTTCCTATGCTAAGTTTTGTCAACACTACAGTGACAAATAAACCATATAGTAAAGCCACAGGTTGCATGATGACTCATCATCATTATCATCATTACTATTATTTTACAAAAAATTAAAGTTAATTTTCTGAAATTTTCATATATCTATAACTCAGGGTCTAGAATTGTTCCACTCTGATTAAGTTAACTCAGTATTTGACCTCCCAAACATCAGCACAGAAATCATCATCGATTTATATAGGGGGAAGACTGGGAGGTTCTATAGCATGTCTTAGACTGGTCATTAGTAAGGAGGAACCCAGATAAGCTACTTCATAGTTGAGAGATTTAAACTTTATGTTATAGTGCCAATCAAGTTAAAACATTAAAGTACTTTATCTCCTGACATATAGGATGATCCGAATATCTTTTGTTTTTACACTTTGTCTGTGAGGACTTTTGGTCTACTGAAGTCTTCTTTGAGGGTAATTTTTTCTTGATAATTTTTATCTTCTCAATATTTAACACAAAACCTTGCAACTAATAGTCAGTTTACTGGGATTCAAATTAATTCATTTGATCACATTGTCATAGGAGTGCTGGAGAGAGACTGTTTTCTTCTTATTCATGCATAGATTTCTTGATGTATCAAAATGTTTAAAATATTAACATACTGAAATGAATCATCTTTGAAGTTTCAATTTATATAATTTCAATATATTTCTAAACAGTGAATTCACTTTAATGTTCATATACATTTTTGTGATTGGCAGAGTGGTCTGACAGTTTGAGTGTAAAATTTTAATTAGGATAAAAATAAAAACACATAGTTTCTTTTAAGGATTCAAAACTCCTAACAATCAGAACAACAATTTTTGAATTATAAAATTTAAATTGGCACACAGTCACACATACATGCAAATGCTCAAGTGAAACAAAAAATGGCTTATTTCTGTCCAAAATTATGTGCCTTAGAATTCTAATCAAGTTAGCTACATTACAAGCCTGAACTATGTAGGTGCTGTAACAGTAAGTTGTTAACATATAAACCCTCGAGTAGTTTGTGGATTGTTGAAGAAAAGACAAGGTTCCCAGGGAGATTTTTGATATTACGTACTTTTCTCGATGATTTTGTTGATAAATATGTAAAATCCTTCAAAATTAAAACTTTATGCTTTAAAGTTATATCCCAATTCTAAATCTTGAAGCATGAAAAAAGTAGTAATATATCTTATGAAATATAGTACCTGCATTTTAAAGTATTTTCCTGTAATTACTGTAAGTAGTGAACACCTATAAGTTGTGTAACACAGTACACAGTGTTTTATGCAGAAAAATATAGAACAAGAGACAACACTTTTTCCAACAAAGACATTTTTCATCGGAAAATTATCACAACAGAATCAATGTCAAAATGTTATTATTCATTTCAGTGTTAAAGAGAAGACCATTTATTAATGCAAGTAGTAAGAGGATATAATCTAGACTTTTAAGTTTTGTCCTGCATTGTAATTTGCCAAGAATATGTAGGAAAATGAAATTAAACTATATGAGCAGTTTTCTTAATGAGACTGATGTTTTCTACATGGCATTTACTTGCAGATATGATATTTACTTTGGTTAGTTAAAGTACAATTGGAATTATCAAAAGAACTCTAGGATTTGAAAACCTCTAACACTGTTTCATGTTTAGTATGTTATCACATGTTTCATTTTATAGGACTTATTGACAAAGTTACCTCAGGATGAAACTTCACCCATGAACCTCAATTTTGGATTGGGAGGAACATTAAAATCTAATCAGTGTACAAGGAAAGAACTGTAGTTTTAATTTGATATTTTATTAGTGAGTTACTCTTTTTAAAACTCTGCTGAAAAGTTGGATTTTTGTAGAATTTAATTTTAATCAGATATTGGAGAAAAAGGCTTTGTTGCCAAAGAGAAATAAAATTAATATCCTAGTTTAGTTTTACAATGAAAATAAAGGTATTATATCCTTGACCTCAGACTATGGAAGACTACTTAATCTTGTTTTATGCCTGTTTGTGAGATATAATAATAACAACGATGCCACGGGGATGTGCTCAACCATTAAAAGACCAGTGAGCACAGCAACAGGTAAGATAATAAAGACAGTTTCACGTATAAAAAAGAATTTATTGGAATTTTAGTTTGGGATCTGGGCCAGAAACAAAAGCACTAAAGACTAGCTAGGGGCAGTAAGTGTGATTTAATACATTTCTGCAGATCACACTTAAGAGAATACGCAAACCCAATTATATAGGATGTCATCTCATGAATCACAGCACACGGAGTGCACTTGGAGAAGAATTCCTGAGAATTTCTTTTTTCTCATAAAAATGTTTCTGCTTGTCACTGTCATGAAGAGCAAGTAAATAGGAAAGAAGAGAATAATTTTTGACAGTAAGATAATTTTTGAGATTCTCAACTTTGCCCAAATTATGAATTTATTTGGATGAAAAAGTGTGAAAAATATTATTTTTCTCCTGACAAATGAGTAGCAAACTCTTTGTCAAATAGTTGGCAATTTTTCAAGAGTATATTTAAAACATTTGAAAGCTCAATTTGTCATAAATTAATCAGCAATCATATATAAAATATGAGTCTATCCATACAGAAGACAGGGTAGAAATTAGGGAAATTAATACATGTATACTTTTGTCAAAAATAAGTACTTTCACATTTTCAATCCCAATATTAAATCTATAATATTCTTGTTTTCAACAATTCACCTTTTGATTTTACTTTAAAGTGGAAACGTAGTCATCCAGTAGGAATAGAAAAGTGAGCATAGATGTCTGAAATTCTGGAAGTAGATAACCATGAAAGTTCATACCAACATGGAAATTTTCAAGGAATTTCTTAAAGACAAAACTATCATGAATGAGTTGTAAATATACAATAAATATATATTAAGTTATGAAAGTTAGGTTTTAGATTATTAAAATTATATAACAGCAACCAAAATGATGTATTAGGAGAAACTTTAACCACAAACTGTCAGAAGGTTGAAAATTTATTAAAACATTTCCCTCTAAAATACATAGGATCCCAACTAATTGAGCAGTCCCATTAAATATACTTTCTAAAACTGATTATAAAACTTCTCCTGAAATCCAGTTAATTCTCAGAAGTTTCCTAAAGATTTCATCCAAATAGATTTGCTATCAAGGACGTTTATTGTGAATGGTGGGATAGTCAGCCTTATTCTGTTCTGGCTGCTCTAAGCACACAGGGCTGGCTGGTTGGCTCCATCAGCAGACATTCATGTTCCCATGGTTCCAGAGCTGGAGCTCCAGAGTCAGAAGGCCACCGGGGTCAGATTGGTACACAGCTCTCCCTTACCCTGAACACAGCCACTTCTGGCAGTGTCCTCACACAGGACAGAGGAGAGACGAGGTCTGGCATTCCTTTAAATAAGTGTTCTCATGCCTGCATCATCACTCTACTCTCATGAAGCCCCCAGTGTGGATTCCTTCCCAGAGAACCTGTCTCCAAGCACCATGTTTGGAGATGCGTTTCAGCATAGGAGTTATAAGAGAGGACACAACGCAACTTATAACCCTGTGATTTCCTCTTTGAATAAAAGTAATATCAAAAAGATCATTTGCCCAATCTGTGCATTGCCCACTTAGTAATAAAGGACATTGAAGTAACCACTAGTCTACACTTAGTATCTTACCCTGTAATTGATCTGTAATGACAGAGAGGGGAGAGAGGGGCAGGTGCAGAGGCCCAGATAGCAAATAAATAATTACAAGGATCATTGGGTGGCTCTGTACAAAAAGAAGTGTTCTTATGCAGCAAAGTGACTTCGCAAGACAACACAACAGACAGATTTTCTATCTTTCCATGGAAAGAAGTACACACTATTAAAAACCGTTTCTTTAATGGGAAATACAAACAGGTTCTCATTAAGGTTGATGACATTTTCTCTATTTACAAAACCTTATCAGCAAGTCCTGTGCACATATCTTAGGAGAGCCTCTGGCTACAAGCCTGAGAGGAATCATGTTATTTTGTTTTGATTAGATAAAATTTTAAAATATATTACATAATTGTTGTTTTATCAACAGAAATTTAGATTTAAGTCCTACTCATGAGAAAAGCATTTGCTTTAGGCATTTGCTTTAAACATTTGCACAGCACTTGCCTTAAGTTTCAAATACTAGTGCCCACAGAAACATCATGGAAACCTATATGTAGTTTCACTTTTGAAATATAATATTCTAAAAGGCAATAAATAAGGTACATGGAATCGTTTTAACAATACATTGATCGACATTAATATAAATGGAATATTATGTCAGCATTTAATCATAAATTAGTATTTTTCCCAACTGGGGATTGAGCCTAGGGCCTTCACATTGAGCTACATCTCCAGGTCATCATTTTAAATTTTTATTTGGAAACCAGGACTGACTCTTTCACTAAGTTCCCCATGTTCAGCTCACACTTGCTAGCTTCCCGACTCAGTTTCCCAGAGTGCTGGAACTGTGTGTGTGCCACCACGCCTGCTTTGGTAGGAATTTGTACAAAGGATTCAACCTTAGGATCCACTTTACATTCTCACTGCATCTCAATGGAAAAGGGAAGTCTTCGTGGCCCACTAGATATATTTGATTATTGGGTACTACTTTAGACAATACAAGTCTAGCTTTTCCCATTCAAAACTGCCCATTTATTAGTAATACATATAAGAATTCTATTTTGAAATTTAAATATATGAGTCTAAAATTCTAAGTAAATAGTATTTTGGAGTTAAAATTCATGCATACAAAATATGGTCTAAAAAGGAAAAAGCTTAAGTGAAAAGGTAGAATTTAGTGAAATTGCTCCTTCACCCCAGATACCGTGGACATCGTTATCCCTC
Organism: Heterocephalus glaber; assembly: GCF_000247695.1. The sequence continues at coordinate 3,029,787 of NW_004624854.1, read as the reverse complement.
CAACCCTTCACTATGATGCCCTCTTAGATCTTCAGGTCCCTATTAAGAGCTGTTATCTTTATATAAAGAACTGAAAAAAATCAGATCCCCCCAAATTCAAAGACCCGATTCAAAAATGGGCATCTGAAATGAACAGACATTTCTCAGACAAGGAAGTAAAAGCAGCAAACAAACATATGAAAAAATGTTCAACATCACTCGTCATTTGAGAGATGCAGATGAAAAGAACACTGAGTTTCCACCTCATCCCAGAAAGAATGGCTGCTATCAAGAAATCAACCAATAACAAATGCTGGTGGGGCTGTGGGGAGAAAGGAACCCTTCTCCATTGTTGGTGGGAGTGCAGACTGGTGCAACCACTGTGGAAATCAGTATGGAGATACCTCAAAGAACTAGGCTTAGAGGTCCCATTCCACCCAGCTATCTATCCCCTTGCTGTATTTCTTCACAAAAGAATTAAAAGAATCATACCACAATGATATATGTGCACCCATGTTCATAGCGGCACAGTTTGTAATAGCTAAAGTTTGGGAACAGCCCAAGTGCCCATCAACTGGAAACTGAATAAAGAAAATGTGTTTTTTTTATAAAATAGAGTACTACTCAGCCATAAAGAATGAGAAACTAGAGTCATTTATAGCCAAATGGATGCATATCGAGGCCATACTCTTAAGTGAAATAAATAGGACACACATGTGTAAATACTGAATAGTTTCACTAGTGTGAGAAACTGATAGTGTAAACAAGGGTTAAAATGATTAAAATGAATAATTGATAATTTGAAATAGGAAAAAAGGTCCAAAGATGAAGGAGAAAAGGGAGGGGAAGGGGAAAGGAAAAGAGGGAAAGGAAAAACTATGAGAAAAGAAAAAAAAAGGAAATGAAATCTATGTAAATGGGGAAGGGTGGAGGGGGTGAAGGGCGCACAGGTAATGGGGGAAAAAAAAGAACCAAAATACATCAGGCACAGGTACAAACACCCAATGATAAATGTAAACGAATTGTATACCTAAAATGTGCCAATAAAAGAACTAAAAAAAAAAAAAAAAAAAAAAAGAGCCGTTATCACCACCTCAAAGGAGCCTCGCCTGCTGTGTTTAGGGAGCTAAGCTCTGGGAGGCTGTATTTTTGCACTATGGAAAACACACTGACGTGGACACTTCCAAATGTTGAACATACTTAAAATCTACAAAGCAGAATTAAGAATTAGGGAAAGATTCTTATTGATTTAAAACCTGCTGGAATTTGATAAGAAGCTTCTAGGCAAAGGGAGAATAAACTAAATACCCTGGCTCTGTGTTTTTCAGACAAAAAGTTATACTGTGCCTAATCGCATAACATAGATTTCTTCCTTTTGCAGTCTTGATAATAGTCCATGGTGACAATGACTGTGATGTGAAGTGGAAAAGTCGAACACGACTTAATGTATTTTACATTCTCTCTTTGGGCGTTATTCTTAGTTGTTGGTGACAAACTATGTGGCTCTAAATGTTCTGTTTGTTGTTACATTACACTTGACATGTTTATGCTGATGGAGTTTATGTTTGTTACCCCTTTACGACCAACACCGATTTCTCTTGGACTGGCTTCTCCGCTCATCTCTGATTTCTACCTTCCTTAGATTGTACCCCAATCCAGAGAAGAGCACTCCCCCGACAATGTTATCATACCCCTCACCTGCTGGTGAGTAACTTAACGGTAGATAGTTGTCCAATATTCCAGGAAGATTCTATTGTAAATTTTAAAATCTGCCACTGATAAACACAGACATTCCACCTCACTGGGTCCGAAGGTCAGTTTTTTGGGTTCTGGAAAGAAGGTTCATGTATTTCTACTGCTGACTTGCCTTGCAGGGATCTGGTTTTACCATACCCTCCCGCTACCCCTTATAATCTGCCTGAGGCCCTTATCCTTAACTCCCTCCATTACTTTATGAAGCCAGAATACTTTTCTTTCATTTGTAGACAAAATAAGTTTGACTAGTTCATAAATTGATAGTAGGTGTATTAGTCAGGGATGTATTGTTTATTACACGACATGCCTCAAGATACTGAGGAACATCAGGAGTATTAGAACTGGAGGAAGAATTGTAAGGAGCAAATGTGTTTAGAATTGGCTGCTAATTTTATGTGGGAGGAAGGAAATATGCTTCTCTTCTGATTAAAATATGGGATACTAACAGGTTTTATCCTTCAGTAAGGATAAAGAAAATATTCTCAAAACATGAACACTAAGGAGTAAATCAAGAGGACATAAACTTGTGTGTCTAGAGTGAAGTCTGCATAGTTCAACTGAATTGTTTCCTGCCAAAATTCACATGTAGAATATCAAATCTGCCATTGTTGACCCTATTTAAAAGTAGAGATTTTCTTCTACTTTGTTGCTGGGATGTGAACTAGTACAACCACTCTGTAAATGCGTGTAGAGATTCTTCAAAGAATCTAGAAATTGCATTTTACCCAGCTATTCTACTTCTAGGCATCTTCCTAAAAGAGCTAAAGTCACTACTATGCATTTCCATGTTTATAGCACCACAACTCATAAGAGCTAAATCTTGGAAGCAGCCTATATCTCCATCAAGGGATGAATGGTTACAGAAAACGTGGTATTTACACACAGTACATTACTACTCTGGCATATAGAAGGATAAACTTGAGTCAGCAGGTAGTTGGACGTACTTTGAGACCATAAGGTTAAGTGAAATAGATGAAATACATAAGCTTAAATATTGCATGATTTCTCTTATATGAGAAATCCAAATAAATTATAGAACAAAATAAAATATAATAGAAAACAGGGAGGTGGATCTTTTGCATAAAGACCAAGAGTTAAAGGGAAAGAAAATGATGAGAGGAGGATGAAAAAAAATTAAAATGTGTTCTGTACACGTGCCAACTCCCCACTATTAATATAATCATTATATAATACAAACGTAAAATAAAATAATAAATAAATCAATCGATACTGTTAAAAGTTAAGGTAAGGGTTTTAGGGAGTAATTCAGTTCCAGATCAGTCACAAGGGTGGGTTCCTTATGTGATCATAGTAGTAGCCTTACAGGAAAGGGAAGATGGAAAAGTTTGCTCCCTCTCTGTGCTCGTGGAGGGAGTCCTTGGAGTTCTCGCGAGAACACAGATGAAAGCCAGCTAGAAAGTTCTCATCAGAGAGACTGAGTAAAAATTTTAACCAGATGTCCATAAAATATTCGTCTTGCTCCTTTCTAAAATTATTTTGCACATAACATTACTTAAATAAGCAGACATACTGGAACAAAATAAAGTACTCTGGACTCACTGAATTATAAATCCCATGTAAATAGAGAAATTTAAATGACAGCAGTCATAATGAAAGACAGAACCACTTGCTAAATATTAGCAGCAGAAAACAGAAAAAGGAAAGGAAAAACAACTGACTAAGAGTGGGAGTATGTCAGCAAGACCTCGAGTGGGCATTCTTGGCAAGAGCTACGATTATATATTTTAAAATAGACAGAATTCATATGATACAACACTATATATGTACAAAGACAGGATGCTGTTAAAATATTTAAATCTATACACAATATTTTAGATATTTCCATTTTATTATTCATAACATAAATGTCAATCATTCTTCCATTATGACACTTCTAATCTTGGTTACAATTTCAAAGTGCAATTAATTCACATCTCAAAAATTCTAAACTGGGCAAATAGGCCATGATTTAGATGCTGTCATTATCAATAAAGATTGAATATTGCTTAAGTCAATGTCCATTTTTATGATGAGAGAAAATAAAATCTAGATGGGAGCTATAGAATGAATGAGTCCCATAAGGTTATTCGCAAAGAAAATAAATCAACAGGAGGTGCTAAACTCACACTTTCTACAGAACATCTGAGTGATGGAAGTTTGGGCTGCAAGTATAAAGAAAAATAATCAAGACTTAAGTGGAATTCCACTACTAGTGATGGATTCTAAAGAGATAGAATCATAATTAATAGATTACTGATATATATCCACAATTTATATTTATGCCAGATTTATTTTCTTTCATAAAAGGATAAGTTCTACTATAATAATTCACTTCAACTGTGTAGCAGAGATGTGTGCCTTTTCTGCAATTTATTTCCTTTATTCTGATGTGAATATGAATTTTACTTTTAGAATTTGTGGCTTGTTGTCTCTTGATATTATATAACTAAAGAAAACATCATTAATTACATAGTTTCTAAGATAATGTCAGAATATGCAGTGTAATTTTGTGCCACTGAATTGTAAAGTTGAGAAAGGTAACGCCTTCCTGCTTTGCTGATATATTTCATCAAATTTTATTTTATTATAAAAATATACAGCAAAATTCCCAAACTATTTTTTAGGTATCTACACCTTATAATACCCAGTATTACTGCGCACTGTATTCAATTGCTCTAACAATGCCCTTAAAGTGATTTTTATTACAATTAAAATGATAAATTTCTCCATTTTGTTCAATTAACAGTATTAGTAATCAGTTATTTGATGAATACTGTTAAGAACATAAGATTGAAAATCACCATGCACATAACTGGAACCAGAACTAGAAAATATCTCCGATATCTAATAACATTTACAAGTGTATCTGCAGGGCTTTCTTAACCTAAGTAGTTATTTGGGGTTAGAATAGAACTTGAGTCATTGTGCTTTGTATACTTTGTTCCTAAACCTGAGAGTGGAGGTAATGTTCACGATCCTGTGTGGTGGTGAACTGAAGTTACTAATTTTCAGTCTCTAAGCATTGACTTCCATCCTCTACTATACTCTTTCTAGCTAGGCAACATTTATGGACTTTAGATTTCCCAGCACTATCTGGGAAGGAAATACTGGTAGCATTAAAATTCCATTGGTTCTTAAAGAATAGTCAATGTGCCTGGGGGAGAAATAGAGTAAGACAGGCAGACAACAGACAAGAGTATTTCTTATACATTCAGAAGACAGTAAGGATATAATCTCCACAGCATAAGCTGTGTGCAACATGGAAGACTTGACAAAAAGTATCCATTTTTATCCTAATAGTATTGCAAACTTATTGAAAGTTGAGGGAAAGAGTAACAGAAACAAAAAGAAATTGAGTTTATTTTAAAACCATTAGGTTAGGTGCTATGTCTACCTGGAGAATACCATTTTAAATTTTTTTTCTATCAAAGCAGATATAAACAGAATTTGTTTCAAATCATGAAAAAATAATTTGAAAAAGTGAATAAATGGAATATAATAATGGTAAAAAGTAAGGAAATAAAGCATTTCAAAATGAGTACCAATGAAAATACACCATCAAATCTATGATCTCAATTTTAAACATGTTGCACCTTGTTCTCTGTCTAGTACATGACCACCCACACTCACTTCTGTGTTTTAGGGTGCAGTGCCCTGCAAGGACGATTTTCTCACTACTCACTGAATTGAAATCTGATCACTCAATAAATCTTCAAAGGGAAAAATTGAAATCCACAAAAACTGCAGGTATTTATTACTTCTATTATATTAATTTTATTTTTATATTTGAAACACTGTTATTACATCATCACACAAGTAGATGTGACATATCTTCTTGCAAAATTAATCTAATCAAATTAATTTAATCAAATGTCTACTTATTCTGGAAATATCCTTATATTAGCATAAGCTTTGTCTTATGCTGATATAGCCTTACCAGCTTTCTTATGATTAATCCTTTTATGGTTATGAGTTCATCCATTTTCTTTTCATTGTTCCTGTGTCTCCATGTAGTGAGGAAGCCTCCTATAAGACACGTGTGGCGGGTCATCATTAACTGACCTCAGTGTCACTCAGCTAGGTTGGAGTTTACCATCTTTCCCTTTGTTTTCTATGGAAACATTCTGTCTAGTTAATATTTTATCATTCTGCCAGTTGAAGATGAAATTTTAATATGCCAATTTCTCTTTTCATGTGGCCTTCTGGTTAAATTGCTCTTTCTAATTTTTAGTAGTAATAGCATTTTGATGGTCTTTCTAAAACTTATAATGTGCCTCTTTAAATTATTGTGCTCCCTTAAAATAATATTACATTCCTTTATATGTAATTTTATGCCCTCCTAGTGATATGTCATGTTATGAACTCTGAATACTTGCTTCTGTGTTTATTTTAAACAATTACTTTTAAATAATATGAAGAGATAAACCTATAGGTAACAAAGCTGTTGAGATGTGTGTGCTTTAGACCATGGAATTCAGTTCAAATTTCCTTTGTGTTCAATTCTTTCAAAATAACTCCTTACAAAATGTGAATTTTCAGTTTTGTTTTTATCCCATTGTTCTCTTTGAAGTGAAAAAAAAAAAAAAGCATATTCCTCTGTATCCCACCTGGAGATGAGATTCCCATGCTGCTTGTCTTTAAAAGCAAAGTAATTTGATGTTTAAATTTTTTTCAATTAGGGCTCCAGAAATGTAGCAGCCCTTGTGGTAATAACTAGATATAATTGCTGGAGATTTTTCACAAGTGCCCAGACCCAAAGAACACCAGATTATCCTTTGGCTTTGTAAGTGCTCTGTGCCTAGCGTGGTCCCCTTACCTCGTCTTTGACTAAGTGGGTTTTAAAAGCAACTCAAATTTCTGTTAGTTCCACAGCACATGTCAAATCCCCAGGAGTTTAGCTACTAGATACGGCTCATATTTTCAGTTCCCTTTCATCTTTAGCACCTGGTGTATTCTTCTTCTCCTTTTCTTATTATTGATATAGATTCCTGACAATATGCACTCTATTGTATTAACTTTCTTTATTTGAAACAAAAAGACACTGACCACGTCATATTGGTCAGAAATCAAGTGGTATTTCTAAATGCAGCTTTCCTGAAGTCAAACATATTTATTGAATTCTCAAAGGTTTTATTTATTTATTTGGGGTAAGTACACGTGGAGTTCTGACACGTACATCCTACAACTCTTGATTTCTTTCAATTGTTGAAAAAAATATGTGGTGACAAAATTATTTTATTTCCACAGTGAAGTTTTAAGGTCTGAGATATTTAAATGTCTAATGAATGTGTATTTTTGACTATGCAAATCCTCATATTGTTTTTAAATTAGTGTTACCTTCTAAAATATTGAAAAATCAATGATGATAAAATATTTTAGTGTAGACTTCATTTAAACACTTTTAAAAATCATCATTGTCATAATAAAGGTACTGTGTATTAGCCATGAATGTTTGGGTGAAATGTGACTTTGGGTTAAAATATCCAGAGGTTTATTCAGGCCAACATGGCCCTAACTATCCATGTACTCATCTCTTACATTTTTGTAACTTCATTGTTGGGCAGATTCTCCCACGAGCTTAGAGCGTTTACAGAAGGAAAAGCGACCGAAGGATGGAGGATGGGAAAGGAGGAAGGGAAGGGGATGAAAAAGAATGAAGATGAAGATGTGTTTTGTTCAGGTATGAAGTATTCACGATGAGTAATCATCATGCACTTCAAACACGTAGTAATAAAAATTATAAACATAAACACTTGCTGAATGTCCAAGGTACTAGAAAAGCAATCTCACTTTCTTAATATTACTAGAAAAATTCCATGGCTGATTTCACTTGGGCCACCAAATATCTGCCATGTTGGACATTGTGATGAGTACAGGACCATTATGACCTGGGGTCTGTGCTCATAAGTGAGTGGGAAAAGTGTTACTTCAATAAAGAAAAGATACAATTTTACCTGAAAAAGTGTAAGTAGATGCTTTAAATACTAAATTTAGTAATAAGTCTACTCACTAGTTCTGGTAGATTTCATTCAAAGTGCTAAAATATCAAACACATTAATTTATACTCCAGGCATGTGAAAGAATTCCACCTACAATGTGGAACAGATTCGGTGAAGGTCTATCATCTACTGTGAAGATAGAAGAATTGTGCTGAATTATTCTAAGACAATTCCTAACCTGCCCTTGGCTGTACTTTTATCTTTGTCTGCTTAACTTGCTGAGAAATGTGCATTCCTTAGATATATTTTATCTCAGTATATGGTCGAGTCCTGTTCATCTTTAAAATTTCAGTTCCTTCTCACTAATCTGAAAACACCTTGATGTTATGGGCATCATATTCATAGAATAGGTCTAATAAATATGTAACTGATAGGATAGAGATGCTTGTGTTTACACTTCTGAGTTTATGAAAAGTTATTGTCAGTGCCTGTCTTATGTGCTGTACAACAAAATATATTTTCATTTGGTTTCAGAAAATATCCTAGAAAAGTTGAATACTTTTTTACTTGTTATCTTGAAATATAGTGAGAAAAAAAAGACGTACAAAAGGAAAAACCAATAAGAAAGGCATTTTAGACACCTAGAATGTCAGGTTAGAAAGGCTCAAGCATGTGAGAAAATTAGTGATTCAAACAATAAGTGTTTTTCAGGGTCTGAAAATTTCAAGGAAGTTTAGATAAAGAATAAATTTTTATCTACCAAAAAAAGCATTGTGCATGGTACAGAATTCAGAGTTCATTCTGCAGGCATGTAATGCAGTTTAAATTTACTCATTCTAAGAGTACTGTATTTACTTTTTAAATGCACTAAATTATATGGAGGTTTAAATAATATAACACTCAACAAAAGAGTGAGGTAACTATATCAATGCAAATATAGCAACTTATAGCACTTTCTAGTAGTAGATACCATTTCTTAAGCGTAAATCTTCGTTAGCACTTTATGAAACAGCTGTCTGCTGTGCACACTGAAGAATCATTTCCAGCATATGGCTATAAACTCCTCATGCTTTTATAATTGTATGTACCTTCTATTCAATCCAAGCAGTTGACTAAAAAGTCAAGCATACTTGACTTTTTTGAATTATATACCACAAAATCTCTACATGTACCCTTTCAAAAGTCAAGTATGTGCTAATTTCTTCTAGAAAAGAGGTCAAATATTTACGATGGAGAGGTTAACAAACTAAGAAAAAGATGAAATGTCCAAAAATACAACCTATGATTTGCCTATATTTTAGTTATTAGATAAACACTCTACATTTAGAAGTACACTGAGATCAAAGGAGACAATAAAGCAACGGGAAAAAAAAAACATGATGACTTTTTAGTACAAAAGTGGAACTCTAATTTAGCTCTACAAAGGTTTGGGAAAAACACATGAAATTAAAGAATATATAAAGGTCTAAAATGAGACAAAAATAATAGTAGCCAAAAAGAATCTAGCTTGTCTGGAAAATTGAAAAAAAGGTGCTAATTAGGAGAAAGATGCAATCTTTTAAGTGTTGTTTTGCTTTGCAATGTTTCATAAACAAAGTTCATGACTGAAAGATGAAGACTAGGTTACTACTATTTGTACAGAGCTCTTATTACTTGCTCATAGTCGTGCCCAAAACATCTAAAACTTTATTAAATTATTATTTTGATATAATTTAGTATTTTCTGAAAGTTTTTATTAGTCACAGAAATATTTCCATTTGTCTAAAGAGAAACATACATAATTGATCTAAGTATTCTTTGATCCATTCTTTATTACACATTTAAATACATTAAATTATTGGGACAATTTTTCTAATGTGTCTCCATTTCCATCCACAGCTCCTGATTACCAGGGTTGTGAAGGTTTAATTTAAGCTGGGGATCTTATTTTGGAGATAAAAATTTTTGAAGCTATCAAATGATCAAATGGTTGTATAATTTGGGTAAGTATCAAGATCTCTCAATTTCATTGACCTTTTTTATATTAGCATATTAGCAATATTAGCATATATTAGCAATACATTTGTTTGGCTCATATTTAGAAGCTTAACATTTACTAAGCTTGATTATGGGAGTTGAATATGTCAATCAAATATAAAATTCCTTAATTTGAGAACAAATTTTGGAGTACTTCAGAAGTAATGTTGCTAAGTCAACATAGAATTGAAAAAATAATATTTATTGACACATTGACTAACTTATCAATCAAATGTTTATCAAGTATCTACTTGTTTTGACTAACTTATCAATCAAATGTTTATCAAGTATCTACTTGTTAGTTACTATTCTAGGAACAATGAATATAGCAGTAAATAAAATATTTCCCTTCATTGAGCTAGACAGATAAGACAAAATAGACACATATCAGCTTATTCCATGCTAATGATCGATACAGAAAAAAATTAAAGCTAAATAGTAGGGCAGTCATTCCTAAGATGGTAGTCATACAAGGTTAATCGAGGAAGATAGTGAAAACCTCACTTAGAAGTGGTTATTTTTGTACAGCTTGAATCAGATGAGAACAAGCCACGTGCCTATCTACTGAACTGTATTGTAGAGAGGAAGGATTCCAAGAGCAAAAGCCTTAAAGTAGGAATGAAAAGGATTGCACGGGGATCGTAGGAATCTACAGACTGCTTGGCTGTAGCACGTAGGTGTCCTTGCCTGCCTTATGATTTAATCTATTTGAGGTTAGTTAGTTTGGTTCCAGAAGACTCTAGGTAAGGGATCTACTTTGTCTTCTTCATATTACCTTTCAGATAGTGATGAAGTTGCTGTTCCTAGGGCCATATCCTTGCTAAAATCTTACATGGTTACAACTGCCTAACTGACAGTTCTCACTTTGCCACATGCAGGAACCATAGAAATGTGGGATCTCAATGAAACTGTAACCTATTAATGATAAGTTGAGACCAAAAACTCAATTGGCATAACTGAAACAGCACTGATGCCCTGTAAGGGAACCTGACCAAAAGAGAAAAATGGTTTTAAAAAATTTAGAGGAGATTTGGGTTTGGACTGAGCTCCACCTGCACTGGGCTGAACTCCCCAAACAAAATGTAATTACTCATTTTGAAGTTAGGTGCTACAGACCCAATGCTACATTGTTTATCTGACCTTTCACGAATTCAGAAGAAGGAGAGAGAGAGAGAGAGAGGTTGACTTTAATCAGCATGATTCAAAGCCCCCTCATCTTACTCCTTTCAAGTGAAATAACATTGAAATGACTGACCCGATTTAGTTGTCCATGTCTTCAGCATTTTTCTACGAAGCCGAAGTCCTCTGTTCCACCATTACCACTGGAATAGTCTATCAACAACAACACCACCACCACCAACAACAACAACAACAAAATGTTGCCTAGTTTCATGATCACAAAGGACAAACATGATGCTTAAAAATAAATGCATAAGTCAATATTTTTCAAAATGATCCAATGCAGCTAAACTGGGCGGAGTAGCGATATTGTTGATCCAGTCAAACAGTTACATGGAATCTGACCTTTTGGCTTTGATGCCATTATTTTTACTGAGCTTTTACTCTAGAGCAGACCAGAAAGCTTTGGGAAGGGTCTGGAAAAGCTGACATAGTCTGATGAGCACCAGTGATGTATCCAAACTATGGTGCTGAATATAGCAAAGTAAGAAGGGAGGAACACTGAGCAGTGAATGCTGTTGCCCAATTGCCCAGAGAAAAGTGACAGTAGATTCTACTGGCAGTCAGAGAAATTGGTAAGAAGTGTTTGAGTTCTGGCTTGAGTATTCTCTAAGTATTTATAGCATACATTACTTTCTAAAACAAAAAAAAAGTCTATGAACTTGAAAACAGTACTATCACCAAATAGAGAATATCAAATGATTTATTGATTATATTAACTGAGACAAAATATAAAGATTTTCAATGTAAATGAGCGTACTTATATTGTAAATTAAGCACAAATTAAATGTTTCCTATAATTGTTTTATGTTTTTATGATACTGCATAAGTAGATTTCACATTTAGCATCTAAACTGCTAAGTTACCTAGGCTGGCCTCAAATTTGTAATTCTCCTGCCTTAGCTTTGCAGAATGCTGAGATTTCAGGCCACCACATCCTGCTTATTTTCTATTCTCTTTTTTGGTCATGCACACATAACTCTCTAGAGTGAAAATGCAAAAAAAAAAAATCTTTAAATTTTATGTAAAAAATATCTATATTGAATTGGACTATTAACTGAAGGAGAACATTGTACTACAAAAATGACTTTGTTTATAAAAAATTGTATTTGAAGAAACTGCATATTCAGCCTACATGGATTTTGCTGACTCATTCGTGACTCTGCAACACCAGTTAGGGCTTTAACCTACCTTGGATTGAGTGTGTTCCTATCCCTGTGATATTCAGGAAAAGGGCAGAACTAACTGTCCTAGTACGCTACATACCATGAGTCTTGACCTTCCTTGTCACTAACAGGAGCACTGCATTTTCATCCAAATCATTTCATTTAAATCCAAATTTTTATTAATATTTTCGACCATCTATCCAGTGAAGTACTCAATCCCTGATTGCTACATACAAGGGTTGGATTCTCACTGCTTTATATTTATCTCATGGTGGTCTGGTATGTTAAACAAGTCCAAAATATTAGATAAGCAGCATGCTATAGCTTAAAATGATGCCTTCATTCTCACTGTGGAAGGTTTTTCTTCACATTAATACCAGAGAGTGTCAAAAGTCTCACCTGAGGAATTAATGCTCTCAAATACTGACTCTGAAAGCAAACATCACATTCAGACCCAGAAAAGGCTTGAGATAATCTCTTCTTGGGTTGCTCAAGTGGTCAAAATATGCAATGATTTGATTTGAAATGAAGAATGATGCACTGAGGACAGGCTTTGTGACTAGTTAAGTAAAATCAAAAGACAGGAATGCAGAATGACTGATACAGTTACCATAAATGTTTATTAAAAGGTGGTGTGGTATAAGGAATTCATCCTCTAAAGGGAACAATTGATCATGAATAGCCTTTATTTATTGCATCAGAGTAGTAAATGGTTTGGACTAAGTTATATCACTATATACTATAAGTCACAGTCAACTTGCTAGTAAATATGTAGCTATTGTTTCTACCTTACTTGTTAAAATACACTCTATAGGCTTAATTCATCTTATCACAATTCTCTCATTCCCATATAGTACATGTCTAGTACCATGCATAAATATAAAATGCTTTGCCTCCCTGTTTTCATCCTAAAAATCTATTACATAATTGAAGGAAAAACAGTAATCTGAAAGAAAATGTGTGTGTATCTTATTACAAAACTTTGACTCTTGTTAGCTTTTATGAGAAAATGGTGTATCCATGAAAGTGAACTTTTGTATTGATGTCAAGTGCAGAAACATTTCCAATAAAATTAATGATGGAATGAGTATTCTGCACCTATTCATTCCAAGCCTAGTTTGTCATAGATAGAAACGATAGCTGTTTTATTTTGTTGGGTCACAGAGCACAGTGAAGACAGAGGTCAGTGAAGAACAATCAACAATTCATTTTTAGATCGAGGTCTTAATGCTGGGGAATGTTCCACGGAGCAGTTTATTTTCAAATGAATTCTTTCCACTTGGAGCCAAAGGTCAGCAAGCTAGCATTCGTTAAAGAGATCTTAGCTGCGTCAAAGTTAAATAACAAGCAAAAGTCACCCACAGCAGTGCCTGTCTCATCCCCAAGGGCACCAGGCCAAAGAAGACTATAGAGATTTGTTAAAAGTGCCTCCAATAAATGCTGTGATCAGCAAGCATCTTGAGGCTGAGCATAGGAAGCTTTTTTTGTTCACTTCTTAGCAGAAAAAAAAATCTACTGAAGCATCTGCCTGTGGGAGCAAACATATCTACCTGGAATTGATCGAACTGTGTATCACAGCCAGGGCAATTACAGTGATGCTTGGAACCCGGCTAAACATAAGAAACTGCATATTCTTTAAAATAACTATTATCATGATATAATAATTATCCTAAGATAGAGGATGCCTTTCAGATGAGTTTTTATAGTGAAAAGTCCTTTGTGAAAAGCTTTTCCATTCTGCTGAAAATATCAGTTCTATAAGGCGAGTTGGTTCTCTCAGCAATATTGGACTTTCCCCCTTCATCCCTTCTCCCCAGGGGCAACAACAGCCTTCCTTTCTGGGAATATTGCATTGTTTTACAATTGACAGATTCTGTTAGCATTGGATTTTTATTGTTTCTTTTTTATTTCTTTTTAAAAAGTCATGTATGCAATTTTTTGTGACAGACAAGAGAAAAATGAGGCTCAAATGAATGCACCACTCTGTATCCTTATATCCCTTGTCACGTAGATTTATGTAATCTTGGCATTACTATCAGTGACTTCGCCAGGATTTATTGAAAACAAACTGCTTTCATATTCCTTTCTTTTGAGTAAGTCAAAGTACAAAATTATGCACATTTATGCTATGGTTAACTGGAACCAAGAGCTTTTCAAAACTTTTCATGTGAATGAGTCTGGAATCCTAGTCTTTGCTTGATTCCTGCCAATAGTTATGCTAAGCTCTTTGTAAACAAGTACTCTTAGCATATTTAATGCTTATCATCATTGCAGAAATTGCCAATGCACTCCAGTGTGGGAATGGTCATTGACTCGACATATTGGCTTTCTTCTTATCAATTTTACATGCAAATCTGATTTAATAATGTGGGATAAATAAGATAATATTAATCTAACTCTCTAGCCTTCAATTTGTATATAAGGCAGATGATTTCAGGAATCCATTCAATAGCAAAGTGGCCAAAGAAAAATTATACAAATGCCAAAAACACATCAGTATTTGGTTAAAATGCAATTTAAATATTCTGACAAAGAAACGTAAAAGCAATTTGTGGAAGAAGAGTGTTATAGGTTTGTTATTGAATTTTTTAAACTTTTCTCTAAATAAAAATATTTGGAGAATATGCCAGAAAGACTTCTTAGTATAAATGTATTTTCAGTGACTCATTTCAGATATTTCAACACTAAACATTGCTTACTTTATAAGACTTTGTACTAGATTCTTGTCAAAAAATAATTCAACATCAATATTTCATTATAATTATTGATGCAGTTGCTTGATTAAGGAAATATTTTATGACATTTTTTAAATAAGTGTTTGCTTCATTGATCAGGATTGGGGTAATGGAAAATATCCATGTTTTTAGCCCAATTCTGATTACAGATCAGCGTGCCTAAGAGATTAAAATATTGAGGGTTAATCAGTACGGAAAGGATAGAAACCAACATGTTTGGGGTGTGGGTTTTTTAAAACTATAACATTTGGATTTACAATTTCATTGAGGATTTTTGTTGAGTTTGTGTCAGGTTATCAATTTTGAAAATATAAAAATCAGTGAGATTAAGAGTCATATAATCGTATAATTTTGTAGTTCTAAAGTGGTCTTCAAGTTCAAAAAGAGTTTATGGATAATTCTGATTGAGTATAACAATTATGTCCATAGAGAATTAGACAGCAATCCACTAATTGGGTAGAAAAACTTCAAAGTTTTGGGCATGAATTAGCCTGAGTAAAGAGAACAGAATAGGAAAAGGGAAAACTAATGATAAATTATTGTATGACATTTTGTCTTGGATAAATATAAATTTGTATTATCATTTCTGAAAGATTAATATTTCAAAATAATTACTATGCTAATCAACACTGAGAATATTTGCTTATGAATATTTTAATAATTATTATTCAATTTCAGTAAGAATGTTACCAAATGTATGGTCTGGAAAACCTCTAAGTGATGATCATTTTATTAAACATTATGTAACATTGAAAAAAATATTATTTTTTTGAAGAATAAACTATGCATGTACATTTCAGTCTTTTCATTATCATAAATACCTTCTACTGTGAATTCATTAGCAAGGAAAATAAAATTATCAATGATGCTCGAATTCCTTATTAATTTTGACAGTAACATTTTTCCCTCCTCAGAGTTATGCACCAAATTATATTAATGATCAGTTTTATTAAAATCTAAACATTTCAGAGGTCCTTAAGTAAAATAATCTCTGTGATTCAGTTTAAAATAGTTAATATATACAGAACTTCCAAAATAAACAAAATATCAAAGATCAATGCCAATTAAAAGAAAAGAGATATACTACACATATCTATGCATGTATATTAATATTAAATTATACATACACATATGACATGAAAGAGGGTAATTATAAGATATTACAAATATATGCCTAATTATGTATACACACATATTAAAAATTGTAGTTATTGAAGAACACTTTCTTGGCAGGGAAAGACAATTTTAATGTAAACAAATATTCATACTGTAATTAAATTTTAGCTCATAGTTTTAAACTTACATTCCCATGGTAACCATAGACATAACTACCCAACCTGTGAAGTGTGTCCTTATTACTTGGAATTGTGTAAGACATGAGGAACCACTAAGGGACATTTGTACTCTCATTCTAAGAGTATATAATACTAAATAAATACCACTGTGTATTCAGTGTCATCTAGTTACTTCAGGGTTTAGATTTCAGAGAATTTTTAATTTTTAGTTTAAAAAACATTTAAATATATAAAAATATTTAAATATAAGGAACAACATAGAAAACATTCTGTTTCATAGTAACATCATCCTCATGTTCTTTATAAGTATTTTGGATTTTTATTTGTTTGTGTTTTCACTCAAAATTATATGTGTTTCAAAGTATCAGTACAAGAACTTTAGAGTACAATTAGTAGATTGTTTTATTAAAGCATCTAAAGAAACAAAACACTTAGTGAAAAGTCCATTCAATTGAACTTGGTTGACAGAATTTTTAAAAAATCTTATTTCAGGAAATAAATTCAAATCAAAATCATCTGAGCAAGTATTTTTTGAGTATGGTTAGAAAAACTAATTGTCCTTCAGCAAATCATGTAAACATTAATAGGTCACAAAAATGCAGAGCCCCTAAATTCTTGGCCTTTATTTTTTATACTCTATCTTTTTTCAGATTTGCTTTTATTTTTTCATAATATAAATATGAATAATCACAGTGAAGGAACCATAATATAATATCAAGGGCAAAAGTAACAATTCTGAGTTTTATTTTTTAAATAAGAGCAAATAGATCTCTTCCCTTGGAGGAAGTAATAAGAGTGTGACCATCACACTCAAGATGTAGAGAAATCCTAGTTACATATGAAAGGAAGGTTACAGGAAAGCTTTAGGGAGAATGACGAGAAGATTGGATTTAATTTTGCAGATTTACTTCGGAGTTGAAAAATTAGCTACTGTGTATCACACTGCAATCCAAACTCTGACTCCCCCATCCCCTGTGCACACACACATACACACACACACACACACACACACACACACACACACACACCAGGGTACTCAGGGAGGACGAGAATTAATGAGGAAGTATTTTGGTCATTGCCTTCTAGAATGCCACCCGTGGCTGTTGGGATACTACGTGCAGTGAGCAAGTCATATTCTTCCATCCAACATAGGCGGAGGTGAGGCCTAGGATTCACACTTCTATTTGAAAAGAAAGAGATCACATATAACACAGTGGGGCATGATCCCAAGCAACACTGAAATACAGCAGGAGAAATTTCAGTGGATGCTAAGGCTTGAGAGTCCTTCTTGAACCTCAAGCTGTTGTAGCAATCAGCCGCTGAGCTGAACTCAGCATCTCCAGGGTCACGGGACCAAAGTGATGAAGTCAGGGACATGCAGAGAAACAGGTTCAATAGTGTGTGTGTTTGTGTATGTTTGATTCTGAATTAAGACAATGAAGAAATAGTGAAGACAGCTGTGTTGTTTCTTAAACATGTGACAATTTCATCTTACTTAGTAGTCATTGTCCTGGACACTTCACATACATGATTTCACTTACTTCTTATGATCAATCTGAAAATTATATAGCTTATTTCTTATGTTTGAGGATGCATAAAATAAAATGGAACAAGTGTATATATTGTGTACTAAGCAGGATGATCACAAAAGTTATTAAGTAGTGTGCTTTTCCAGGTAAGAATGAAAGATTTTTTCCCAATTACTTATTGAAATTCAATTATTGTCCAGAAAAAGAGCTTATCAACTAATATCAAATCATACTTGAATCTTCTGGTAAGTGATTTTATATATATATATATATATATATATGTGTGTGTGTGTGTGTGTGTATATATATGTGTGTGTGTGTGTATATATATATATATATGTATATATACAAAACTTTAAAATAGGAAGACTAATTAATAAGAGAACAAATCATTCTTAGAAAAAATTTTCTTTTGGGAAACTTCTTGATGAGGAAATTAACCTTAGTATTTTGTTAAGAAAGTATTCTGATGAAATCCTTATTCACCGACTGTATATTTAATTATAAAAAGTGAGCCTTCATAATGCCATTAAAAATGAGTAACGCTTTGAATGTTAATTTAATCACCACATTTTTCATGTTACTCCATCTCTACAACTTCTAATATTAGGAATCTTCATATAACTCATATACAGAGATATAGCTTGATCTTGCATTTTTGGTGTTTTTCATAAATAAAGTTTGTAAGATAAAGTTTAAAAATTCCAGAGCCAATTTCTTCCTAGAAGAGCCTTCCCCTAGTTTCTGAAAGCTCATTTTAGCTTTATTTTTATAGTACCATGCACATATTTAGGATTAAATATTTTTATAATAAGTGTTATTAAATTCAGTATAATTGAGAGAGAGAAGGGTTTAAAATATTATGTTCTACACTGCCTGGATTCATTGTTTCTGGAGATAATTCTAAGTATGTGATACAAAGCGAGATTGCTTCTTTATAAGTCACGTTTTTAAATACACAATCTAGTATGATTGTATAATTGATATTATAATTGGAATAGGATCAAGTAGAATATGAACAGATACGATGGTCTTACTATTGTTGTGGACTGAGATGTGTCCCTCCAAAAAGGATATGTTCTGTTCTAATACTCTATCTCTGACTGTCCCTTATCTGGAAATACTTACTTCTTATAATCAATAAGGGTCTTACTTAATAAGGGATCAGAAGTCCCTTATCTGAACCTTGTGGATGAAATTTGTTAAGATGCAGCCAAGCTGGAGGAGCATGGACAATAATCCAATGTGGCTGTTGCCTTGAGAAGAGCCCCATGTGACAATGAAGACAAACACTGGGGTTGTGTGATCCAGGGATGTTACAAATTGCCAGTGTACCCGCAGCTGTCAGGAAATCACCACTCCAAAGAGAGCTCCCTACAAGTTTGTAGGGCAGCAAGGCCCTGCTGGAACCTTGATTTCAAAATTTTAGATTCCTTGACTAGGAGACAATCCATTTCTGTTGGTTGAAGACACCCAATTTGTGCCACTTTGTAAAGGAATCCATGGGGAATGAATAGCCTATTACAGAGTTCACCAGATAAGGTATATTGCCCATAAACAGCGCCAGAGCTGACTCTTACAAGGTGTATGCAAAAAACAGGGCTTAAAGTGCCTTTTCAGCTTCTCACATTTTGCAACTCATAACTGTGGGACAGTAGGCACAATGACCATGTTCACCAAGATCGGAAGGCTTAATGACACAAACGTAGAAGTATTAAATATTTGTCCACAGAACCAGCAAAGTTTGACTTAGGATTTATTTCCAGCTTCTTAATATGACTTGTATGATTATTCAATTTGTGGCTCTTTGGGTTTTCTACAAGAGTGATGCAAATTATGGTAAATGTTTAAGTTAAAAGATTGAATTAAGGTAAAGTTTAAGTTAAGTGTTAAACTGAAAGACATATTGCCATGAACTCCCTGCATGGTTCTCCTCTCTGCTTGAGCACACTTTACCTACCATTCTTGTCACTTTCTGCAGCTGCTCTGGAATCCGCTCTCATCAGTGTCTAAATGCACTGTCTGGCTACTTTGTCGTGAATAGATTCGAAACATTTTCCTTTCATGGCCCTTTTTACTTTGAGGAAGAGTGAGAGGCCACACAGGCCATATCTGCTGAATAAGGAAAATGAGGATTACTTTTTTACTTGCCAGCTTTTCTGATAGATATATTTTTAAAATTAATTTCATTGGTCCATTTTAGCTATACATTATAATGACATTCATCATTGGAAATTTGCACCTTTACATTATCCATCTTGGTTCTTACTTTTCCCCCTGCCCTCCCTTCAACCCCTCCACCACTCCATATCTACAAAGACTTTGTTTCCATTCTTTCATGTTCTCATATTAATTCCATTCCCTTCTTTCCTTTCCCCTACCCCTCACACTTCCCCTTCCCCTTTGCCCCTTTTCTTCCTATTTTACATTATCTATTATATTTTTTAGTCCTTATTTACACTTCTAATTTCTCACACTAGAGAAACTACTCGGAAATCAGACCTCCCAAATTTAAAGACCCAGTCCAAAAATGGGCATCTGAAATGAACAGACATTTCTCACACAAAGAAATAGAAATAGCAAATAAATACATGAAAAAATGTTCAACATCACTGGTCATTAGAGAGATCCAAATGAAAACAACACTGAGATTCCACCTAATCCCCAGAAAGAATGGCTGCTATCATGAAATCCACCAATAACAAATGCTGTCGAGGGTGTGGGGAAAGAGGAACCCTGCTCCACTGTTCGTACCAAAAAAAAAAAAAAAATGTTTGAAACTTTAAGGATGACTGTCACTATTTAAGAAAACAATTATTTATGTCATGGTACTGCAGAACCCTGTAAAATATCAAAACTTTGCTGTTCAAGGTAAAAATAAACTTAGCTTTTATAACTGCCTGATTTTGAATTTCTAACCACTCTAAGGTGTTTTCTCTGCAGATGAGGAGCTACACTCACCTGAAACACTAGTGATACGCATTTAGAATTTGTTCTGTGTACAGAAGAAACAGGCATGTAGGATGTAGGGGAAAATTAAAAACACACATCTTCATTTCTTTCATATAAAGAAGAACATAGTGAAAGCATATAAATGCATGTCTGAAAATAAAAAAATGTTCTTTCTATTATAATAACTGAATCATTATTCATCAGTATGCTTAAAACTGTGACATTCTGTCCACATTAAGACTCCATGCATTTAGACTTTCATGCAGAAGTAAAGATGGCTAGAATGTTAAACTCCGCATTTGTCAAATGTATGCAAATTTATTTATTCATTTTCCAAATTTCTTTTAGTTAGTTCATTGAAAATATCAGTAAGACGTTATAAGGAGTGAATCTCAGAAGAAAGCTTCACAAACTTTCAGTGTTAAACTATTAGAACAAACCAATATCAAATAACTAAAATTACTTTTCTAACATATTCCTTACTTTTCATGATAAAAATAAGCTTAATAGACCTGGAAACTAAAACCACACAGTGACAAATTTTAACTCAAGTTATCAAATTCCAGTGCTCCATGCATTATTATTTTCCTTTTTTTACCTCCTGCTCTTGATAAGACTATGAAAATAACTCCTGTATTGTCTACAAGCTTAGCATAAATACAATAGACTGACTGGATTATTCCATTCTTACTGGAAATGAAACCCATTCTTCTGTCCAACATGCTATAGTATGTTGGTTTATGATAAGCATGTGTTTTAAAAAAGAAAATAGATCATTGTTATGGGAGTTGCCCTCATGTTTATTTCAGAGGGCAAATGCTGAGAAGACCCCCATGTGCAGTAAGGTAGTGTGGTTACATAACAGAAATTGAGGAAATCTTCCTCCACTTGACAGCAAATCATTATAACGTGCAATACCATAGGATTCTCCCTAGTGAATTTTATTATCAGGAGATTTGTGTAGTCAGTGTGGTGGGTTAATGAGCTGAACTCTCACATTGGAAATCAGAATTCAAATTATTTGTATATTTCATATATAAAATGTGGAGATAATTGTTCCATGCCATGAAGTTGCCTTTTCCTCATGTCCTTATTGAAGTGTCTTCCATGTGGAGGTCCAACTGAACCTTGGTAATATGAAATGTTTAGCCGCCTTTAAGTATTTGGGGTCCTATACTTTTGATAACTCGATAAATGAAGGCTGAAACTAAAGGAAAATGCTGTCTTTTAAAAGGGATTCTTATGACTGCACAATATTTCTGAAAAATAACTTCAGATAAGTCCTTCCTAAATGTATGGGTGAGAAATACACAGCCTTTCTGTAACATTTCTTTCAGTTTTACAGACAGCTGGTGAGAAAACATTTGAGAATTCACTGAACAAAAGTAACTCAATGATATTTTTCAATATTTGCTGATCATAAAATATGGATAGATTTTATGACTAAGATAAAATTGTGTATGCATATCTTCAAAACTAACAAAATATTCTTCAGTTTGATTCTATTACTGTATTTCTAAAAGAATTTTATCACGTAGGAATTTTCAACATCAAAAAAGTACTTACATGTGGGTTGGCTAACATTAAGACAAGGAGAATTTGCAGGTAATTTTCATAAAATAATATTCATGCTATAATATTTATAGATATCAAAAGAGATTGATAGAACCCAAAGGCTATGTCATAAACCTGAGAACTCTATGAAATTACTTTGCTAGATTCTTTCTGCAATAAAAGATGCTTTCCAAATTTTAGCAGTTAAAATCTGTGATACTTTATTGGTGGAAGAAAATGGTTGATAAGACATACAAATTAAAAAGAAAGCATTTGGCTCCAAGGAGTAGGAGGCAGTTTGCTTTTATTTTTGTACTTGAACTTACACAATAAACAATAACATGTAAATATTTATCACCTAGTCTGTGGGGTAGTACCTTGTGAAATATATAGGGGAGAAAAGCCAAAGAATAACAACTTTTTAAAACAAGTCACAAAGAAATTTTAAATGTGGACAACCAAAAATTAAAGTAGCAATTCAAGATAATGCATGACTGGGGTTAAATAAATAACTCTAATAACTGCTAAAACCGTTTTTAAAAGAGTAGCAAATCATTCTGGGATGAATAGTTATGGAAGGAATCCTGAGGACTAGAGAGTGCTTGAGTCAAAGGTAACATAATAGCAGTAGCAATTATTTGAGCCTAGTGATTTGGCGATGCGTCAACAGGAGTCTTTCCTTGAGTGTTCGCATGAAATCAAGAAGCCATAATCATTTAATTTCTGTGATATGCTGAGTGACAGCTCCCCAGAATGTCCATGTCTTCATCCTTGAGTCCGTATCCATCTTGCCCTACATGACTCAAGAGTCAATGCCATGGTGATTCGGTCATCAGCCCTGAGATTAGGAGGCTCTTCTGGTGGCCCGGTGTCATCTCAGGAGCCAGGTGGGGCAGTGTCGGGACAGCCACCACCCGCATGAGGCCCAAGCAGTGAGGGAAGGAGGTGCAGGCGGACTGGGCTGCGATGCAGGCAGGGAGGGCACTGACCCTGGAAACCGAGAGGGGCACGGAAAGAAATGTCTCTTCCGCCCCTCCGTCTTCGAAGGAACAGCCCTACTGACAGGTTAGCCAAGGGTGACCCCATCTTAAACATCTAATTTCCAGAACGCGAAGATCAAAGTTCACGTTGTTATAAACCGCCTGCAGTGCTAATGTGTTGCAGAAAGAAGAACCATGCGGAAACTGGAATAGAATGTTCACTTTCACTCATCTCTGATTGCTGTATTTTTTGGTCATGAATATGAATTAAAAGCTTTGGAGGAAAAATTAAGTGATGAAAAATAGTTATCATTAATGTAAAGCACTAATAATGGAAAATACTGCTTTGTTTCACCAATATTTACCTACTCATGATAAACATGATCACTATGTATTACAAACATGAACTAATATAATTACAATTTAAGAAAAGTAATAAAACCAAAAATAATAATTAATCTGCTGCTTCAGTAAAATTATTTAAAGTTAATAAGTGAGTACGCATTGGAGTTCTTCATTTTGTAATGTGTTATACTCTGATATTTCTCATCTGTTTGCTTAGGTATATACATACACACACTGTTAACTCTATTATATTCCTTCAGCTATGCCTAGTTTATTATTGTAATAATCCTATACCATGTTTGGGGGAGCCACATTTGTTTCTATTTATTTTTTTCTGAATTAAATAAGTTTTAATTTGCATTCTGCAGATAATATAACTGAGGTAAGATGCTGATTAAGTGAGTGAATCAGCTAAAAAACAGATCAGAATGCATTTGTTGAAGTTGTTGCAGATGTTAACATAATTACAAAAAGTTCAGAGTTTTATACAGGACTTACAGAGAAAATAAAAGTATTTTAAATGGAAATAAAAGAAAATGACTTTGGATCATGAGCTCAAGGGAAATGACTTTCAACAATAGAATTTACGTGCTACACATTTACAACCAGTCCATATGGACCCTAACATTCTCATTTCATAAAAAATAACCTTTTACATTAGTTCATCACTTATCTATACATATACCTGTAGCATATATACATATCTACACACATATATATACATATAGATATATAAATATATTCATCTGTCTGATTTAATTCTTGGTTGCTCTTTGCTACTCACGAGGCTCTCTGCAATTGGTTATAGATTATGAACTTTAGAATTATTACAAAACACTAAATTTTCAGTTTTAAATTTTCACGTTTTAAATACTATTGTCTCACAAAACAGTTCTTGAAATGCAACACTATGAAGGAATGAGATTTTCAATTCCAAAGTTTATGAGTATGGAACTCTCCCCTCACCAGTTTTGTATCACAATCGTGTATACATTGTGATCCAGTAGCCATCTTTGTCAAGCCTCAAAAGATAATTACTGCATAATGTAGTAAACTACTTCAAAATAAATAGCTATGTTATTTGAGAAGTTTTCCATTAAAAGCATCATAAAGCCCATCTAATCCAAACTTCCCTAAACAATACCAGCAATTTATTGATGTTCATGTCTACAAAGTCTGGAAGAACGAGAGTGGCAGGCCAGGATTCATCTAGCCAGGCACTTTCTATGTGTTCATATTTTTCATCTTAGAGGTCTGGTGCCTGCCATTGAAGGGGTATATGTGCTTTATTTGTTTGTTTTCATTTGGCAGTTGTAAGAGCTGGTGTATTTTTTAAGGTTTCTCATAAAACAGGAAAATGTGCTTCCTAGAAAGCCCCAGCCCATTTCTCCTCATTAGGATTCATCCTGATTTGGTCACATATGCTGCTAGGGCAATGGCTACCAAGGGTGTACGCTCTGGCGTTTACCTTACTTCACGCTGTGGATGTGTTGGAACTCAAATTGAAGTACATGTCGCTCTTAGGTGCTGGCACTGCATTTGGAAGGATACACTAGAATGGTGGAGGGACCTCTTATCAGCTTGCCAGAGCTGAGCACCCAGAAATTTTGCCCGCTAGCTAAAATCGTTCACCTCAACAGCATTTACAACATGAAATTAACAAATATACCAAACCATGAGTTTGGGTTTCAGTTTGGTTCAGTTTTTATTTCTTGTTCATTTCCAGCTTAATCTTTCAGTTCATCACTGATTATATAAATCCACTTGTAAATAAGAAATATAATGTGATAAGTTTGTGTAGGAGAACACTACACTTCAATAAAAAGAATTATTAATAAATTCAATGATATGGATAAATCTTAAAACGAATGTACAGTGTGAAATAAACACAACCTTCCCCCTATTGCATGATTTCCATTTACATCAAATTCTAGGAAATATCAAGTGCTCTGTAGTGGTAGAAAAAGCAGGGCTGGAGATGTAGCACAGTGGAAACATGCTTGCCTGGCGTGCGTGCCTGGCGTGCATGGTGCCCTGAGCTAGATCCCTAGCACCAAAAGAGAAGGCAATAATGACCTGGAAATACTGTGGGTATGAGGAGAGGGAAAAACATCTCCCGAGGAGTGGTGCACCTGTTAACTTTCTTGATTTGGGTGATGTTTTAATGCATATTTTTATATTCAGACTCATCAAATTATATACTTTTAAAATTGGAATCTCTAATGTATCAAAGTTAATCCAATAAAGCTGTTTAAAAGTATTTAAATAGCAAAAAAAGGCATCATTTAAAAAATTGAAAGTCAAGACATAGACTGGAAGAAAATAATCACTAATCATACATCTCATAAAGAATGTGTGTCCAGAAATGCAAATAAATTTTCCACTCAATAACGGTACAAGCAATCCAATTATACAGTGATGGACGATTTTACTGTAAAATACTAATGAGGTTATATGCATGGTTAATAAGCACAGGAAATATTTTTAACATCATTAGTCATTAGGAGAATCATAAATAAATCACAATGACGTAACATTACAAAGGGACTAAAATGACTGCAAGCAAAAGCAAGCAAACAAACCACAAATTGCTTTAGTTTATGAGGACTAATATAACCCAAGTATTACAAACTCGGTGGCTCAAAGAAAGAAAAAACATAGTGTAACAGATTTGGAGACAGGAAGTCTAAAATCAAAGTGTCATCAGCTTTGGATCTTTCTGGTAGCTGTGAGGGAAAAGCCTAATTCGGCTGCTCGCTTTCTCCATCATCACATGACCACAGCTTCATTTGAGTCTGTCTCATGTCCAAGTTCTCCTCTTCTATAAGATTAACAGCCATAGTGGACTAGGGAGCACCATAACAATCTCATTCTGGGCTGGGGATTCAGCTCAATGGTTCCGCCGCCTGCCTCACAAGCACAAGGACCTGAGTTCCATCCCCAGTACTAAAAGAAAAAAAGAAAGAAAGAACTGCATAATAATCTCATTTTAATATGTTAATCTCTGTAAGAATTCCTATGTCTAAAGACTGCCACATTCTGCAGAACTGGATTTCAGAATTCCAACGTATCTTTTTGTATCTTTGTTTTGTGGAGAGTGGAGGTCATAATTCAACTCTTAACACCAATAATGACAAATATTGGTATGGATATGAACAATCTGGAATCCTTACACATTTCTGGTTGGGATGTAAATGGTATAGCCACTTAGAAAAATGGTTTGTAAATTTCTCAAGAAGTCAAATAAAATGTTGCATAAGCACCTTAGGGATCTATTATCCATAGGAAGATATTGCATGCAAATAGTTTATAGCAGCATTATTTAAATTGCACATACATTTTCAAAGCAGGCCAAATTGTACACCGTTCAAATATCCAGCCCAACATGTTAATCCGCACAATAGAATATCCTTCATCAATTAACATGTACACAAAAAAACATGGAAGAACTTCGAAAATATATGCTTTAGAGTGATGAAATTACCTTAAGGGTGAAAATCTTTAAGCTGGATTAGTTGATAATTTTGCCTTAACTAAAAATCAATAAACTATACAATGAAAATGAGTGAATTTTGTGTATCTAGTCTAGCTTCATAAAATATCAGGAAATAAATATATTTTAGAACTCCACACTGAAAAGATTTCGGGCAAAGATTTGGATAAGCAAGGTGGAGAGAAGTGAAGAAATTTGAAAGCATATTTTAAATATGTTAAAATAAATGAAGCTTGCTGAAAGCTTAACACATGACTGGCGCAGGTTCCTGACTTAAGCAAACAAGTGGATTCCAAGCCCTGTTTAGAGAAGAGTAGTGACTATGAAGCCATGCTTCTGCAGAACGGAAAGGAAGAATGTAGAGTTATATCTTCTCATTTTGATGAGAAACCTGTCAGATAGCCAAGTAAAGATGTGAGGTAAAAAAGTATATTTATACATTCGTCTGGAACTTAGTTGAGATATTATGGCTGGTTACAAAGACAGAAAAGGAGGTAAAATGTCTGAGAAGAGCATCTATACAAATACCAAGTGTAAAAGTAGAGAGAGAAGAGACTTGGAGACAGAAGAAGAGAGATTTAGAAATGGCAGTAGAACAACAGATTATGTAATTCATACTACTAGTATATTTTAGTTCACTGAAAAGAAAGTTTTGTTATTCTATGTTTCTTTTTTGTAATAATCTTTTTGTTTCATGGCTTGTACTCTGATTAACTACTTTGAAGATAATGATACAAAGAATATGAAATATTGTTATTCTCTGATTGCTTTGTTAGGAAATTTTGTCTTATTTTTTCATAAAATAAAAAAAAAGAAATGGCAATAGAAATGGGATCAGAGTAAATGAGAGAGATGAACAGAGAAGCCACCAACAGCAAGCTGCGCCTGCTGGACACGGGCAGGTCACGTGCACAGCGAAGTGTTCCTGCTGACAATTAGTGGTGACTGTTTTGGGAAAAGTAATTTTTCCAGTGGCAAATCTTGAATGCCACAATAAGTAATTTGAGCTTTTTCCTCTGGACGTTATATTGAGGTGCTTCTAGGTAAAGAAATAGAAGACGAAGGAGGCTGATTTAAGAAAATAAGTTTAGGAGAATTACTTAGGGAATTGAGCCTCTTAAAATATCTGTTATGAGTCAAGTAGAGTCAAATAACTCAAGAAACAGTGATTATTCAAACTGTTTCAACCATGCCATGTAAAATTCGCTAAATATGGTCCCTTCCAGATGCCCGGAAGGACACAGTCAGTATTTCCCTTGGGTAAAATAGAACATTAAGGCATATTTCTGCTATGAAAAATACATTCACTGGTATAAACTGTACATATAAAATTTCAACAATGTTGCCCTGTAAAGATTCATCCCCACATGCGAATATAGCTAGCAAGTTGTTCCAGCCAGGGACTTGGACCCAGTGACATTCACTGATCACCACCTGTACTATTTTCATTTGGTATGGATATCCACTATGGATAGAAAAGTTCCATCCATCTTTAGTTTTCTTTTCCTGGGGAATTAAAAATACGTTGAAAGCATCTTGTTTTAGGTAATTGTACATAGAAGGCAGCATTCTCTTCCCTCTAGAAGGCTTTGTATGGATTGAAAAATCCTCAATAAAGTCCTTAAATTTTGGTTATATGATATGACTACCAACTTTTATTTCTACTCTAAAACCTCAGCAAATTCTGCTATGTGTTCATGCCACGTTCATTCTCAATTCTCTCCCTAGCTAAAGGAGTGATTTGAGTGGATGGGCTGCCATAAAACTTTATTATTCAACAGCCCTATCAATCATGGGATTCATATAGTCATGTGCTGCATAATGAGCACACATACGACAGTGGCCTTAAATAATTATAATGAAGTTGAAAATTTTCCATGCTATATTCAGTTGTTGCCATCGGCATCATAATGTCACAGCACAATGCATGTTTATGTCTGAGGCACTGTTAGTGCGATTGAGCTCAATGTGCAGGCAGTCATGTGAAATTGTAGCACCTATAGTGATGTATAGCATATAATATTTGATCATGCTAATAAATAATTATGTTTTTGGTGTATGTGTTTACCATATAATACTTTTCATAATTGTTTAGAGGGTACTTCTATGTATAAAAAATTCAGTAAAGTATTACATTGTGTTACACCAGCAGCAATCTCAGATATTTTAAGTCTCTTGATTGCTTCAAGAGGTGAGAGTGAATGAATGGCCCACACCATTCTGGTTTGTGCACACAATAAAGTCAAGGAGTGATGCAGTTCTCGGAACACATCCCCATTTTGAAACAACCGATGGCTGTACTCTGACATTTTAGAGCAGTGATATTTTGAAACTGTTACAAGCCTAGGAGCAATTCTCCCTATGCCAAATAACAAGAACCCTAAGATTGCAATAATCATAGTGTGAAATAACTTAACATTCTAGTGTTATGTTCACAGTGATTGTCTTACTATCCCAGTGGACTGATGTTCTGAGCCAGATTGCAACCCTTTCTCTGACCTCTGATTTTCAGACAGATCAATATTGTACTGCCCACAGAACTAGGGTCTTTGGAAAGAACTCTATGAACTTGCACTGATTTAGCTGTTGATAGGTTTGCATAATGCAGAGCTAGAAAAAAAGCAATGTCTAAAGGCTCAAGGGATAACTCCTAGAATGCTACCAACAGTCAACATCTGCAGAGGAGCTGGTGTAGAGAAGCTGCAGGTAGATTGATGGAGGGAAAATTACCTGTGTTTTTATTTTTTAAAATTTCTTATTAATATATGTTCACAGTATATTATTCGTGTCTTTAAAAATTATCCTGCAGTTGCAGCAACATCTTTTTGTGCAAATGCTCAATGATTTGCTTACAGAATATACATAGGAGTGTAATTACAGAGTAAATCTTTAGTTTTCCTGGATTATTCACATTTTTTTTTTCACATGAGTTGATCTGACTTATTTTCCCAGTATCAGGACCCTAATGGTCACTTTGCTTTATATACTTTTCAATCCTTATATAACTATCAGGAAAATACCTATCTTTCTGACTCATTCAAATTTATTTTTTTTTATTTACCCATTCACAGATTTTACCCATATCCTATTCTCTAATTTGTTTTATCTTTCACTGATTTATTTTTGTCACTGATATCAACTCTGCCTAGGGCTTTGCCTTATAATGATCTTCTCAACATATGTGATCAGTCTTTAGCTTTCTTCATAATACAGACATTTTAAATTTTCCAATAGTCATATTTTCCATAGAGTCATTGATGATTTTCCTTGTTCTTTAAAAATATTCTCAAAGTCTAAAGTCATAAGACCATTTCATTTTTTCCTGATGTTTTTATAAAGGATTATTTTTACATATACATTATACCTAATTCACAGGAGTTTTATTTTGTAATTTATTTTGGATATAAATGTTCTTTTTTTCTACAGAAAGGAAAAAATCTTCTCTTTAAATTAAGGTAATAATGCATTTTTTCCATTGATCTGTTATAATAGCTTACATAACATTTTGTCTTCTATTTCTACATGTATTTTTATCTATCTTCTCTGTTCCATGTCTCATATATTCCAAGGCAATACAAAACCATCAACTACAGTTCCATTTACATGCATTATGAATTATAAATCTGAAATAATTTTCCTTAATTACATTATTAGCCTATATAATATGAATGCTAAACACTTGTAATAATTATCATTAGTAAAATGAGGAAATCTTAATAGAAGGATGAAAGAAGGAAAGAAAAAAGGTGAAGAAGTATAGAATTATAAAAGTAAGAAAATAGAGTAATAGGAAATGGAGAAAATTTTGTTTGTTCCTTACTCTAATATTTTTCTAAATATGTAAATATAATCTGAGGAAACTGAGTTTAGGAATCACAGAAAATTAAAAGAGAAAAATAATTTTTTAAGAGCACATGTTATTTCCTGAGGTAGTAATAATTTATATGTGAAATAAACTTCTATATATTCTGTAGCATTCTTATTGTACTTCCAGGACTGAGATAAGGTAGTCTGTTTGATCTGAGAGTGCACAGATGTGTGCTCTTAGATGTGCAAAGTGAGCAATGTACTTGACTTCCACATGCCTCACTTCCTAGTCTGTTAAAGGGCACTGTGTGTGAAATCTAGGATATTTAACAAGATTTAACAAGATAATAAACATAAAGTAATTAACAGTCTGACATACATGAACCAAATATATTCTAGTAATTATAAAATTGCTTATTTATAATTATTGTGTGCAAAATAATTTATGCTGCTTTTTCTAAAATATATATGTTTGATTACCATATTTATTCAGCTATTTTTGAGGGATAAATTCAAAATATAGATAGTGATGTTTAGTAACTTCTTTTTATTCACTGAAATAAGAATAAATGTGTTTACATTTCTTTATTTTTCACCTATGTTACCACATAAGAAAAGGCAAGTAAGGATGGCAAAAGTGTAAAGTAAGGATTTTTTTTTGTACAAGTACATTTTTCTGGAGCTTATTTAGATCCATTCTGTCTCAGTTTTCTGGAATACCAAAAATATTTTTGAGAATGAAGCAATTTTGTGAGTCTAAAACTTTAACACATCACAGATCCATGTCATCACACCACTCGGCTGTATTCACAGAAATACCAACTACGAAACACTTTTCATAATGAAAAATATTATTGTACCATTGAATGAGTGATTTCCAAAGAATGACAGATTTTCAGGTATTCAGGATTGTTAATAACCATTCTGTACCTCCAGGCTCCTATGATAAGAAGAGCTGGATGTAAGGAAAATGATATTTTCCAATACAGCAGTTAGATTTTGTCAACTGATTCTTATTTCTGTATTCATTTAATGAAGTTTTAGAATGCTATTCCTTAGAGTCAATCCATTTAAATTGATACTACTTTTGTCTGTTTTGTTGCTTTTCAATACTTTGCTGTAAAACTGAATTGCTATTTCACAATATCTGCGATGGTTATGTATAATTTCTTCACTAAATAATTGCTAAGATTAAACATATCACCAAGGTCAGTCGTGTTATGAGAATTGGTAATTCTAGCTCTCCAGATGCAGGAGGACCATCATATGCCCAGGACCAGAAACTGTCTCAAACAAACAACATATTACCATTGGTCAGAGACCCTGGAAAGTTTGGCAGGGCCATATTATCTTAACTTAATTTTTTCAATACAACCTAGCAATTGAGCTTATAAATTTTCAAGTGAAAGGACTTGAATAACCTTTTCAACTTAAAAATATACACACACATTTTTATAGCTGCTTCACTCATAATCATCAAACACTGCGATCAACCAAGATGCAGGTTAACATATGAATGGATGTATAAATTGTGGAACATCCGTATAAATTTTACTCAGTGTTGAAAAAGGAATAAATGATCAGTTCAGTTTGCAACAAGCAAGAATATTGAATGCATATTGCAAAGTTACAACCAAACAAAGTTATCTATTCTGAATAATTTTATTTGTGTGACACTCAGGAAAGAGTAAATTAAAGGAGACAAAATGTCACTGCTTTCTACCAGTTTGGGGATGGTAGTAGGGATGAAGCATGTGAGACAAGGGGCTTCTTGTTTGTGTTTTAGTGCGGGTGAAACTATGTGTGATAATGTAGTGACACACACATGACACTGCATTTGCTAATGTACAGAGTATCTTAAAACACACAGAGTAAGGGATAATGTATCCAGATTTAAAGAATCAAGGTATCCGGGCATCCCAGGAAGTGGGGTAGAACTCAACAAAAGGACTTATCTGAATCATAAAAGTATGTAGAGTGAAATCCCCTGGATGGAATGTGGTGGCAGAGTATTAAATTGTGTGGAGAGCAAAAGCATAAAAATAAAAGGAACTGTACCTACCACCGAACTGTAGCTGGAAAAGTTATTTCCCAAGGATTGACGAGAGAGCAATTTTGAAAACTCTCCCTTTCTCTTTCCATGTCAATATATACCTATTTACTTGATGGTGGAGGCCAGCTGGAGCCAGTTAATACAACAAGAACAATAAACAACCAAATGGAAAACAACTAACAAATCAATTGAAACCCCAAACATAAAATATATATCTGAGTCCATAGTATTCTGTCAGAAGGTCATCACAGAATAGTTTCACTTAGGTACATCCACATGTGTTGATGCACACAAAGATGTATGTATATACACAGGCTAGGATACATACATGACTCCCAGCTCTGTAACTGAGCATTGGTGGTATAGTGGTGAGCATAGCTGCCTTCCAGTTCTGTAACTGAGAAGACCAAAAAGCGATAGTAGTAAGGTCACTGATATCTTGGTTCCTGACAACAGTTCCAATGAAAGGAATCAGAACTTGGGGAAATGGCTAATTCTGGGGTTAGACAGGAAGTGTACAAGGTAAGAGTGAAATGCCAACTATTGGAGACTTGTCCAATAGGCAGAAAAACTAACTGATTGGAGAAAAGCTAACCAGAAGGTTGGAGACTTGTCAAATAGTGAGAACGACTAACTGATAAAGTTCCAATGGCCAAAGCTGAAATGATTTCAACAAACAACAATGATAAAATAAATAAGACAGCAATAAAATAAATCCTAAAATAAAATAGAAAAGGAAATCATGGATTATAACCCAAAATATATAATCGATATCCATGAGTCCCTAGTGATAGAAATAAATTATCGAGTAAGAGAAAAGAGGAGCAGTAAACAAATCTGTGTAGAATTCAGATAATTTGTATAGAATAGGGTAAATTCTTAATAGAGCAACTGAATGGGAATTTTTCCTCCTAGTTCCCACTGGGGTTAGATGGCCGCCCTGGCAAAAGGGGAGGAGACAACAGTTACTAAGCCCTTC
Organism: Heterocephalus glaber; assembly: GCF_000247695.1. Next base: position 2,996,031 of record NW_004624854.1, on the reverse strand, counting down.
ACAATTTTATCCCATTCTCAAGCAGTTCCAAGAGGTACTAGTCACGGGCCTGTTGAACAGATGAAGAAACTGAGAGTCAGGGTGAGGGAGTTTCTAATCTGTAGTCACACAGCTGGAAGACCTAGGATCCAAGCCCAGTTCCTATCCTCTCTAAGTGATGGTGCCAAGCCTGTGTGTTGTGGTCTTATGTCTACTTAGATGACAGATTGCCTCAGAAAGCAATAAAACTTCCAGCAGCTTCCTGCTCCTTTGGAGGGCTGAGGTGCGCCTGTGTTGAGCTGTCAGCTGTAGGCTGATGGAGCATTTCTGACCAGTGTAGAGACAGCTAAATTGCATGGGAAGCTGGGGTTGGAAGCTGGAATATTCTTGAAGCCCTTGGCTATGTACTCATACTGTCCTTCCTCTGTTCGGATTTGCTTGCATCCACCCAAACATCCTTCTACTATTCTCAGGGTCCCACTCCTTTCAGATCAGTGCCCTGATTTTCATGCAAGAGATCTGGCAAGGCTGTGAATTCAACTCATGTTGTAACTGCAACCTGCAGGATTAAATCTAGGATTATGTTTTCAGTTGTGTGCTTGCTTCGGCAGCACATATACTCAAAATGTTTTCAGTTGTATCTGTCTTATGGCTACAAGAATTAAAGATGCTTTTCTAGTTTAAAAAAAAAAACAGAAAAAAATGTCAGCCAACTCATGAAAGTTAACATGAACAATGATGAATCATGTTGGTGATATGTACATTTGATGTGACAAGATAGCACTTTCCTAAAAATCCTTAGCCATGATACAAGAATGAAAAAAAGTAGCAGACAGTCTAAATAATGAGTAGTCATCAAAATGGCTGGCTAGTGTTCTTCAACATTGTTAGGGTCATCAAAAACAAGGAAGTCTAGGGCTCTGTCACATATACTGTATCATAAATAGAAATGACAAGTAAATGTAATGTGGTATCCTGGATGGGACTCTGGGACAGGAAAAGGTTATGAGGTAAAAACAAATTACTTTACTGAAAATGCCAATATAAGCTTATTAGCTCTGTCAAAGGTACCATACTAAAGTGAAAAATTAATAATAGGGGATGGGACATGCACAATGCTATGGCCTTTGTAATACTTATGTAAATCTAAAATTATTAAATAAGACATTTTTAGAAGATCTTGAAGACAAACAAGAAGTAATAGCAATCCAAATGTAATTAAGCCCCAGCCTAAAAAAGAAAACTACATATCATAATTGCCTGAGACAACTTTTTTAAAAATTCAGACTTACTTTCAAAGTTTATAGTCACAAATTTCATTAACCTTTATATTTTGGGTGCCTGTTTTTGTTTTGGGTAATACATAAAATAAATATTTGTTTTGTTTAAGCACTGAACATATTTATTATTTGAATACTTCAGTGAGCGAGCAAACATGGGTTATGGAGTGCTGTATACTATGGGGGTGTTTTTAGATTAAGAAGGGTGAAGAAATCAAGACAAAGCATCTTATGTGATGTAACATTTACTGGAATATCTTATTATTTCCCTACATAATAGTGATTTCCCTACAATTGAAAATATGTTTAAAGTAACAGTGAAGTTGACATCAACAACAAGTGAGATTAATTGATATCGAGTGCAAAATGATTATTGAAGTCTTCAAAGTACATAGAGCTGGAAGCCTTTGCAATTATAACCTTTTGTCTTTCTAATAAGCCACAAATGCACCAGGCAGAATAAGCAAAAATCAATTTAATAATTCATAAAATATTCTAACCACAGTTCTTATGGTTACATTAATTGATTTTTTTTAAATGGCAAAAAGACAAGCACAGAGCATTAACCCAAAAGCATGGAGGTCATTTTCTAATCAATGTGATAAATGACTTCAGGTTCATCAGTACTTAGATTTTGCAAATTGTACTTCAAAGAAAGAAGCACTAATGCCAATTATATCTCATCTACAAATTTCAGTCATTATTCAGTGCACACCTGTTTTTAATTCTTCCTTCCCCCATAGTTTGTTGACTCTGTATGTGAATCTATTCTTTAGCTAGTATTCAAAGGCCATTGTTGTTTCATGGGACTAGCTCAGAGGTATTTGATTTCAACATTTGAAAACAAAATATAAAGCTTTCTTATACAGTTCTTACAAGTAATAATGCCACACAATTCTCATTTTTAAGTGCCTACATTCACTTTCTTATGTAAAATCACCTTGACAGCATTAGCAATGTTCAATTCAGAAAGACATTTAAAAAAGGAAGGAAGGTAAAAGAAAAAATATGAGAAAAGAAAAAAATAGAAACAAAGTCTTTGTAAATAGAGAAGGGTGGAGGGCTTGAAGGGAGGGAAGAGGAATGGGGAAAAAATAAGAACCAAGAGAGATTATGTAAAGGCACAAGATCCCAGTGATGAATGTTACTGTATTGTATACCTAAAATGTACCAATACACTTAATGGAAAAAAATGAATGCATGTGAATTGAAATACAAGCATGTCATAAATGCAAGTTATTTTAGTCACTTTCCACTACCATCACAAATACCTATGGTAATGATCTTATGCCAAGGAAATGTACCTTTTGTTTCAAGTTTCAGAAGTTTCAGTCCTTGATATCTCAGGTCAGGTTCTTTGGGATTTTGGCGAGACAGCACTGAGGAAAAGGAGCAAATGGTGGGTCAAACAGCTCACCTCAGGAAGCCAAGAGAAGAAGAGGAAAAGGCAGCACCCCACTGTCCTCTTCAGGCTTGTGTCCAGTGACTGGAGGAACCCCCTGCAGATGCCACCTCAGAAGGCTTTGAGCCACTCCCAATGGGGCCAAGCTGGGGACTCAGTCTCACACATGGGCCTATCAGGGACATTTAAAATGCAAAGTATAGCACAGTCACCAGCTGAATAAAAAATAGCTCATAACGCAATAGAGAAAAGTGATAAAAGTATTGAGCTATAGCTTAAAATGCAGAAATGTAGAAGTTCCAAAAGAAAACTACACATTCTGTTGGACATTTATATTGTGAGGAAAAATGTCATAGTTTTTAGACATATCAATTTGTAAGTGTTCATTAGTTCGTCAACAAAATCTCAATGAAAAGTTTTCTTCAAATGATTTAACATATGCTGTTGGAATTGTCAGTTAAAACACTTGCTTAATTATTAGTAATGTCAACAGAAATAATCATAATATCTAGAAATAAATTGATAACAATTACACATATACTTTTCCACTTTTAATCCAATGTCTGTATATTAGTCAAAACAAATCAGTTTCAACTATTATACTAAATCAATGTTGCCAAATCCCATCTTACCTGAAACTGTTTGTGTTCAATCAATGATAGGGATTTAGTTCATAGTTCCTTAAGAACTTTAGAGTTAAAATGTTACGTAAAATTTTAAGGGGTATATATTTATTCAAAATCATAACAATACAGTATTAGGAGAATATAAGAAATAATATGGGAAATATCTGACTTTTAGTAGTTTCCTGCCTAAAGTAGAGCAGGCTTTCAAAATGTCAAGCACAATTTATAATTGGTCATTGATCAGAAAATTGATAGGATGAATATGCAGTTTTACAAGACTTTCAGGTAAAAAGAGTAAATTGTAGGGGCTGGGGATTTAGCTCAGTGGTTCTCTAGCCTGCCTGGCAAGGGCAAAGTCCTGAGTTGATCCCTGGAACCGAACAAAAAAAAAAAGTAGTTTTTGAAAAATTGTTTCAGTTTTCTTCATGAGTGTTAGTATTTTTGAAGATGTAAATTTTTTTTTGTTTAGTACCAGGGAGAGAATTTGGGTCCTTGTGCTTGTGAGGCAGGTGGCTGAATCACTGAGCTAAATCCTTGGCCCTAAAATTATTTTTCATGTTATTTCCTGTTCCAAGATATTTTAAACATCTAACTTGTGGCATTGCATTTCCTGAGCTTTGGAAAGTGAGGGTTAGCTTTTCATATCTATGTAGGCTATCAAAATTCCCTTACACACAAGCTTTAAACAGATTGTCCCCGTCCTCAAGTATCATAACATATATCTGCTGTCTTTCTTCAAATTATCATATATTAAGCTAATAATTTTTGTGTTTCTGTCTTTTAGAAAATCGAGTCTACTTGATGGATATTTCATCTTATTTATATTTGCTTCTAAAGTAATTAATAGGTTTCTGATGCAATCTGTTGAATTTAATGGAATTGAACCAGGCTGCCCCAAAATACAGCTGGAAGACAAACAGCAATGGCAAATAAGAGGGTTCTAATTACAAATTTAGATCTCTTTGTACCTTTTAATCATTACAATCTTTTTCCACAGAAGCAAGTATGATAAGATATGAAATTGATGCCATAGCAGAATCTTCTTTTTGTACCTGAAGACAAGTATAGGCTAACAAGCGCAGCTATTAGTCCAGAAAGTGTGATGCTGTGGAATTGCTTTACAAAGGGTTAAAACACTGGAAAAACTATTGACTGCTGTAGCTTGAATTGCCCCTTGAATATAGAGTTGTGAGAAAGACCACTGGAAAGGGTACATTGGTGCACGCCAGCAATTCCTTTCTTTTATATAAACGCAGCAGGTACCAATATTAACCATGGATCAGAGCAAAAAAGGCTCACAGAAACGTCTGTGTTTAAAATAGTTCAAACTAAAAGGAGCCCGTTTTTTCAAATCTCTGCATAAAGGAGCTCTCACTTAAACATTTCATTTTAATTAGCTATTATTAAAATGTGAAAGAATGATTGAATTGGGGTGAAATAAAGCAGAAATGAAGCAACCTTCAGCATTATGACCTAAGAGCTGACTTCAGTGTGGATATTGACACGGGGAACTGAACAGAATTAAATTGACCAGTTGCCTTCTAAGTGTTTAAGGGGATTGCACAGGGGAAAAAAAAAACCCACAATTTTGTGAATGCAAAACAAGTTACCTGAGTACAAGGGATAATTAGGGAATCACAAAATGGGAGGAACTGGGAACTGACTGGCCATGGAAAGGAAACCCGCACAACGGAGAGCAGCAGCAACTTTAGAACATCACAGAAGAAAACATAAACTCCTGGCAGCTTTGAGCCATGATATATGTCTGTGTTGATTTGCTACACTAGCCTATTCACCTGAACAATGGAAATACTATGAGAAAAATTAAAACTTCAAGAATTATTTGCTTTGAAACTCTAAACTCTGCTCTCTCAATTTGTTCAACACTTTGGCAATCTAAATTGAACTTATTGAGTTTATTTATGTAAGGCAGAACTAACACAGTTTTGTGTGCAAATTAATATTACAGCATCTTCAGACACTGAACTACAATTTTGGGGTTGATGTAAGGGTTACAAAATAAGGCTTTGGCACTCAAATAAAGCTGTACAGACAGTAACAAAACGTGTTCAGACATTCTAATAAACTAAAAGAAAAACCTCTCTAGAAACCACAATTTCAGAATTTTTGTCCTCAACTATGTCACAAAAGCCCTTTTCTTTTTTGGTACTGGGGCTAGAACTCAGGACCTTGAGCTTCCGAGGCAGGCAGTGGAACCACTGAGCAAAATCCCCAGCCTCTAAAAGCCCTTTTTTATCATATGGTTATCCTAACAAACATAGAACATATTCCTATTCCTCAAAATCCTAAATTTGAAATACTTTCCATAAATATCAAATCTATACAAGCGAACCAATCCTGTTTCTCCCTTTACTTAAGTCTGTTGTCATTATCATTAGTATGTGCAATCAATTACAAGCAACTTGTTCTCCGCCTGAATAATAAATACTTGTGTGCTCATTTATAAAACTCGCTCATGTTGAATACCTTACTTACCTGAATACTTGCCTACTCCATTCTCACCCAGGAAAATTCTACAGAACATGAAATGTTATTTTCTTCAAATAGCCAATCCCATTTTCTTTGCAAGCCAATGAATATAATCATTCAGCTCATAAACATTACTATCATATAATTTAATTTGATTTATTATTAAGTTCTTTCAAGAAAGGAGCATGCCTTATTTCTAGAGCAATAATTTAATAACTACCTTTCAAGATTAGCAAATGCAATTTAATTGTTCAATTATGATATTTCGAATCATGGTCGTTTGAGTAGAGAGACGAGAAAAGAAACAAAGTAACAATGGCACAAAATGTACTACGCAAACAGTAAAAGAAACTAAAAAGAGACGGATTCATTTGGCTTTTTGCCTAGTCAAATAAAAGAAAATTTTGATTGTGATAAGGAGAGACATAATTAAAAAGACTATTACTCTCATGGAAGAAAAGGACTATTGCAGTGTGAGAGTTGGTAATTCTATGATAGCGGGAATGTTTGTTCATAAGATCTGCAAGTCTGAAGGATCAGGAAGAGAGAGGAAGATTTTCTTTTAATGACAAGGGTGAGGAGACTAGAAGGAACTGGGTAGTGAAAATAGAATGAGCGGACAACTAGCCAACCCTGTCTTTCCTTCAGGCTGTTCCAAGGAGGGTCCATCAGGAAGGTACTTCACTCTTCACACCTGGCTCAGGATAATAATTGCTCAAGGTTAAAGAGAGGATTCCTCAAGTTTGCATAAGTAAAGTTTGCAGCTGCTCCTTTCTTAGTGGGGATAAATAGTGCAGCTAATCATTCCTGAAGAAAAGGGAGTTTGGAGAGTCTGCTTCTGGCCTTCCATAAGTACACAAGGAAAGCACATGAGACTCTTTGCTAAGTCACATAGGGAAGGGTCCACTTTGCATCAAATCCATTGGAAATGAGTTTCACTGGGTACATTTGAGGTTCACAGCGTGAACAGAGGATACATATTAGGAAACAGTTATGACAGTGATGTACACTAACATGACCCTTTTCTCTCTTCATAGTGTGTGTGCGTGTGTGAATTACTGTGTGTGAAAGATTAGCTAACCTCCATTTTGTTAACACAACTTCCCAACATAATATTCATTTATTAATGGTGCTTCATACATTGTCCATTAAACCTCTAGACTTGTTCACCCACATGTTTAATACACTGTGTCCTTTTCCTTGCTTCCATCCTGATCCCCCACAACATCCCTGCTAACCACTGTTTAATCTGTTTTTCCTCTTTTTTTGTACATTTTACCATTTTTTTTCTTTTAAGATACCATATAAAAGTGATGTTATGTAGTAATTTCCTTGTCTGGTTTATATCAATTAGTAGAAGTCCTTCAGAAACATTCATGTTGTAAAAAGTGGCTCCTTCTAATTTTTCAATGCTAAATAATATACAATTGTATAAAAGTGGATAGTTGTGTGTGCATTTGCATATATATAATATATATTATATATATTAATTTATCTCTCTTTTTTTTGTTGTTACCAGGGATCGAACTGGGGACCTTGCGCTTTTGAGGCAGGCAGCAGAACCACTGAGCTAAATTCCCAGCCCGTTAATTTAGCTCTTGATCCTTTTGTGGACATTCAGGTTGTTTCCATATCTTGATTATCATGAATCTTAATCATTGCTCTTTTAAAAGAGTACAGGTATCAGTTAAAATATAACATTTTTTATCTCATCTCATTCTTAAGTATGGGCTCAAGAGGTAATCATTTTAGTGAATCTTTTCCCTACTACCTAACCAAATTCATGAAGCTTTCATTATTGATATTTATCTTAAAATACTGGTATGATATTTATACATGTGTGTCCTATTTATTTCACTTAAGAATAGTTTCTCTGGTGTGAGAAACCGAATGTGAAAATAAAGATCAAAATATATAATACATAATGTGAAATAGGAAGAAAAGGTCTAAAGGGGTAGGGGATGTGGGAGGGGAAGGGGAAAAGAAAGAAGGGAAAGGGAAAATTATGAGAAATGGAAAAAATGGAAACAAAGTCTTTGTAAATAGGGAAGGGAGCACAGGGAATGGGGAAACAATAAGAACCAAGATATATCATGTAAAGGTACAAATTCCCAATGATGAATGACATCATATTGTGTACCTAAAATGTACCAATAAACTTAATGAATAAAAAAATACTGTTACAAAAATGCTCTCTGGATTAAAAGGACTGCAAATGTACATACTTTGTTTGAATAACTTCATCTTCATTATTTTAGGCTTCTCTTAAACATTTGTAAATATTGAACTACATACACATCATCTTCAATGAGAGATAATTTAAATGGCATAGGCTCATAAACATTTTCTGATTTTTAGGTCATTATGCCCATATGAATTTATTACAAGAATAAATAAGAATAAAATTTATTTCAAGATATCTGTTCTCATTTCTGTCTTGCCCAATGGTGGGCCAAAGAAATATTATCCAGGGAAAATGTGATCAAAAATAACAACCAGAAACTTACAGCCTTTTGTGACAATATTGTGGCAGTGCTATATGATTTCTACCCAAACCCCACCAGGAATAAACATGAGCTTGTAAAAATCTAGGAGAATGAACTGGGAGGATTATTAGACTTTTTGAGGGCACTATTTCATTCACTCAATGATTTGGATAGAGAATAGCCTGGGAATCTTTGAGATTGATGCTTCTATAAACATAGTAGCTTCTTCCATGGTACAATGAACTAGACAGAAGCAGCAATGAATTCTGTCTTCATGTTTCATTTTTTAAAATTTGCTTGAATTATCAATTTCTTGTTTTTTATCGGAAATTACATTTTTTAAGAAAAACTCCTTTTATATAAGAATCTAATGAAAATAATTATTGTGGTTTTAAGTTCATCATTGTCTTTGATAGTTATCAAAGGCGCAACAAGATACTTTTTGCTTCATCATACGTAAACAAAAAATATTTAGTTTGAACTCTAAGCATTGCTTTTTATCAGAATCTGCTCACTTTTATTTTTCTGCAGTAAATAAGCAATATAACCAAATATATAATACATGTTTTTAGATTATTGGTAATAGCTGGCAGAGATCAGTTATACAGAAGAGGAGAGCATTCAAGAATCTGATCATCTTTTTGACCAGAGGTCCTCTCATCATGGTGCTGCACAGATTCAGAGTGGACTGGTGGCCTTTTCCAGCTGAGAAGATGAGGCATGAGGTTCCTGGATCCTGCGGAAGTTGGAATTCAAGAAGAAAAGGCACAAGAAGATGAAGAAGAAGGAGGAGGAGAAGGAGGAGGAGGAGAAGATTTCCCGAGAATGTCTTGCTAACTCTGCCTGGGGTCTTCTTGAGTGTTATGTGGAATACTGAAACAGTCACAGGGTACCAGACCATGTCAGGGAAAAGAATGTCCAGGCAAAAATGCTCAGTTGAGCAATCCTTAGAGGTCACAGTAAGAAGGGAATGCTGGGGGATGTTAGTTAATATTCTGACCCATCATGGCAGAGGATCTAGGAAACTTATTAAGAGGCCAGACATGGTGCACCTTAATAGAAGGGATAAAGTGGCTCTGCAGTGAAAGCATTTCTGACCCTTAGAAAGAAATCTTGACAAAATTAACCTAATCCAAAATCAATTTATTACACATTCTTGGACAAAAATACTCTGGCAGACTAAGGAGGGGTAATCCCAAGCCTGGACAATTTAGGGACTTAGTGAGATCCTATTTCAAAGGAAATTACAAAGGACTGGGAATGTCACTCAAGAAGAGGGCCCTGGGTTCAATTCTCACCACTACTACAACAATCAAATAAATAAATAATACTTCACCCCCCCAAAATACAAGAATATGTGAACAAGAGCCAGGAGAAATGTCAGCCAATAAAAAAGACTCATAAATAATGAGAAGTAATAAAATTAGCAGACAGAAATCTAAAAATGGAATAGATATAAGTTTGGCCAAAGGTTGAATGTGTAGGCTGAATATTGACTGCAAAGATATGTCTACATCCTTACATCCTGAACATGTAAATATTACCTTAACTGGCAAGAAAATGTGATTAAGGTAGGATTTTGAGCGGTGGAGCCTTCCCTCAATTATCTTAATAGGCTTGACGCACAATCACGTATATCATTGTCCTTTGGCTGGGATTCGTCTTAGGGATTGAAGCCAGCATCTTGCACATGAGAATCACACCTTCTCCAGTGAGCCACCCACACATATCTTTGAAACAGGGAGCCAGAATTGATTCAGACACCCAGAGCAGATGACACCGTGAGTAGGATAAAGTCACCAGTCAAGGAATGTCCTGGGTATTAGGTTTCTTGTTACTGGAAAACAATAACCGACACCTGTCTCTTCAAGTAGGAGAAGTTTAATTTTGCTCATGGCTCAGGGGATTCAGTGCAGGGTCTGCAGGATACAAGACAGAAGCATCATGGTACAAGGCTGTGGCAGAGCTCAGTTCACCATGGCTGTAAAGCACAGAACAGTGCCAGGAGGAAAGGGTGAGTGACCACACATGGACCCCAAGGCCACCCATGGACCCACCCAGGCACACCCAGAAGCCTGCTGCAACAATGCCCAATGCCCGTGGCAGATCCCACACTCAATCAAGCTGAGAGTTCCCCCAAACACCAGATCCTACCCTTCATAAACTTCGTGCTCAAACTCATCTACCTGAAGCATACTTAATCTTCAAATCAAGGCAGTCCTAAGTTCATAATTCCACCTACTATGACACAACTACTTGCATGCAAACAAGAAACTCGACAATCCCCTCCACAAAGTCTAAACAATTCCAGTATTTTTCTCAAGCCCAAATCTCTTCTGAGACTAAGGCCAACTCTGAGCTGTGAAGTTCTGTAAACATTGAAAACAAGTTCCAGTAGTGCCTCAGTTCGTGAACTTAATTTGCTCCATGATTCTGCAAGGGACAGCCGTGTTTATCATGCGGGAAGACGGCCGTGGTCATGTTCACAACCCGATGTGGAGTTGGGAAGCAAAATTTTGCCAAATGCTTCTGTTCGAAAACCGAATTGTTCACAAACAGAAGCGTTTGTGAACTGAAATGTTACTGTGCATTATTACAAGGTGTGCAATGGCACAGGCTAGACATTCCCTTCCCAAAGACAATTAGGAGGACAGGAAACAATTGGACTGAAGCTGAAACCCAGGGGAGCAAACGATCCTTCCTACAGCTCTAGATCAGTACCCCAGGCACACGGTAGACAGGTGTAAATTCCACATAATCTGGGTCTTTGCTTCACCTTTGACTTCATTCCCACAGCTGAGTGCACTTCGCTGTCAGGGGCTCCTGGGGGCTGAGCTCAGTGAAACGAATCCCAAGGACCAATGTCCTGGAAGTCACCTTCTCCAGCAGGAGCCTGCCTTGGGCTCTTCCCCGCAATGTTCATGCTTTTATACCTCAGAAGGCCCTCTAGGCACGCTACCACGGGACTCTCTTCTCAGTGAAAAGTGTACACATTTGCACCCTGTACTATTGATAGGTAGGGTCTTAATGATGCCTTTGATGTCCTGAAGCAATCTTTCTTCTTGCCCTGTACAAAGTCGTGGCTTCTTTTTAATTGTGCTCATCTCTTCCTCAGCCACACCACTCTTGGCCCCAACCATGCATATGGTTACTTCTGGGCTAAAATTTGCATTTTTAAAATTGTCCACTCTCTTTTTTACTCCTGATTTTTCCTACAAAATTGACTAAAACCAGCCATTCATACCAATACCTATGAACCCCATAATCAAATTGTTAAAAAGAGTGGAAAAGAGTAATTTTAAAACAGCATGATACAAAGATAACTACATTAGAGAGAATAATAAAGGTAATGAGCATAGCCTTCTATTTTAATATGAAGAACTGAGAGTTCCCCCAAACACCAGACAAGGCAATTACATAGGTGAGAATGCTAAATAGAAAAAAATCAAATGATGTCTAATTAAACATTCCTTTAATAATGAAGATAAAGTGAAGCTATTTCAGATAATTGTATCTAAAAATATCATGGGAAGAAATGACAAATAAATTTTATAAGTACAGCATGAAATATGAGAAAATCTTGTATTTTCATAAGAAAAGAAAAAACTGGAAGTGATAAATTATAGATAAATATAAAAGCTCTTTTTTTCATTTAAAAAATTTCCTTAAAAGATAATTGACAGATCAAAGCAAAATTAATATCAATGAACACAATAACAGCAGAAGAACTTTGAAATTCAATTGAAAAATATAGAAATAGTGTCATATCTTACTTTTGTTTGGTTAAATTTCTGTGAAACTATTTTTATTTGTAAAATATAGGTGCTGAAATTATGAAATAAACATAATATCTACAATTTTATCAAACATTGCCTTTAATGTTTGTGTTTAATAAAAGATTATAATTGCTCTTTTATTTCAAGAGATTTTCTATAAATTTACTTATATTAATCATTAGCTAATTGAGGAAACATATAATCCTGTTGTCTGAAGTTTATTTTCCCCTGAAAAGTGTCTTTGTATCCAGTAATTATTGCTTAAAGTCAATCTCATCTACTACAAAAGTTGAAAAAGATACCTACCTAGAAAATAAGCAACTAGAAAAGTTAGCTGGAGTATTTTGTCAGTGTTTTATTTTTAAGACCTTTTTACATAATATGTTCTTATTTGAAATGCATTTCTATCTGATGATCAGCATTTTTGCATTAACTTGCATATTTCCTTAATTAAAACATGTGGAAACATCTTCACTTTATGCTGTCAGAAAAATACACAAATTAAAGGGCAAACTAGGGATATAAAAAGTTCCAAAGCTTTACATTTGTTTTTTCTCAGAACATATGGAATATTTTAAATATTTTAAACCCACAAGGTTATCCTGAAAGATGCTACAGATTATTTTACATGTGGCATAAAGTCTTTACCTACACCTAAGTCTTCAAGAGTTCTACCTAACCTCTGTTCCAGAAAATTCAGTGTTTCTGTTTTAATATTTAGATATTTGATCCACTTTGCTTTTAGTTTAGTGCATGAGAGATATGAATCTAGCTTTAGTCTTTGGCATATGGAAAGCCAATTTTTCAAGCACCATTTATTGAAGAGGCTATCTTCCTTCCAGTGAAGGTGTTTGGCTCCTTTGTCAACTGTGTTTACATTTGTTTCTGCAACTTCTAATGTATTCCACTGTACCTTGGGTCTTTTTCATTGTCAGTTCCATGCTGTGTTTTTTATCACAGTAGCTCTGTAGCTATTCCCCTTCTTGGTATATTTGTGACAGAATTAAAAGGATCATACCACAGTGATATATCCACACCCATATTTACAATAGCACAGTTTACAATAGGTAAATCTTGGAAATAGTCCAAACATCCATCAATCAGTGAATGGATAAAGAAGATATGTATTTTTTTTTAATACAGTGGAGTACTACTCAGCCATAAAGGACAAACTTCAGACATTTCTGGCTAAATGGATGCACTTTGAGACTGTACTCAAGTGAAATAAATCTGACACATATGTGTAAATAGCACATTGTTTCTCTGGTGTGAGAAACTGAAAGTGTAAATAAGGACCAAAATTATAATAGATAATGTGAAATAGGAAGAAAGTATTTAAATGAAAAGGGACACTATGGACGGGGGAGGGGGAAAGGAAGGAAAGGAAAAAAATGAGAAAAGAAAGATAAAATGGAAACAAACTTTTGTAAATAAGGAGGGGAAGAAGGGTCGAAGGGAGGAAGGGGAATGGGAAAAATAGGAATTGAGATATATCATGTACAGGTACCAGTTCCCTATGATGAATGAATGTGATCATTATGCATATCCAAAATGTACCAATATGGTTAGTTAATTAAAGAAATAATATGAAAGATGATAGGAAACAGGGAGATAAACTTTGTGCAGATGGCAAGACATGAGCTCAATGGGAGGGGAAGGCAAAGAACAGAAGAACAAGATGTGATGTGCAGATCTACCAATGCCCCCAGGGGATGCATTTATTATGCATTCCTCATGTGTACAAATAAAAACTGAAAATAAAAAGTAAAATAAATACAGTAAAAGTGGCATAAACATTGGAACTTCTCAGTTATGGCTGAAGGGATTCTTTCCTCCCTCTCTTTTGTGGCTCCCTGAAGCAGAAATCTTTTTGCTGGGTGTTTCACTGGTAGAAACCTCACAAGTGGGCTCCAGGCAGAGGTGAGCAGCTTGATTTCCTCCTCTCAGGCAGGGCAGGAAGTGCGCTGGTCCTGACTGTTCCGCTGCCCTTCAGTGGGGTCTGCTAAGGCGGGCAGGAGTGGGCATGACTTCCCCAGGCTGTGGGATGGAAGGCTGAACCAGGACAGCCAGGACAGCTTCCTGGGGGCAGGAATGGGATATCTCAGCAGGTAGCACACAGAGCCTCTGAACACTCCAAAGACGATGTGACACAGAAACTAAAATTGTAATTCAATTTGATGTTAATTAGCTCAGATTGAAAATAATAAAGGCACATGTTAGTAGTGACCATATTTTTAATATTTCAGGTACAGACCAGAAAGATATAAATGAGAATTATCCACTGCTTTCCATGCAGGGCAAGACCATAGTGTTGTTTTGTTTTGTTTTAATTTAATTTCTGGTTCAAAACATGCTTTGTAAGTATTCAAATTTGCCATTAATGTATAAAAATAACAACAATGGCACATATATGAAGGGGCATGGTCAGATTTGTCAGATGGCTAGCAGGGTTGGCCCTTTGATCTAGTTACCTGAAATCTAAGCAAACTTTTGATAAGTTTTGGAAAGACTACTTTTTGCCAGCCTTTTCCCTTTAAAAAATGTCAAAAGTTTAGATATAAAACTACATTATTTGGTATTAAAAAAACACATCAAAATGTTTCATGAACACAAATGTAGACTTCTTAGGAAAATCTTTCGAAAACAAATCCAATTCCATAACATCACATACATAAAATATCCAGAGACAAATCTGAAAGAAGGATCTATAAGTCCTATGTCCTGCAAAGTATAATCATTGTTTAAAAAAATGATGACCTAAAATAACCAAAAATATGTCAATTGACGTACAGAAGTGAATATTTTGAAAGCTTTCCGTTTCTTGCAGAATTTACCATTAAATTTAAGGCAATTCCAACCAAAACCTCAGTCAGAGTTTTGTATAAATTTAAGTTCATGTTAAGATCTAGAATAAACAAAGCAACTTTTAAAAAGAAATTTTGATGATCTACTCCTCCTGCTCTAATCCTGGAAGATCTAAAATAAAGATGCAACAGGTCGCACAGAAGATGCCGAATCACCCCGCTGCAGACAGGCAGCCACCTGGTTTCACACTACAAAGACCCAGAGGACACCAGACCACCAAACCAAGGTACTGAGACCCACTGCTCCTGGCCCAGAGGTAGGGGCTTCTGAGCCGCCGTCCCACTGCTCCTGGTACAGAGGATGGGGCTTCCCAGCCACCATCCCTCCCGCTGCTCCCAGCCCACAGGAAAGGGCTTTTGGGTCACCATCCCTACCGCTGCTCCCAGCCCCAGTCCCAGCTCTTCCAGCTCAGAGGAGGTAACCCATGCAGGCACTAACAGCCCCCCACCCCAGTTGAAATGAGAAAACATGTAAATAAGTCTCAAAATCAGACTTCCAGATCACCTAGAGCAACCCCAAAGGGAAATGAGATGGAACACTCTGATAATCAACCACCTGGACCCACTGAACTGGCAACAAAAGG
>NW_004624854.1:2958760-2976304 GCF_000247695.1 Heterocephalus glaber | reverse complement strand
AGACTGGTGCAAGCACTGTGGAAATCAGTATGGAGATACCTCAAAGAACTAGGACTGGAAGTCCCATTTGACCCCGCTATTCCACTGCTAGGGATCTTCCCCAAAGAAATTAAAGAATCCTACCACCGAGATATATGTGCACCCATGTTTATAACAGCACAGTTTTCAATAGCTAAAGCTTGCAAACAGTCCAAGTGCCCACCAACTGGAAATTGGGTAAAGAACATATATTTTTTTATAAAATGGAGTACTACTCAGCCATAAAGAATGACAAACTAGAGACAATTATAACTAAATGGATGCATATTGAGGCCATACTCTTAAGTGAAATAAAAAGGCCACACATGTGTAAATTCTGAATAGTTTCTCTGGTGTAAGAAACTGAAACTGTAAATAAGGATTAAAATTATTAAAATGAATACTTGATAGTTTAAAATAAGAAGAAAAGGTCCAAAGAGGTAGGGGAAGTTGGAGGGGAAAGGGAGAGGAAAAATTACGAGAAAAGGAAAAAAGTGGAAATAAAGTCTTTGTAAATAGGGAAGGGTGGAGGGGGTGAAGGGAGGACAGTGAATGGGGAAAAACTATGAACCAAGACGCATCATGTACAAGCACCCAATGATAAATGTAAATGTATTGTATACCTAAAATGTGCCAATAAAAGAATTTAAGGAATAAATAAATAAATAAATAAAGATACAACACTCAAGACATTATGCTATTTAAATAAATCTCAAATATTTGACAAGTGTAACTAATCAAAGTCAAGAAATGAACCTATATATGCCTTTATTTAGTTGCTTTTTAAAATGTCCATAGAGAATTTGGTGGGGAAAACATTTAATTTTCAAAAAATTGTTTTAAATATATTGTCATTTGTATTAACTAGGAACTAGGATCTATGTTTTGTACTATAGTTAAAATTTTTAAAGTTCAAAGATATTAACCTAAATTCTAAAAATCTCAATATTTGAAAAGCTATTCAAAAATATTTTATCTTTGATTCATATCAACATTTCTTAGATTTCATAATAAAACCATGGTTTGTCAAATTACCATAAAAAATTATCATTAAGAATTAGACCTCCATCAAAATAACAAAAAAGATAATAAAATGACATGGTACAACTGTGAGAAAACAGTTGGTAAACCTTTTTGCAAAAAGTTGGTAAGGCTTTGAAAAGTTGAACACACACCTACTTTAATCTTCGTATCTACTCAGAGAAGCGAAAGAAAACATTTTCTAAAAAGTATGATCGACGCTCTGTCTCTCAGCATGTGCACTGTGAGCTTAATGGTACTCAGTCGCCGATGGGAAGGGACAGGGCGGCCCCAGTTCCTGCGTCTGGTGAGCGACTTGGAGGTCACACACTGAGGCCGGAAGCGCTGTCCGGATGTGGGTGGCACCAGCCCAGTCTTGCAGCCTGGAGGGACTGAACAGGGAAGCAGTGAGTGTTTCCGGTCTTGATGAGCTTGTCTGCCTTGACCCTCAGATGTTGGTCTCCAGGGTTACACTGACCTCCGACGACCTTCCAGACCTTTGCCCTTGGAGCAGGCTTCATCCTTGACCTCTGTGGTTCTGCAGCTTCCATTGTCTTGGGCTGAGCAGTTTCCACATCCCGCAGCTCTCCAGCCATTGTAGATTCTCGAACCCCGGATCCCATAAGCCTAACCACAAATCCCAGGGGAAAATTAAACATATGTTCTCTATTGAATCCATCCTTCAGGAGAATTCTAACTAATACACAAATAGACCTAAATATCATGCCATACGTCTACATTGGACTGAGTCATTAAGAGGATTAAACTATTGGCCCACAAAAGCAAGAAAGTTTGAGTGAAAAAGGACAGGCTAAAGAAAGAGACACTGAATATAAAAACGTCTAGAAAGTCCAAATACCTCTATAGTAACACAAAGTTGATCAACGACTGCCTGACAATAGCAAGTTAACTGAAGAACAATGGGAATCCTTTCTTGTGAGGAATATGTTCGGTCGATTGTGGTGTTGAATTCATGGCATATTCCTGTCAAAATATCAAATCATTTCTTTTAAAAACACACAGTAATTTTATGTCAATTTTTCCCCATGATATTTTGCTTACTTTACTAAGCTTGGTTCACAAGACGATATGAAGGCAATAGGACTGAGGATTTTGGAGGCAAGGGAGAAACACATTCCCCAGAAGAAAAAAACTGTAAGATTGTTGTGGGTTTTTTTTCTTTTCTTTTATTTGGGCGAGGTTTACACAGAAACATTGCTCCTAGATGTCATTGGAAATATTTTTAATATTCGCAGTCTTGAAGCACTGATTTTTCACTTTCCCAAGGTTTACTCTAATTCTTAGTGGAAAAAACTCCTTGGATAGGCTTTTCTGAAGTGGGAAGGTTCAATCTGAGCTTGTAAACAGATAGCTATGAAATTATGAGTGCTAACTAGGCTTCAGTTTGCTTTAGGATGAGTAATTCTGGCTTACACTAAGGAGACATGGGGTTGGCCTCACACACTTGTCTAATTCACTCCCAATTTGAGGATCATCACCTAGGAACAGCTAATTTTTTTTCCTTCTTTAATTGTATTCTTTGTAGGTTCTGAAAGCATGAACTCAGCGTTGATTTTTAAGAGCAGGACTGGGTATTTTTAGATTGATAGTACTAAAAATTGTCATAGTCTCATTCCCAATTTTAGAAAACATGAATAACTAGAAGAACATGGAAACACACTTTAATAGAAAATCCCTGAAAAAGAGAAAACACAGTTTCCCTCATTATGACATAGCTAGAGAGCTTATGTGTTCAGCCATGTGGCTGCAGTTGGTGTAGTGTAATGTGGGATTCATTATAGGGACCAGGAAAATCTGATTTGTAACTTCATTAAAAGTCACAGAAACCTATATAATTCAGTGTATCCTGGGTACAAAATAAAAATAAAATGGTCTAAGCTATTTTCTGCTTTGGGATATGTGTTCTCAGGCAAGAGTTAGTTGATTTCTATTCTGCTCCTCTTGTCATTCTTTTGACTTGTTCGCAAAGATTTAACAATTTGTTTCCAAAATGATCCGCATCAGTGTCTCTGAGGTTCTTTTCATTTCCATGAACAAATTTCAAGTGATAGACTGCTTGTTATGGAAATGCAGCTCCCTTTCTTTAATCCAGTGCTTGCCTTTGAAACCAGGGCCTTCGTCCTGAGCTACAGGCCAAGGCCTTTTAAAATTGTTTCTCTTCTAATTTTGAGACAGGGTCTTGCTAACATTTTGAGCCAGGCTCAAAGCTCTGATCCTGGGCTCCACCTCCCAAAGTGCTAAGATTACAATTGCGCTCCACCACACCTGGCATGCACCTCCATTTTGACCACAATCAATCCCTCATTTACCACTGAATAATTTTAAAATCTCAGGAAGAAAGGTACACTTGTGCCCACCCACCTTTACGATATACTCTATATCTTTATCAAGGCAACTGCCCTCAATAATTGCAACTAGCTTCTGAGGACTTGTATCACCTTTCCACAGGATGAAAGCTTCTTGGACCTAGGATTTAGTTCAGTGGTGCTGCACCTGCCTGGCAAGCACAAGGTCCTGAGTTCAATCCCTGGTACAGGAAAAAAAATAATTAAAAAAATGATAACTTCTTGTGATCCTCAGTTGCACTGGTAGATCTGATATTTATTCAAATTTGAATCATAGTTGTGGATGATCAGACAGCAAGAGCATATATTACATAGAGAACTAGCATAATTCACCAGTGATGACACAGACATATAAAATAGAAGTTTACATCTACTGTGCACACATACTGCTTTCTGCTCATGTGAAATAAATATTCTACAACTTTAAAATTGCAGAGCTGAATAGAACTGGTAAAGTCTACATGGAGAACGTTTTGATCCATGATACGACTTATTTAAAAGTAAAAGAAAAAAAAAGAGTAAAAAGAAAAAAGCTTTATAATTTTTTGTATGATCAGAAAAAAAATAATTATTGTGTCTTCTGAAGAAAAGCTCTGAAATGCAGTGGAACATAGGATTAGTCCAAAGATTGATTGATCTTCCAATAAGTGAAATCTGTGGAAGAATGAAAAGAAGATAAAGATACTGAGAGCCATCTAACAGTAAATGTTGTATGCAGAGATAGATAGAGAATAAAAAGATTCAACTTTTCAAGTGTAATGTAGTTTTAACACCTCAGGTCATTCTACTTGAAAAGAACAGGATGAAGGACCTCCAATCCTACAGCAGTACTTCCTGATCAAAATTTGATGTGCATAAGAGTCACCTGGACTCTTTGTAAAATGTTATTTTTGATTCGGGGTCTGATATGCTGTATTTCTAATAAGCTCCCAGAGGAAGAGCTGCCAGTGATTCCAAGACACCAGAAGAAAGTGGTCAGAAGATACAGTGTCAACAACTATTACTCAAGGTGCTAAGATTTTAAGAGAGAAATAGTACGGTTTTGAGGATGACTACACAAATAATGATATATTAAGACGTTAGTAAGCCTCAGAGAGTAGAGGTTTGGGATTCATTCCCCAGCCCAGCCTAAGTTCAAATTCTAAAGATTTCCTATTCCAAAAAACAGAAAATTAATTAAAAAGTTGAAAAACAGTTAACAAATAAGGTGCCTATGGCCATTGGAACCATAATTCCTATTACTCACAGTACTTAAAGGGGGAACTCCATGCCTTAGGGAGCCACACAAAGAATCACTAAGGATGGTCAGGCACTGAGTAGGAGGCCAGAGAGAGCTGAAGGGGCTTTGTGGTGGCTTCTGGGAGAAGGCAGAGCAGAGCAGAGCAGGGGTTGGCCTTGGCCAATGGACTGGAACAACTGCAGCAGCCCCTGGGGCATGGGGTTGTGCCTCAGTGTGCTACTTGGACCAGGGGTCATTTGCACAGGGACATGGCAGATGAGAGTGAAAGTCCCACAAAGAAGGTCGTTAGGTTTGTGTTTACAAAGGTGATATCACTTGGCAAGTTTTCTGGAGATAAAGACAAAATTCAGGGGTGTCCCAAATGTAGGGATAATGCCAGAGTATGCAACTGGGAAGGCATAAGGAAGGTAATCAGTTAATAGCTTCAGGCAAAATCAGATAAAGACAGATACTGTTGGAATCTTGAAGTAACCCCATCATGGCCCAGGACCAGGGTCCCCATGCCCTGTTCCCCATACAGTTTTGGGACTGTTCACCCTAACAGATTCAGAGACAACAATCACTTCCCTCATGTGTATCCCCGCTGTTCCAAAGCCTTTCCAATTCAAGCATATTGACCCATAGTCAATGTCATTCACAGTACTTCTCTTCCTCAAAGGTTGTAAAAAATACTCTTAACTGTCATCTAGGAGTCCCCTGACTTCTGTCTCCCCTGTGGTAACTGATTAGTGTGGAAACTCACTCAGAACCTGGTCCTTTTTTTTTTTTTTCCTTGCTAGTATCTGTAATGGCTCAAAAGCCCCATTTATTTAAAAGACTACTTTTGGCTTAACAGTCTACAGGGACTGGCTCACCTCATCAGGGACAGGCCCTTCTGGGTTAGAAAGGCCCCAAATGTTAAAGCATCAGAACAGAAAATATAAAAGATGTGATTAATAGAGTGAACATTAAAGAAGATATGATTAAAAACAAAAGCCCTGACATGTTCTACTTTGGGGAAATGTTAGGGAAAGTTTTCTAAAAGGATAAACATTGAAATCTATTGAGAAATGCACAGGATGCTCCTAGGCCCTCAGGGGAGTTATGCCTGATGCAAAGAGATCATTTACTCACAGACAGGATGTTTACTTGAGGCATGTCGGAGGTCTTGGGAAGACTGAGGGACAATTAGAGACTTAGAGTGTGAGTGAATAGGTATTCGTGAGCAAGACTAAACATGACTCTGTGGTCTGTCTTTAGCCATTGGACCCTCAGAATAGAAATGCTAGAGCAATAGGCATTATATATCTGCCTTCCAACTCTCCAAGCTCTCCTCCACATGTCTGCCTAGAGATTGTCCTGGAGTATCCTGTGTGTGGGTGAATAGCAGCCTCCTTGGGCATAACAGCAACATGAGAGGTTACACTCCCTCGCTTCCACCCGGATGCCACCTTGCCATAATTCATTCACACATCGACGTACTGCAGAGAGGGAACCAGCTTTCATGACTCAGGAAGACCCTGAGGAAACAACGTCTCACGATTAAGTCCCTGTAGCATGGTTACATACGAAAACACTACGCATGTAGTCGAGAATTAAGCAGAGAAATTCTCCAATTGCCATGGCTACAAAAAATCAAGCAAATAAATATTGAACGAAATCTGTGTCAAAAGCAAAGGAATAATTTTAAATTGTTATGGGCTTTTCTTCCCACTAATTACATTATGAAAATTATTTAGTTTGCATGACAAATTTACAGGTAGGTATATTAGTAACTCTAAATAAATAAATAAATAAATAAATAAATAAATAAATAAATAAATAAAAAGGCCCAGCATAAAGACCATGTGAATGCCTGCACATGCATACAATTTGTGAGGAATCATCCTGCAGAAGTGGAGGCCAGTAGCAGACATAGAAATCTGCATTTTTACACTAACTCAGGTGGATCTGTAGCTAGTGACCCTGCCATGAACATCAGGAGGCTGGGGCACAGCAATGGGCTGGAGCAGTTGGGCTCCACCTACCAATTCAGGAGGCTTACTAACCAGGGGTCAGGAATCAGAGCACTCCAGCCTGCCGGGGGTCAAACCGAGCCCTGTACGCTCTGTACCTCTTACCAACCTTCTTTCCTATGGGAGAACACCGAATCTGGCATCTGATGTCAGTCGTCTGGCAAGAGATCAAGCAGCACCACCTGTATCAGCCATCAAAGAAGAGGAATGTCCTTGTTCTCGCAGTGGCCTATCCTGTTTCCGGGATGAGTCTTCTCTCTCTTTTTTTCAAAGCACCGCTTTCTCTCTGAGTGCTTCTTTTGCACTTCTCTTTCTTCTTTTACTTTCTAATTTCTGCACTAAAATGAACAGTGATCTTTCACACCCACCAGTTGTCCTGATCAGTTCATTCGCTGGGACAAATAAGAACTGGAAAACTGCTGCTCCTTCTCCCATCCGATAACCCATGCATTATCCAGCTTTTCTATCACTGGGATAAAATCCCTGACCCCCACATCTTCCAGGAATGACGTTTACATGGCTCACAGCTTCAGGGGGTGCAGTCCAGTGTTGACTGCTCCAGGGCACAGATGGAATGGTGGAAGGGCCTGGGCGGGACAGCTGCTCACCCCACGGCAGCCAGAAAGCAGAGAGAGGGATGGGAGAAGCCTTTCCAGGTCACATCCCAGTGAGGAACCTCCAAACCAGTGGGGCTCATCCATGGGCGAATCCCCGGATGTGTACAGCGTCGCCTTGATCCGAACGCCCACTGCCTGTGAGACTTCTGGGGAACATTTGAGATCTAAACCATAGAAACCCGCATCATCAGATGAGCTGAAACCCACTTATCAAGATTTAGTAATAAGTAGAAGACGACTGTCAATTTTTTTTTTCATATTCTCCATCAGCTTGGAGAATAGACATTTTCTCAAATTATTCCAAAGATAACCTTATTTTATTTTTATTTTCTTCAAATTCAGAGATTATTAACTCTGATCCTTTATTCAAGAGAAAATATAACAGAATCTAAGATAGGGTCACAAATGAAAAAAAAAAAAGAATCAAAGCTACTTCCAGATTTGAAACTCCTAATTGCCATTAATGATTTCCCTTCTTGTATACATCTGGAGGAATTAAATTATCTATTTTTTCTACATTTTGAGATACAAGAAAACATAACATAGGCTATTTTCCTAACAGGTTAATGAAAATATTTGGTTGTTTTTATTATAGGCCCTTAATCATATTGAAAAGAATTTCTCACCGTAATTAAGGAAGCCACAAGCAGCTGTTGACCTGCACAGAAATTTTATAGCTCAAAGTTCATTTTATTTTAACATAACACTTAAAATGATGTATTTATGAAATGGATACAGCCATGCTTCAGGATCTTTCTGTTCTGTTGTTCTGTTAATTACTTGCTGTCTAATGAGGGCCAAATTTATATAATTCTACCGAGTTTCTATTCTTTTATCTGGCAAAAGTTTCACATTTACACTTGGTACTTCTTTGAGGTAGCAAAATAATAATACAATACTTCTTTAGAGGAGACATTGAGCTACAGAATTTATTGCTTTCTTCCAATATTTTCTGTTTCTTGTGTCCTGGTGTCCTGGTGTCTTTCCTGGGTAAAGAAAACATGAGCCACAAACCCCATGGCTAATACTCAGTTGGAAGAAAGAATGGAATCTTGCATTTGTTTCCGTGGGGACAGAACCTGCAGTCATTATCTTAGGTGAAGTAAACCCGCCATGCGAAGGTAAATACTTCGTGGTCTCAGTCACATGAGAAATCTAAATGTTAAGTGAAATAAGCCAGACACAGAAAGTTAAATATCAAAGGTTTCTCCTATATGAGAAACCCAATTTAAATAAATTAAGGAGTAAAATAAAGGCAAACATTCTGGAGTAGGGGAAAGGAATCAAAAGAATACAGGCAAAGGGAGGTTAAGTAAGAGGGACAAAGGGGTATGAAAAATGACCAAGAATATATGTATACACACACACACACACACACCAAATGGGAAAGTGAATGCCATCATCACATATCGCAAACATATGCCAAAAAAAATAAGAAATGCTGGTCTCATAAAAGCTAAGAGTGGTTGCAGAGCCTGGAGAGGTTGAGAATGAGGAAGGAGGAGACAAAGTTGGTCAATATTTACTCAGTTATAAAGAAAAATAAAATGCTTATCACACAGTACAGAGTCAACAGATTATAATGAACTAGGTATTTCACTACAGCCAGGAGAGACAATTTGGGATGTTTTCACCGCAAAGATACGATAAATAAGAGAGATGCTTATAATTATTTGACTACTACACAAATGTACTTATATACATACATTATTTGGTACTCCATAAGTATATATAATTTTATGTATCAATTAAGAAGTACAAAATGATAAAATACATATTCAAATTATATAGATATGAATATTAAAATCAGGAGGTAGGTATTTATAAAAATTAAAACTTGCTTTTCAAAAAGACAAATGTAAAATATTTTGAAACATACTTAGTCTTGGTCTCATAGTTTCTTCCTCAGATAAATGAATAAACTACATTTCATTTAATTATAAAGTTAACTATTGAAAATGTGTTTGGATGCCCAATGTCCCTTGCTTATATATGTGCACACAGAACATTTACTCTTATTCATCTCGATACAAATTGCAACAATGATGGAAAATAAGATACAACTTAATCTCTATTACCAGAGATGAATGTGTGGCAAAAAAGAATTGAAAGATTTTTCATTGATTTTTGAGAACTTTCACACACAAATTCAAATGCAGGAGAATGCTAGGGGAGGAAGATCAGTAGACTGCAGCTGAGGTTCTATTCACCCATTCATTCACAGGAGGGGAAACAATGTAGCAAATCAATATTTATTGAGTTCTTACTGAGTTACTGCATGACAGAATAACACTCCTGGTTCTAACACTCTTGGAAGTCAGTATGTAGCTTTTGTTAACTTATGCCTTCTTTTAGTAATCCATCCAACAGTTATTTAATGAAATTTGTAGAGCCTTGTTCTGCTTAGTCTGTAGATTGCAGTGCATGAGAGAGGAAACTTTCTTCCTTTCAAACATTTTATGTTTTAATTGGAAAAGGATAGATTGAATATTAATCACACTTAATAAAGAACACACAGATGCTTATTTGTGCCATATGAAAAAGAAGTGAATTTTTAAAAAGCACAACTGAAGTAGGAAATCAACCAATAGCTCTCTCTGAGGAGATGGTATTTGAACCAAGACTTTAATCATTCCTCCACAGTTGTATAGAAATAATTAGCCAAATTAAGCTGCCTCGCTTTATGCAAGCATATGAAAGCCAGGCATGCTCTGCATATATAAATAATGGATATTTTACTTGGAAGTTACTGGTCAGAGGCAAATGTCACTTATAATTTTTATAGTGAACTTCTAGATGAAAGAAATTGGCAGATATAATTTGCATGAAGAAAAATACCTGCACATGATTATGAAGTTGGAAGTATTGCTTTTGGTGTGTGAGAGATGTTCAGAATACTTACCCTGAAAAGAGTCTCAACTTTTATTCTAAGAAATCACCTTGAGTGGTATCTGAATTTCTAATGAAGAATGATGGCATAGTTTGGATTACGTCTCTTAGACTGGTTTAAACAGAGCTTTGTAGTCGCTTAGTTGAAGCATCTGTCCAGCTGGTTGTCCTATGGAAGCTTGTTATTTTCTGGGTAGACAATGTTACAGTGTATTGTCTTCAAAATCAGATTGTCAGTTCTATATTGAACGCATTTTTAAGGTTTACAATTTAAACATTAGTATTTTTGCATAGATATTGTGCAATAAAGCTGAAGTAGGATGGGTTTTTAAAAAATATTTTAACAGCTGATTTGTAAAATTAATCTATTGTACCTATACAAAATAATTTTTAAATCATATATTTAAAAAGCTCCCCCCAAAAGAAATTACATAAAAAGCTAAATATCTTATGTATCTATAGGTATTCAATTCCTCAGGAAATAGGTTTGACATTGCAAAACCACACGCAAACACCCTGAGTCTATTATTACACCTTGTCTAATTTCTGTCAAATATCCATTGGTGTTCTGGTTCCTGGCCACACTTACACTAGCTGGCTGTGTATTAATACTAAAAATCTGCTACTCTCTTCTGTTTCCTGTGTCACTTGTTGGTTTTCATATTCTTTAACTCTTTTAGCATTTATTGGATGTGCTGGACATGAGATTTGCCTCTAGGTGGAGCACTTTAAGTGCCACAAAGAGCATCTGTAATCCTGTCACCCCATCCTCACATGTAACAATCTCTTGTATATATGAGGGTGGAGATTAGGACAGAGAAAGAATGCTTCTTGGGTTGTAAGTCATCTTCATAATAGACAGAGTGGCATTTCCTGTCCTCCCTATTCACTTCCACATGAAGAGGGCTCCCAGTGCTTAAAATCACCTCAAGCATTTAATATTTCTTTCTCCTGGTGGACTATAGGAAGAGAATCTGTTGATCTCTTCTCCTGTGACGAAGCAAAGCCTTATTTGGGAGAGATGGTGAAATGAGAAATGAGTGAACTGATGAAGTCTCAACTTCCACAGTTCAAATAACAATAATGAATGATTTTTCAGGAAGCTCAGTGGCCAAATGGAAGATAGCTTACTTGAGTACCATTTGTGTCATTCTTCACTACAGAGAAATATGAGTTGTGAGCCCCTAAAATGGTGAACGTTTAAATAAACGATTTTAGCATACTGAAAGACAATTGTCACTACTCCTACTCAAAATATTCCTGCTCCCATTGCACACTCTTCTCCCATCATTCTTCTCATTTTCTAAAGAAGCTCTGGAAGTCCTCTTTTGTGAATATCTTTGGTCCAACTCTTGTGGCTGCATCACTGTCTTGAATTCATTCAGGATATTGCGCTATCATGGCCAATGGTCTTTGGGCAAGAGCAGAATCCAGATGGGGACAGATTCGGTGAATAAGGTGGATGAGCACACCTCATAATGCTATAAGAGGCTGCTTCTCCTTTGGCTGGCACTTGGCAGCAGCATTTACATTTTTATTACACCTTGCAGATCTACAAAAGTGAACTTTCACAGCTCCTTCCCAAAGAGGCAAGAATGTTGAGATAAGTATATGTTCAAAGCAAGGAAGAGCATTTTGAGGGGTACTAATGACAACAGGCCTTTTAGTCTAATAATTATTTTAAAATTTAAACATTTGCCATATCTTTTGATTGCACCTCTTATCTCTCAACAGGTGCCTTCAGCAGGAAAAGAGGATAAAGAATACTCCCGAATGAGTACTTCTGAAAGAAGGTGCTAGGATCATACTGTGTTTCACATATTAAGACAAGATGCAATGATAGCTCTTTGAGTAACCTGGAGAAAATACTTGTAAGATAACTTACATGATGGTTAGATCAGCAGCTGCTTTTAATAGAGTAGCTATGAAAGCACCAATTAAACAAGAAACATCTGTCTTATGTCCGCTTGGGAGAACGAATCAGAGTGATGGTAAAGAGACTCCCCGTTGGTCTTTCCAGTCCTCCCTCCCGTTCTGCTGAGGTCAATATGGGTACAGTTTAGGCCAAGATGGAGGGCGCTGTCACACTCCATTTCATTTCAGCACCTCCAAGTCCCAGGTTCAGAAGTGGATGGACAGGGAGAAGTGTGAGGCTTGTACATAAGAGCAATTCTCTGAGTAGACTTACCTTTCTTATCCAGTCATTCAAAACTGTATAGGACAGAGTTTTTATTTTTAAGAACTATGCTTAAGATTTCATGACTGCTGCCCAACTGGTGTCTACTTTTCCATATAGGTTTTGAAAAGACTGAATAATATCAGCCCCAGCCATTTATATTATTTCTTCATATAATGCACAAAAGCCATAGAAAGTCTTGAAATTAAATTTAATTAGTTGAAAGCTTTACTATATAAGTTATATATATATATATATATACACATATATATACATACATTCATTTATTCTACAGCAGGATAATAAAGACCATAATTCTAGTTATGCAGTTAAGAAAACTTTGTTTTAATTATTTTTCAGCTCTATAATGTTTTTGTAAGGTTAATTTGTTTAAATAAAATTTCTGGAGGACTACCTTCAGAGAATTTCTCATCAGATACAACATTGAGTGTTTCATTCCAATTGATTTGCTGGCTGAAATATGTTCATTCCTTTCACTTGCTTACTTAAATTTCTAAAAGTCTTTCCACTTTCCTTGGCCTGACTCAGAAGCCATCTTTTGCATAAAGCCTACCACCCTCCATCTCTTCTGGAATTATTCAGTTCTGACGCTGAATATCTATAACCCTTTATGTTTCCTGGAAATCATTAAAAACTAATACTAGAGGTAACAATTACAATTTCCATTTTGCTAATACCTATTGTAATCTTGAAAAATATATTTGACCTTTCTAAGTCTAAATTTTCTGTAAAAAGAATCCTTATCTACTTAAAATGTTGTTATCAAAATTGTGACAATTCAGGGAAAGCAATAAGCATAAGATCAAAAACTAAGAATAAACACTGAATAGATGTTACCCATCATTACTCAGTGCTATATGTAAGTAATGAATGCTATTTTAAATTTCATTGAGGCACTCAAGTTTGTAATATATTTTCTGTTCTTATAGAGTCGTTTTTATATGATCTTTACATCATTTAATGGACTCTCTTGTGGTTCATGTATCAATATCTGTAATTCTCAACTCTTTTAAAATCTTCTAATTTGATGCTTCTGCTCCTCAGAAAAAAAGGAATGTAGATTTGCACCACTTTTAGAGAAAAGCACTAAAGTAAAGTAAGAACTGAGGAGATGACGAAAAGATTCTTCTGTTATAAAAATGTGTAAGAATCACAAATTTAGCAGAGAGTATATTCAGGGTGAAGTCTCTCTGTCACCTATTATGGGAAAACATGGGTTTTATTTACATCAGCCATGTCCAACCTCGTGTGGCCCTGGAGAGCTGGTAATACAGCCACGGAAGATCATAAGCTTTCAGCAACACAACATGATTTTTAGTGACATTTTTCATGAGCAGTGTGTTAGGTGCTTGTGGGTAGACGGTGTTGGAAATAACACAATGCAGTGTGGGTGGGGATGCAGTGAAATGGGAGCCCTGCATCCTGCACATGCCACCCAGTCCATACAATAGAAACCCTTTGGTGTTTGTCAGATTCTATGCACACTTCTGTGACTTGGTGAGTAATGCTCAGTAATTACCCATAATACTCTTTCAACTTACCCACCTGTGAAGACAGAGTTTACTGTTATTTAGCAATTTTTATTATGTGAGTTTTCATATTTAGTTATTAAACTTGGGCTTGGTGTGCTCTTTTGTAAAATAATTTAATAACTAAGCTATATAAAAAGTTTTGCTACTTATATGCATTGAATATATTAACTATTTTATATATGGCCTTAAACAATTCTTATTCATTCAAAGTCATCCATTCAAACCTAAATGTTTGATATCCATGATCTACATGGAAGTATACTGAAAATATTACATGAATAATGTTTATAAAATTTATGATTCTGTGCCCAAAGTATTTGTTTGACATACTTTAGTTATTTTCAGCTTAGATGCCTTATCTAATGACATATGGGAACCATGCATCCATGTTCTCTACTGTAACACAGGAAACAGTTTGCAAGATAAAAGGAAGATAAAAGGAAGACTTAGATTTAAGCACTTTTGAAGCCCAAGGCTTCAAAAGGGTAAATTTTAAGAGAAATTCACAGGGAAGCCGAGCAGGGGACCATGTCAGAGTGGAAGGGAATAGGACCAGATACAGACCCTGACACAGACCCCAAGGTTTCCATCTTCCAGGCATTTCCGGAAGTGTGCTTTACTCCCTCCAAGATCCCCCAAGCCAATCAAGTTGACAAATATGCTTAATGGTCACTTCCCACCCCTTGTCAACTCAATAACCAAACAGATCTCTGTAAACAATATTTATGCTCCAAGTAAAGAAAATAATGGTTCATAACCTGCTCAACATGATATACCTATCCTGCATGCCAAGGGAAAGCACAGTAACCCCCTCCACAAAGTCTTAGTGCTAACAAAATGTCTAAGCAAAAGTTTCCACTAGACTCAAGGCAAACTCTTAACTGTGAACCCTAGAATGATTAAAAACAAGTTACATGAGGTACGAGGATATGGAGTAAACATGCCCATTCCAAAAGACAGGAAGAGAAGGGTTATCTGACCAAAGTGAGGGGCCGGGGATTTAGCTCAGTGGTTTCACCGCCTGCTGCACAAGCACAAGGACCTGAGTTTGATCCCCAGTACCAAAAAAAAAACAACAAAAAAATGCCTGACTAAAGTGAGATGAAAACTCGGCAGGGTGAACATCAATCCTTACAGTTCCACTTCTGGCATCCAAAGCATACTTTACTAAGATGTGAGTTCCAGAAGTATGGTGGACTCACTCCTATGGCAATGCTGTTTGCAGCTCACATGGTCTCCATCTTGGGCTGGCCACTTACAGCCTGTAGCTTTCTTTGGCATATGTCCAACGTTCCTGGCATCTCTGACTTCCTAGGGTCTCCATTGCTGTTTGATTTCATTCTCACAGCTTCACACACTTCCCTCTCATGGGCACACTCACTAACTTCCAAGCCCTTCCTTTTGAAATCTAGCCTGCCTGACACCAAAACTCTTGTATTCTTCATGCCTGAGAAACCAGCATCACACAGAAGATGCCAGGATCTGCTGACAGGGGAGCAGCAGCAAGACCCCTGTGCACCACAACTGCAGTGGCCTCTGAGTAGCTGTTCTGTGGCTAAACAGAATAAAATGAATCCTGTGACTCCAATTTTGGGAACAGACATCCCAGGGGCACTCTTATCAAATGAAAGTTTACAGTGTTGCACTTTTCAGCCAGTAGTTGCTAGGGTCTTGCTGATTGTTAAGATCCCTACAAGTCATCTTTTTTCTCATCTTTACTCAAATCATTTGGTTCTTTTTAGCAGCACTGATACCTTAGGCACCCACATAGTCTTCAGTGCTAACTATACACATGACTCCTTCTGGGCCAAATTTTAAGTTTTTCAATATTTTCTGCTCAGCATTTTCCCCTCAAATCTTACTAGAAATGAATAGAAGCAGCCAGCAGGACTCTTGCTACAGCCTGAATGTTGGGTTCCTTTGAAAGTTTCTGTCATATTAATTCTTCCACAGCCCTTAATCTCTTTCTTTTAAAAAAAAAAAAAAACTCTTTCTTTTCAAAGTCTCAAAATGGGCAAAATGTAGGCAGGTGGGGTTTGTTGTTTTGTTTTTTGTTTTCTTGATTTTTTGCCACAGTATAACACACACTGTCTCTAGCCCACTTGTCCAAAGAGTCTGTTACAAACTGAAACATCCTGAAGCTAAACTTTACTTTCCACAGGACATCTGACCTCTGAACGCTGAGGAGAATCATCCATTAGTGTCTGTTTACAGCCTTCTAGGCTTTATCCAATCTGATACTCCAAACTTCCAAATCCTCCCACAAATGGATTCCAAAGGCTTCTGAGCTACATAAGGAGGTAAAGTTACAGTGACAACTCCATTCCTTGAACCAATTTTCTTTACTAGTCATTTTTTTCCCATTGCTGGGTCAAATACTTAACATTCACAATTTAAAGGAAGAAAGAGGCCTTTGGCTCATGGTTTCAGAGGATCTAGTTTATGATCAGCTGGCTCTAAGACAGAATTATCATGGTGGAATGACCTGGGGGAGGAAAGGTACTTATTTCATGGTGGCTAAGAAATAGAGCAGGGTTCAGTGTCACAGAAGAGTCAGAACCAGAAGTAGACTCCAAGATCACACCTCTGTGACCCACCCAGAAAGCCCAGAAGTAGGCTTTACTAAGCCCTGAGCTGGTTCCTATGCCAATGAATTTGACAGTGAAACATAATGGTCACAGCCCATACAGGTTAAAGATTCATAAAAACAATTTAAGTTTTTAGAAATATAATTCTATAAAATAAATAATTGTTCATCAGAATAAATACTTTTATTTTGTGTTAAGGTATTCATGGTCTTTATAAACTATGGTATTATTGATTATAATCACCATTTCTTGAAAATCTACATTCATTCAAAACTATACAAATACTTTACTGTGAGTATTGTGACTAACTTTATGAGATGAAATTAATATTTAGAAAGATAATTTGCCAATCTCAGATGTGTCAAATATCTCCTTGTCTCTTCCATATGTTTTTAAGTAAGAAGATATTTTCATTGAAATGTTTCAGCTGAATAAAATCCAAACAACTTTTACTGTGAAAGTAATTGCATAATCAGATTATGAGAAACATTCTTTACAGGATGTAACTTTAGCAAGCTTTAGATCTGTCTTGAGGTTTTGCATGTTTAACATTGACTGGGGAACATTTATTTTGACAATTTTTCCTGAAGTCTTTAGTTCTGAGTTATTATCTGCCAGATAAATCAAGATTTACTGAATCTGAGGGAATCTAAGAAGAGAGTAGATGCCTATATCAATATTCTTTGAAATATAAAATGCCTAGCACATTTATACTTATTAAAGTTTCATTCTTACTCTTTTATGTGGTAATAGTGATACAGCGACCAATGATAAAATAATAAACAATTATTTTCTTACAAGTGAATCTAGTATTTAAAAAAGAGGTATGATTAATAATTTATTTTAATTACCTGCATAAATAGGAGCTAATAAAAGAATGGGAACAGGTGGGTCTGGAATCGTGAAAAGAATAAATCTTTATAAGTAACTCATTATTGTTCTTAACTCAGTAGCAGAAAACTAATGTTGCTATTAAATAGATATTTTCTCATACTATATGAAAGTACTTATGTACTAATTTAAACTTAGAAGTAATAAATTATATCAATTCAAAGACAAGGAAAATTTTTGATTTGTCTTCAT
>NW_004624854.1:2864539-2932460 GCF_000247695.1 Heterocephalus glaber | reverse complement strand
AAAAAAATGGAAACAAGGTCTTTGCAAATAGGGAAGTGTGGACGAGTGAAGGGGAAAAAAATAAGAACCAAGATACTCATGTAATGGTACAAGATCCCAATGATGAATGAAACTGTATTTTATACCTAAAATGTACCAGTAAAGTTAATGGGGGGAAAAAAACCAAAAAAGAATAATATCTTGACTGAAAACTGCAAGAACAAAAATAACCTATGTATAAGAAATATTTCTTAAAATAAAAAAGAGGATGCTTAAAGAATTATAATGTCACAGAGATAAAGTAGGAAGAGGATTACAGATGTTAGATAAATGTAAAAATGACTTATTTTACATTATAATGAGGTCAATAATATAATAGGGTATATATGGACAGAAGTCAAGAGCAATTACACTATCAAGTGAGTGGAGGAAGAGAAAGAGGATTTGTAGAAGCCTCAAATGAGATGGGCCTATATTTATGATCATGGGCCATGATAAGGCTTGAGAAGGTTAAGATATAAATCGTCAACTTTCTCCATAGTTTATTGATAATTTGAACAATTGACAAATATCTATAGCTGGAACTCACAGAGAAGAATCCTAAGTCCTGAGCAGAGAATCCTGATTGAGATTTGGTAACCAGTGAAGAAATATTGATAATCACGCCCGAACACTTTTTATTCTGAGAGCTAATCTAATCAGAACTGTGTTTTAGAACTGAAATGTGTGACGGTCTGGAGAAGAGAAACACAGCAGAGAGGAGAAGCCCTGGAGAATTACTGCAACCTTTCAGGGAAGAGCTCAGGTGAACTTGGATGCTGGTCCGGAGCATAAGCTGGCCTGAAATCTGACTGAAACTAATGGTGCAGGGATGGACGGAGGAGGGAAGATCAAAGATTGTTCTAGGGTGGGTGAGGGAAGGATTTTTGCTATGAGCAGGAAGGTTTTATTAGGAACATTTAATGATTTTTGGAGAGTTTAAGGTAAAACATTATAGAAATTTAGCTAAAGAAATTGTAAAATGGCATAACTATGACTGTGACATCTGGATATAATATTCTGAATCTCTGACGTTCCATAAATCCAGAGTTTTGGAGGAAGAATATGGAAGAGTCATCACTTACAACTGGTCAACGGTCAATCCAAATTATAGTGTAATGGATGAAATACAAGAAAAAAGGAAACACAGGTCCAGCCAACAAATAAGTAAATTCAACAGTAAAGGCTTTTGGAGTTCAAATATGTAAATGCTTATAGTCAATTTGATTCTAAACTGTGCAAAAAGGAAAATATTTTATATGACTCTTTATAGTACCCATGATACCTACTTTAAGTCTTTATATTAAATAAGCACATTAAAAAACTAATGAATTAATAAAATCCAATTACATGTATAAACACTAGTAAATGTGATTATGGCGACTGAAAACTGTTTACTATAGTGTAATAAAAGAAGATAATTATGTATAATGTTACTGTAACATTAATATTTCTAGATACATTAATAACTTTTCAAACATATTAACATGTGAAATTTACTAATACAGTAAATTCCAAGATATCCAAAGCAATTAACATCCTTAAAAATTGCTTACTATAATAATGAAATTTCTAAGAAATATCATGAAATTAAATGTATCCTATTATTTTAAAGGAATGTAAAAATGAAGGATTTGAGTAGCTTTATCAGAATAAACAAATGCTTATTCACATTTAACCTAAGAGTAAATCAGACTCATTTACATGTAATAGTTTTAAGATTTTGTTTTTAAAATAGCTACCACAATTATTGTATATCGCTAGCACCTTCAATGGGGATTAACACTTCATAGGTAGTATTCAACAGAATCTGTTTGAATAATGGATGAATAGATTCAACAATCAACCAAACAATCTCTCAACAATAAATTTGATTATGCAACTAAAACCTAAATAAAAATAAAATCTAAGGTAAATCTTTTCTTAACTATCTTACTAATACTGCTATGATTCCATAGGATAAAGATTTTTCCAGTAAGTTAATGAAGTTAGCAATTGTGATTTTGTTTAAGGCTTACAAGCAATAAAGTGTGGGACTATGGAACTATGTCCATTTCTTCTCAAAACCTTGGTTATAAAATGCATCTTGTATCACCTTCTTTATAACTCAAATGCAGTGTGCATATAAACCCCCTGTATTATTCATGTATTTTCTGAAGACTTACCGTGAGAAATATAGACTGCAATTGTTACTCTTAGGTAAATCTTTCTAATTTTGTTTTTATTTTAATTTGTCCTCAACAATTCTTCTTTACGTTCTAGATTCTGAGTCTATTGCATTTTTTGCCACATACATAGGATTGATAGGGTGGGCTGAAGATGGGGTAGCTTTGTTAGCCTTCATTTTTCTTTCCTGGGAATTCTGTTCTGATGTTTTTAACATCTTCGTCACCAAATCATTACCAATGTGTGCCATCCATGAATTCCATCTTTAATTTTTCTTTGATGTTAACTGTGCTGCTCTTGAGGGAGAGTTTTTCCTATTCATTTGGCATGAAAATCCAGTACACGGTAGAATAAAATGATTCACTCTCTGAGGTTAGACATCTTTGCTCTTGCTTTTTAATTCTCTTGTGCCTAACCAAGAGCCCCTCAAAGCTGTAGACACTGCACTGCCTCATCTCCTGAAAGATTTCCTGAAAAATCTGATCAGCTTAGGTGAGGTGGTTCACTGTCATTCAAGGCAATAAGACTAAGTTAATCAAGTTTTAAGCAATTAATTGTTGTGGTATTGTGATGAAACCAAGGCCTTCATATCGAGTTACCTCACCAATCCAAGCCTCAATTATTTTGTGTATTTTTTTTCAGGGTCTCTCTATGTTGCCAAGTTCCTCAGACTGGGATCCAACTTGCAGTCCTCCTGCCTAAGCCTCCTTTGAGCTGATCTTTTCTTTGAAATCTGAAATGTATTTATTCTAATACTTGCTGCTGGGCTTCCAGGAAGAGTAGCAAGTAAATATTGTAATTCAACATTAAAAATGATCTGCAGGGTTAAATATTATTTAAGAAGTACTCAGAATATTAATTTAACAAATTTTACTACCATGGCTTTACATAAACATGCCAATTAAATCATAATCACAAAAATGTATGCATATATGTATGCATATATATTTATATATACATATAATGTATGTATGTGTATACATACATTAATACCCAAATGGTTTTCTCCAGTTTTAGGATTTTAACTTGTGGTGTTGTAAATGTACTTGCTTATTCATTCATGCATTTGTTTATTTATTTATTTTGGTTTTTGGAGAAAGGCTCTCACTATGTAGTTCATGCTGGCCTTGGACTCACTCTATAGCCCAGGTTGGCTTGGAACTTGTAATGATTTTCCTGCCTCAACTTGGGATACAGACATGCCCCACCTTGCTAGGCTTCTGCTCTTTTCTCTTTTTTATTGAATATGATTTGGTTTGCCATGCTTAGAGTCTTTCTATGACCTTTCTTTAAAAATCTTTAACATGTTCATCCTTGGGCCTTCTCATATTTATTGGACAGAAAGTTTGCTAATGTCATCTTTTGAGCCATCTCATGAATATGCTCATCTTGGTAATGCTAGTCAGTATCTGGTTAGCCTCTCACTACTGGCAAGACGTCAACGTTAGTCTGTATCACTCTGAGGGCAGAGCTCCATTACGCAGAAGTAAATTCACTGTGATGCGTGTGCTGAGCTTCTGAGTAGCAGAACTGATTTATGCCAGCAAAGCACTTCAGGGTAGCAGCACATTCAGAATGACCAGCAAGAGAAAGAGCCTACTGCCGGATCGATGGTTCAATCATCATAGGAAAATGAATTTAAACCAAATTTCTTTTGGACTGAAACACTATGTGGCCCAGACATGTTCAGAAAAGTAAAGGGGCTTGGTAATTCATTCTTTACCAATCTTTTCAGATAATTAAACTTTCCAATATTCTGTTATGTGAATTAAATGAGAAGTAGACAGAATACTTAAAAGTAGACATGCTTTAGGGCACATGCCTGTAGTCCCAGCTTTCTGGGAGGCTGAGGCAAGAGGATTACAAGTTTAAGTCCAATCTGAACAATTTAATGACTTAGAAGACCTTCTTTTAAAATAAAAAAATAAGAAGGGCTGGAAATGTAACTCAGTGAGAAGGGCTCAGGTTTCAAGCTCCAGTAAACACACACACACACACACATACACACACAAATTAAAAAAAATAAACAGCAGCCACACACCCAGGCTCCAGAAAACTCTTCCCTTTCTGCATCAAGGAGGACTAGTTCTCATTAGCATTCCCGCTTTTCTGATCTTAATCTGGTGCTTCAACAACAGCAAGGCCACTTTGGACCATGCTCCCATTTTCCTGGCTTTTACTGAGTGATTTTATCCCCTAGCCTCTGCTCTAACACTGCTGGTAACTCAGCGACAATCCCACTGGACCCCAGCCACGCTGTGTCGACCTGCAAACCCGTGACTCTACTGAAGGCCGAGTCTGACTAAAAGTACCGCGTGTGTGTGTGTGTGCGCGTGTGCGTGTGTGTGTGCGTGTGTGAAGACTCGGGTGTGGCACGTGTGTGCTGGAGGCGAATGACCCCCTTCTGTGGGCTGCCTTTTGCGACCTGAGGCCCTGAGCTCCTGTGAGGAGGCTGCTGCTGCTATTTCATTTCCTACCTGCTCAGCAAGGTGCGCGCTGGAGAAAGTACTCGGCCCCGGAGAGAGGGGGTGTCCACCACCCAGACCTGAGCCCAGCTCCGGTGCTTCCAGGCCTGCCTGAGTTTCCACCGTGAAGTGCAAGGTGTGTGTTTCCTTTTGTTCCATGTCAGCGCACTTCTTTTTCTTTTTGCTTAGATTTAGTGAAAAGTCAGTTTCCAAAAGGGATTTAAGTTTGCCTTCACAGGCATTAAGCTATGCACTCTTGGCTCACAATTTACACTGATACTGTTGAAAATTCTCACGAAATGAAGAGTTTTCTCCAAAGCCTTGTTCCTGTGAGCTGGGGCCCTGGTACTAAGAATGAGATACAGGATGAGAAGAAGACGATATTGTAAGTTCTAGCTTACCTGTCCTTCAACTTCTTGTCAATTTATGACTATTTCAAAATGAAGTTTTTAGTATGTCCGCTATTTCTATTGCGATAAATATTTATTTTATTCCATTTACTCTTTACTCATTATATTTTGCTTCTTTCTTCATGGCATATGAAATATATCCATAGCAGTTATTGAACTAGATCTCTTTATTTTTACTAATTCCTAGCTCATTTTGAACACAGAAATAATGATGATGATGATGATGATGATGATGATGATGATGATGATGATGATGATGATGATAACTCATATTTATGTGGAATACGCACAGGTTGTGTTGTTTTAGCTCAGCCTTCTCTCACAGGACTGTTCTAACAACTCTATGACCTGTTTCACTGATGAGCAAACTGAGGTTGGGTAAAGAAGAAGGCCAGTACAAGCTCAAACAGCTGGTTAAATGAAGCGTCCAGGACTGAGATTTCTGACTCCTAATTTCACAGTTACCACTCCTGTCTGCATCGTAAGTGAAAGGACTTTATCCATCATTAAGCCCAAACAGCTCGTTACAGTGATGAAGAAACTGAGGTTCAGCTGGGTCAAGTGCTTGCCGCCAGGGGGCATGACTCATAGCTGGGATATGAATGGGTTCCTCCAAGCCATTAACAGCAATAATTATTGCACTTGCAGCTTTGGCTGCAGTGTGCTACCCTGACCCTTGGTCCTTTGGTCTAGGACTTAGCCCACTACATTGTAACTCATTCTGTTTTCCTTTTCTCCTCACAGTCTCCTCATGGAACTCAGCAATGGCCATAGCTGGTGGCAAATCCTCTGGGGATGTGGGGAGATGCTGAAAAGTTAAATAAAAAAGCTAAGAGAGGAAAGCACTGTGAAATACAAAGGATGAGATTTTTAATTTGATAGCAATGCAATCAGACTTAACCTTTAGGAGCAATATTCTATCAGTGGCGTGTAAGAAGAATTGAAATCACTAATACAGATAAAGAGAATGAGCTCCATTTGCCTCCTGCCAAGGTTGTACTTGGTGGTTGGTCTAATTGGTACCTTAAAATAAGGAAAATTAAGATTTGTTCTGTAGCAAGAAAATGTTAGTGCAACCTTGTAAACTACGAATTTATTTGAATAGTACCTAGGAAGAAAGTTGAATGCCTTGCTGGTCCAAATCTGTAAAGCATTTTAGTGGAATGTTTAATTGACATTTATACAAAGGACATTCACAGGAACTTAACCGCACCCAGTGAAATCACACACAGCAGTGAAGAGTAAAGGTTGAATTAATGTCAGCGGCTTAAGCATAGAAATGAGCAGTAACTCAGAAGCACACATGTCTCTGTTTGATGTGAATATTCATTTCACACTGTAGGTCATTATCTTACTTGCAGAATGGGTGATTTTAATTGCATGGTATTTTTCCAGATCCCCTAAAGTACTGAGTTATTAGGAAATATTTTTTACCATGGATTTAAATAAATTTCATGCTTACACTTATCTATTGATTGCCAAATAATCAGCCAATAGCAAGACATTATCTGAGTATTGGAAGTAATCAGTAGAGTATAACAGTTACCTAATACCACAGTGATGCTGAAAATGATACTGTATAAGTATAATAACATGATTGTGCTCTATGGTAAAATGACACCTTAATGAAGTGCTCTAGAACAACTGGTTTAAAACAGCAAGTGCCTATAAGCATCTTGGGCTGTAGGGCAGTCCTCTCAGCTGTCTTCTCACCTCACACGGCCTCTCTGGCACTGTGGCTCTCTGTGTTCTTTTGGCTGTGGGTTTCTGGCTGGTGGCTGGGTTGTTGAGGGTGACTGGTCACCACCAGCACGTCAGCCTAACCAAGATCTCATGTGGAGGCAAAGGACTGTGAGCAAGAGAGTGAAGTATACCAATCCTAAGGTACAATCCATACACTGGTCACCTCCAGCACCACCTATCAGCCAACACCCTGGATGAGGCATGGCAGATCCCAGGGAGGGGGAAAGGGATTCCCTGAAGTGAGATTCAGGGCAAGTCAGATGGCAGAGGCCATGGATCTAGTGTAATAGATCTATACAAATAAAAATGCATATCCATCACCAAAGTTAATTCGATTTAGTAAAATATGTTATAAACCATGCTGGCCTATATTAAGAAATTTAATTTGTATCAAAATTGCTCTACTGAATGTTAAAAATCATAGAAGTAAAGGTGAAGAGAAACTCTGCCATGTTAATCTCTACAGTGAACTCCAGTATCACATAGTGGACAGCCATTAAACATTTATGTGCACATTGTGGTAGAGGTTGGTGGAAGGCAGTGACAAGCAGAGGCAAGGTGATTTCTGTATAATTACTTGTCAGGCCAATACCACAGGGGACTTACAAGAAATCCAGTAGCCTCATTCAAAATCCTCAAAACACCGTTCCAATTTTTACCTAATTAAAAATAAATAATAAATATGTTATGGTAATCATTAATAAGTGGTCCAAATTTGCAATAACTTTAGAATGGAATAGCAGGGCATTCAAAGCTGATCATGTCACAGGGGAAAGGCATTATCAGCTGAAAATCATGCAGAATTTAAAAACTGTGTACGTATGGAGGATGTGGAGCCTTAATATGAATTTTTAGCATAAGCCACAACTCAAGCATGGGTACTTGTTAATTTAGACACTTTTTTCCAGAGTTTTTATCAACCAGTATCAACTATATTTGAGTGCATCCATTATATAGTAATTTATACTACAGAAATGAACTTTAGGAAATACCTAGTGGTTTTTCAGAGCTGGTTCAAAGGTTTATTGTATTTAGAAGTCACATATTCTTTTACAGATCAATCTGTCACTATGATGTCCTGATGAATACCATGAAAATGCATTTCTGAAAACTATTTTTATACAATACTGAAGTGAGATGTTAGAATCTGGTCGAGGATTCATAATGGAAGTTTTTCAGAAGCAATTATCTGAACCTGGCACACACACACATGTATACGTTCTCCATGCAGTTACCACAGAGATATAGAAATATGTCCAAGGTAGATTAAGATATGGAGGTAGGAGGATTTCATGAAGAAGTCCCTTTGGAGGAAGTGGTTTGTGATATGTCCAAACAAGGAGAATATGGTGAGATTTGCTACTGAGTCCATGCAGTGGATGCCAAGCCTACAATAGACACCAGAAGAGCCTACGGTGAGTTCCTTGCATGTGTAGGGCCAGAAGGACTTGTGTGCAATTCACACCTAAGGAAGCTAGAAAAGCTCCCAGTATACCAAAAACAGAGCAACCTTCTGCATTTAAAGAAGTAACTACAGTGGGTTTGTCTTCCAATAAAATATATTGAGATCTTAATTCCTGATACTGGTAAATATGACGTTATTTGGAAATAGTCTTTGTAGTTATTTTCAAGATGAAGCCATTTGAACTAAGGAATTATTTGATGGCTGGGATCTTTATAACAAGATGGGAAAAGAGGAGAGGGGACAGAGGGCTACATGGCCGTGGAGACACAGACCAAATCCAGGGCAGAGGCCACAGGGGTGAAGGAAAAGCCTTCTCTGCCCTCAGCGGGAGCATGGCCTGCCTAGAGCCTTAACTTTGGACTTCTTGCCCCCAGATGCACAAAACATTAAATTTCAGTATTGGTGGGGGCAAAGAACATGAGCTAGGTGAGAGTGACAATTGACAGTCATTTTGAGGCCTCATGAAAATAGTCTGAGAGGAAAACAGAATCCCAACAAGGTGGAACAGGTAGAACTCAAAATAAGGTTTTATCCTTTTGCTTGCAACATATAATAGTTTCACATATTAGTTAAATTCTGATGCCAATGGCAACCATAGTATAATTCCCTTTTTAGAACAAAAACTTGAACATGAAATAACACATATTTTTCATTTTTCCATGTTTTTATGTTTCCTAATTTGAAAGGATGCATACTAAAATAGGTAATCACACTCTTTTGCTAGAAATTTAGGTTTTCTTCACTGACTTTAGTTATTTTTTTGTTTATTTAGCTACTATACACAATCCTGAAATGTATGTGCTTATTCATATAGCATCTTCCTTCAAATCTTTCATTTTTAATTCTCTGCCATTTTAAAACAAGTAGCTGTATTTATGTTAAGAGTTTAAAACACATATAACAGTATGTTCAAAATTACAGTATTTCGATTGTTTCTCCATATATAATTGCAAGTGCTTCCTGGTAGAGCCAGAACATGTAGGAATTTCTCATTGATTCTCATTAAAATTAATTATTTTCCCATTAATGGATTATTTGCAAACATAACACTCCACACTTTAGTGTGATATGAACTCTGAAAACAAACCTACTCCATTAGTCACATTTTCAATGCAAAGTTATAAGATACAGATCAGGTAATATGTACATCTTAAATGTGGACATCACGACTAGAAAGAATGTAGAAAATTTATTAATTAAAATAATCTATGTTTGTGTTGTTCACAGAAAAAATGATTTTCTACTTTGTATTGACTATAATATGACCAAATGCATGGTCATATTTTATAATATGATGCTATCAATTTATAATATGATCAGATATATATAGTCTTTACCTTCAATAGCAATGCCTATAATTTATAGAAAACTAATACGTATACACATATTCAAATATAAACATATATGTATTATGTGGGTAGCATGCAATTTTAGATATAAACTTCTTTTTCACCTGTACAAAGCAGTATTTTTAATCACACTTTATCAACTAGTTATCTTTTACCAAAAGGAACTCAGCTTAGGCAAGGGGCAGATGAAATCCTATTGCAATATTTACTGGAGTTCTTACCAGCAACACCATTTTTAATACAAATACATTCCTATTAACCAGCAATTAACCATCCAAAGAATAATAATGCTAAACTGTTCCCTATGTATTTTTTTGTTTCTGTGATGTTGTCGAACAGATGGAATTTTATGTCATGCTGCATTAGTACACTGTTACATTTTAATTTCAATTAATGGTCTTTACATTTTTCTTTTATGCACACGAGAGACATTTTAGGCATTCATTTCCTTTCTAATTAGCGTTTATTGCAGAATTCATTCTGAATCAGGAAGTCATTAAATTCTAAAACATTCACAGCTGAATTTACGTAGGACCTAATAAAATTAATTAGTCCTTTGAACAAAATATTCGGAATTTTTTATTTGACAAACCTAAATTTACATTGGATCTATAATGCCATCTAACTATCCGTCCCTCCAGCACACACACACACACACACACACACACACACACACAGACACTGATCTTCTGAACAAAATCCTGATCACTCTTATTGATAATATTATTTAGAATATTTCCTGGGTTCACACAAGAGACCTTTATTGCATGGTTCAAGAATGTCTCAGCTTTCTCTGAAAACATAATATTGTTTCATTTCTTTATCTCTGTTTTTCTCTCTCTCTTTCTTTCTTTCCTTACTTTTTTTTTTTTTTTTTTTTTTGGTACCAGGGATGGAACTCAGGACCTTGCACTTGTGAGGCAGGCAGCAGAACCACTGTACTAAATCCCTGGCCCCCTTACTTTTTCTTTAACAAATAACTAACCACCCTTTAAGAACAATTTCTGAGTTTCTTTAGCTGTGAAAACTTGGTGTCAAGAGAAAACATTTATAGTACAGAATTGATAATGTAAATTGGTCTTGAGTCTAAACTTTGTTCTAGAAAATGAGTCAAGGAAAATTAAATTAGGGACAAGTTAATTAAAATACAACTTACAGATAAAATAAAATATAGTTGAATTCAAAAATAACTCTTTCAGGTATGCTAGTAA
Organism: Heterocephalus glaber; assembly: GCF_000247695.1. The sequence goes on along the minus strand of NW_004624854.1, from coordinate 2,921,633 downwards.
ACTTTGCCTTACATGAGTAATGGCTTGGCTCCTTTTGTCCCAAAAAAGTGGACACATAGTTAAGTTCAAACAGATAGAATATTAAAAACTATTTTTCATGTTCATGTAACTTTAATTTTTTCAAAATTCTGACTGTGGAACTCACATTTTGAAATTTGGGCCCTGTGTCCCAAGCATCTACATTTGAAAAGACTTCATAAGTGATTTTAATGGCCACATTTTGAGACCAGTTTACCCAGGAATAGTTTATTAAACAAATAATGAATATCATCTATCTATCAATCTATCTATCTCTATCATTAATAGCTTAGCAGTCTATAAAACATTTCCAATATGTTACTTCTATATTTTATTTGAAGATATTTTATTGTCCCAAATCTTCCTATTTATTCTGTATTTTCTTTTTATTTATTTATTTTTTTAATTTAAATTTTTGCTGCCCATTTATAATTCTAGTTTCTTAATAAATAAAAGTGAGGGAAACAGCTGTCTCTGAGAAAGTATGTGGAAGAAAAAGACAATTAAAATAACCCATCAAATGCCTTCTGATGAGTAAAAACCCTTAGCTTTATGTCATATTCCTGGGGTCTGGCACACAGGGTGGTGAAAGGTGAGTACCTACGGCCTTGGGCAAGTCCACACCGCTGGCCTTCCTGGTTGCAGCTCCTGAGGCCTCGCTTGGGCTGGCTCCACTCTGGGGTTGAAGCTTTCTCCTCAGATGCTCTGTGTTCCCCACGCCTCTGATATCCTGGGATCTTCTATGAAACTTCAGCTTCATTCTCACCTCTTCATGTACTTGCCACTCAGGGGCCTCTTGCCCTCCAAAACCTTCCTCTGAATTCTGGGTGAAAGTGTCCCTGACCCCAAAACTCTTGTATTCTCCATGTCTGTAAAACCATATCATATGGGTGAAGCCATATTCTGTTACCAGCTTTAGCTGAATCCAGGGCCCCTTGGACCATGGCTGCAGCTTCTGAGGGCATGAATGGTTAAGCACTGTGAACCAATTCCTTAAAAGACCTTTCTGGAGCAGTCATCCCAGCGACTATTTTCTCAGGTGAAAGATTTATACTTTTGCACCCTTAACCCTATGATAGATGGGTTCTGGTTGATTCCTAATTTATTCTTATCCTGAACAAATTATTTATTTTCTTTTAATAGTGCTTTGGAGCTGGATGGTTGGAAGAGACTGGGAACGTTTGGAGACTTAGACTGCAGAAGTCTTTAAATGCAGTCAGCTGAGGTTAATGGATAATTCTGATTGGATTGCAGAAGCCCAAAATGCTAATAGGAATGCAGACAGCAAATGCAGACTTAGAAGTTTCAATGGGAGACCAGATCACCATTGGCATTTGACTTGGTCATGTATGATACACTCTGCCAAGAAATATGTCTACATTTTCTGAAGGCTACTAAACCGTGTGGTTGGGTATATTGGTTGGCTTTAGCATCATTGAGACAATACTGGATGACCACACATCAAAGCTCACAGTTTCATCAAGGCAGCGGCACACTGGTGGAAGGGCATGGGGAGCCAAGCTGCTCAGTTTATGGTGTCCCAGAAGCAGAACAGGCAACCACTGTCAGAGAGAAATGGCTGAGGGATTATGTATAGTTCCCAAGGCTACCCCTCCCAGACCCACCCCACACACCCAGGAACAAGCTCCACTAACCTGCTAGGAGTTTCTTAATCCAATGAAGTTGTTACACCAGGATGAAGGGTCACTGCACCTGTTCTCAGCAGTTTATGGTCCCACAATAATTTCAATGAAATAGGATGCACTTTTTATCCAAGAGATCTCAATTAATATTATAAATGACATCAAAGAGGGAGGAAAATCAAACTTGGAAGAAAGATACGGTTGTGGATTCTGGCTTTAGCCAGAATAATCTGGGGGGTTTTCACTAATCTGAATACCCAGGATTCATCCCATAGCAATCAAATTAAAGTCTCTCCTTTTAAGACCCAACAAGGAGTGGTTATTAAGATTCATAGGTGATTCCAGTATGTGCACAAATGTGAAATCTACTGGTTAGAAATGGCATTCTAGAAAATAGCATTTTTTTTTTCTGTTGGCTAAGAGATGAGTGGTGGTCAAGAAACTGCAAGAGTGGGGGGTGAAGTCAGCTAGGTCAGGAATCGGAGAATTATCCCAGAAAGAGGAATGTTGCCGCATGGCTTATGAGTTCGGAAATGGAAAGAATCATTTAAATCAAATATTATAGATGACTTGGGGTAGAAAATAAGAATTATGTGGTAATTTGGTAATGTACATCTGATAAATTGCATTGAAGTATTTAAATTTCCCAGAGACAGAAATTCTCAAAAGTCCGAGTACTTAAAAAAATACTTGGACATTTTTTACTGTGCATTTCTGATCTTCTTTTCTGGAGATTTAAATTCCTTAGCTTTGAATGAGAACTGGGAATGTTGATTTTAAATAAATACTCATGTATTATTTTGACATATGTAGTGTAGCAACACATTTAGAAAGGGAAAAAGAGGGACATGATTCAGATTTGGTACTTAAAAAGATGACTCTTGGGTAAAGAACGCATTTGAAAAACTCAAGGCTAGATTTAGGGGCTCTAAAATGTCACCTGAGGTGGTAGCAACAATGTGAGCAAGGTGAATGAAACCAGAGTTTGTTTGTCAGCAGTGGGGTAGGGTACAATTTGATTTTTAGTTCATATGTATACATGTTTTTCATTTTGGGGGGTCATTTTTGATATGAATTGACCTATTTTTAATCAGAGCAATTTAAATATTAGAAGGAATTTCATTGATTTTATGTATTTTCTTCTGAACTAGATACTCAACCCTGCACATTGCACTAAAGGTCAACTTTTTGTTATCTAGGGCCTAATTACATCACTAATTGATGACCAAAAACTTTGCTACTGTGTGTATGTCAGTAGTTCTTAAGATTTATAGTTAGCGAAAGAAAAATAAATTGTGTATTAATATTTGCCTGATTTACTCTCCCTATACCTTTATCTTGAACAATATATAGACAAAATGCTAAATGATATTTATTGTTTTGGTTTTAGCTAGAACTAAAATTATTTTGGCACAACATCTCTCCATAAGAGGTGATCTTTCATTAGGTTTCATTTTATTCTTTGCCCTTCCTACTCTTCATCAAACACTTAATGCTTGAAAAAGTAAGGCTTAAATGCACAACAGCATATGAGTTAAGCATTTGGTTGTTTCTTAGACCAAACAACAAGTACCTCTTTCCTTACAAATATTTTTTAATATACCTAATTTCATAACTTAAAATTTTGGTACATGGGAAGGGTAAAACGATAAAATTTGAGCTTAGCTGTACATTTCATAATTGTAGGTCTTCCTTTTCTATCATCATATATTATTACTTATCTCTGCATATCCAATTTAGCTTTTCTTTCTTTTATCTTTGAAGGTGGGTTCTATGCTGAGTGAAATTCATTTTGACTTCTGTCCTGTAGAAGCTGTCCACCGACTCCTTAGCTATAATCATAGCCTTTTCTTTGTGATTCCCCATACCTGGCCTTCTTAGAAAAGTTCACATCTTATTCAAATCTTATTTATTGAGTTACCCTTTCATATTTTATTTTCATAGGTATAGTTTATTTCTTTGCCTTTTTTATTACATCTGAGAGACCACTAGCATCCAATTTTGCTATAGACTTCCTGTCAGTGTGTTCTTTCCTACCAGTTGTCTGAGCTTGCTGATGCGTACGTTTTTAAAGTGTATTTTCTTGGTCTTTTCATTCTCATCCGACTTATGATCATTATCTCCTAAATTGCCTTCCACTGTTCCATTTTCAGCATATGAAATATATGTAATAAAAATGTTGCTAGCATTTGGTCATCTGTTTTGAAATTCAGTATTCGCTGAAAACTTTTAAAAGCTGCACATATTCTTTCTTTATAAATTTGTAACTTATTTTAAAACAAAGTGATCTGTGGTTCAATATATATTCAAATGACTTAATGATCATGCATTTACTTGGAAGCATGCTGCTTCAAGTGCCTAAACTGAAGGGAAAAAAATCACTTTATTTGGGATTTTTTAAGGAGAAGCATTGTCTGGCTACTGCAGTATATATTTGTTTATAAAAGCTTTGTTCATTTCCATCAGTTTGGGTCACTGTTCTTCATTTTATTATTCTTGTCAGAAATCTTAATGTGTCTATCAGTCAGTTGTATCACTCTTTAATATTTAGATGTAGAGGTTGTCACCATATTTCTACAGATTGCAGGACAACACAGCTCCAAGAAAATGATATGTATCTGAGTAACAAGAGTGACAAACAAGCAGTACCATAAGGTGTTCATTTAAGAAATTCTGAAGTGAAAACAATAATTTTGAAGTTTGGATTTGAGATTTCAAAATATTTAGAAGTCACCCTTGCATGCTATTTTTTTCAATAACAACTTTTTATGTGTCTCACTCCTAAATCAACCCTTCAATCAGTTTGCAATTATATTACCCAGGAAGGACTATATTTGTGAAATTACCACTGGCATTTATGAAAGGATTGTGAGTGTCAGAAGACAAAAGTACCAGAAGATTAAATATTTTAATTGGCTGGTATTTGTTAATTCTAGGATTGGACAACACTTCACTCTGTAAAGTGGAATGAGAACTGCAGTGGGTGGAGTGGAGGAGTTCGGCTTCCTAAGAAGAGAAGGGCATAGGACACACACTGGCAGCGTTGGGGCCCTCCTTTGCTAGGTTAAGCAGAGGGGTGATCCTTATTTTGCTGAGTGAGGTTTATTGGAGACTCTCTCTCTCTCTCTCTCTCTCTCCTCTCTCTCTCTCTTTTTGAAACTGGTTCATTTCACATATCAGTTTGACAGCAGGGCAGGGCACAAGTGCCTTAGCCCTGGTGTGATCTGGTCTGCTGGTGCCAGGAAGCTGTCCAAAACACCAGCTTCCCAGAGACGTTACCCAACAGCAAGTTGCCAATAGATATCTTGAAATATGGTTGTCATTGTTGTTTACATTGAAAAATAACATTTGATAGGAAAGTATTATCTTGAATAACGATCATATGATTACTTAGAACTTTTGGGTCAAACAAATTCTTCACTTGATCTTAGCCAAAAGGCTGAGAAGCGATGGGTTAAACAAATTCTTTAAACTTGACTCAAAGTGACTAACATTAAATTTAATTCATGTATTCCTGGATCACAGAGTGAAGTATAGGTTTACTATGTAAGTTGATATTGTGGTCTAGCAAGATTGTATATACATCCATCTCTGTGCATGCGTGTGTTTGTGTGTGAATGTGTTTGTGTGTGCATCCCTGTGTGTGTGTGAAAACCATAGATTCTTTATTTTAAAATAAATACCAGAAAATATATATTACCAAGTATACAAGTGAAAAATAATGGTATTACCAAAGATACTTACATTTCCTGAGGTTGTGCAGGAGAATCATTCTTGCTACCTGAAAAAAAAAAGTGTGTTAATCACTGATAAAAATTCTGACATGTCTGAAATTTAATCCCAAGTGCCAGAAGATGAAACAGAGAGCCACAGGAGCTAATCAGGTACAGCTGTGGGTGGAACCAACACAAGACCATTCCTGCCTCCTGAAAGCATAGTGGAACCAGGCTGAGTGAGCGCCAGCTCCGAGTTAGGAGTGATCTCTCTGGACAGTGCAGCTCACCCCACCCAGAAGCACCGAGTGCATACCCTGTGTGGGCCAAACTCCTCCTGCTGGGCCCAAAGTCTTCTCAGTCTATCTCATCAGCCCTCTCTTATCCTTTGTCAATGTAGGCTCCAGGTAAATAATTAATACTTTCCCCAAATTCACAAATCATAAAGATGCTCTTGGGCTGCAGGTCCTGTGAACATTTTTCAAGCCACCCTCTGGCCTTGCTCCTGGTCTCCGTGGATTCATCCCAGGACAAGTCCTTTCCTAACTAGCTTCTGTCATAACTCAACAAATCCTTTCATTTTAGAAAATTACTGACCCCTACTGTTTCAGTTTAACAGTAGAATCTATGGAATTGCGAATAAACAATTAAGCAAAAATGTAGCTTATAATGTTGGTACCAAGCTTGAAGAAAACAAGAAAAAAAAAGAAAATTATATTTCAATGCTACTTATGGACACAAAGGAATATATTCTTGACAAAATATTAATAAATAATGTTCAAGCATAAAAGAAAGAACAATAAATAATGAAACAAAATGCATTATGACCATTCCTTCAACCTTACTGTAGTAGTTTTGACTCTCACACCTTAAAATTTGTTACCCATAGGGCAGAATACAGGTGCTTTTGAAATATATTGAGAAGATTTCCTGTGTTGCAGTTTTCAGTAAGGAGTTTTACTCATTTCAGAGCATTTCAAAGCTCAATAAATTTTCTATTTCACTGAAGATGGAGTCTCTGAGACACAGACCCATGTTCATCGAAACAAATGCAGTAAGGGTACCTTTTCTACTGCTGTTTGAATCTTGATTACACATTGGGAGCAGTAGTACTGCAAGGTCACCTAGAATTATTTTCTGTTGCCAATTGCTTATATCTAGTGCATCTGACACAAACTGACCGAACAAAATAAGTGAAGCCATTGTTGGGGAAAGCCTGTGGTTTTGATTTGTTTTTCTACTTGCCAGGCAAAATTCTCTGAAAACTTTCTATACAGCCTAGTTTTCTGTGAAGATGGAAAGAACAATAAGCATATGCTCTCAAGAATCTGCTGAATTTGCTATCTTGGGAAAATGAGATATTGCATAACAATCACCATAAATTAAGCAGCTGTTTCTTACTATCTTGTGCTAATGCTTCTTCAAATTTGTAAATTGTTGATGGAATATCAGAAGGACAAGGAAACAATATCATTTCACGTTTCTATAGTAGTTCATTTTAAGATTATCATAAGAAGCAGGATAGCTTGCAGCTGGTGGTGACTAGAAATAAAACGTGACAATCCAACAGACTCTAAACTGACTACACAATAACAAGTAAAAGAAGTGGAAGAGAGCACTTGGCAGCCTTTTATGGTTCAAATGTAAGTCCAACCCACTATGCTCAAGAGGATAAGTATGAGAGTTAACTGACACAAAAACTGATCAGAGGGCTTGCCATTAGAAACTGAAGAATGGGAAACAGTAGCTGAAAAATAAACCATGCTCTTTAACATCCTAGCAACTAATAATTACTCTAAAAAAAGCAAACTGTACAAATCTCATATTTGAGCACTTAAGATTAAATATTAAAGTTTTTAAAGGACAATTACTTTATTTCATTTATCAAGATCAAGCCACATCCACTATATTACTAAGATACTCACTTTTGTGCTTAATTTATTTCAAATTATCATAACTGTAAGCATTAATTGACTTAAAAAAATTTTACAGAGATTTTTAGGTAGATTTTGTATTCATTATAGAGCTTATTTTATTCTATTTGTATAGATTTTAGAAATCTAAAAATACATTTAAAGGCATATTTCATTTATTTTTATTTCATTTTAGTAGAACAACTTGACTACTATCAATAAAACATGAGTACAGATGGACTAGGAAAAATCAACTTCCAAGGAAGGATTGAATTATGTTTCTCCAAAGGTAAAATAAGTATACGATTGCATTTTCATCAAGAGTGCCCAATGAGTCTAATTTTAAAAGAATATTTAGTAAACACAAGAATGAAGAAGCACTGCAAATGCACACTCTCTCTTTCTTGATATGTACACATGTTTAAAACACAGACTGACAAAAGCCAACAATTGATGTGATTAGAACTGTTATGGCTGGGATTAGAAGTCTCAATGGATGGAGAAGAAAAATAAAAATATGAAGAGTGCTAAAGAATATTACTTGGCAAAAGATGAGAGAGTGGGCAGATTTGGGAGAAGGCTGCTTTCAAATTCTTAAATATTTCTATTGGTTTTTCTTCTTAAGTATTAATCTTGGTAAAAGTAGAATACGCCAGAGTTTAGCTGCATAACTTTATACATGAACACTGAATCACCAAAACTAAAATACACTAATTCAATATTAAAATATAGATTCATGTTATCACTATCCATAGTCCAAATCAGTTTTTATATAAGAAGGACAAATGTTTGAATGAAATTCTGACATGACAAAGAAAAACAGATGCTTTTATTTTGTCACTTTTAGTGCAAAATAATTGGACTTTATGAAATATGGAACATACTCCATGGCCCTTAGATTCAAAAGCTATTATTTTTTTCACATGCTACTCAAAATATATTATCTTCGTGGATCTACGGATTGGTGGTAAAGTTCTGCTAAACTCGGCTGGATCTGCCTTCTCTTACTGATTGTCAGTGGGTAGCTGATTGTTTGGCTCCAGCCAGCGGTCTGGTCCAGGGTGCCCTGCCCTTAGGACTGGGTTTCATTCATGAATTGCTGACATTTTTTCAGCAGGTTTTCTTGGACACATCCACATAATGAGGGCAGATTCTTCAGGAGAAAAGACAAACACACAGACACCTTTGCAAACCTCTTCTTATTCCTATTCCATTGGACAGGTTAAAAAAAAAAAAAAGCTTGTCACAAACAGTGGAGAAATTGGTGAAATTGGCTCTTCCCTTTTGGTATTAATTCACATTAAGGGAGTCTGTCCAGTGGAGAGCTTAAGAATTTTAGCCCATCTTATGAATTGATGCTCCACCATCAGCATTCCTTCTGTAGGTAGCTATGGAGAATCTAAGGGATCTCAGGAAAAGGTTATGGAAGCGTGTCCCATGGTGCATGGAAATGAAAGACAGTTGTGGGCTCTATCTAGCGGCTAAGGCAAGATTAAAACACCTGGAAGGATGTATTCCTGGTAGATTGGAATTTTAGAAGATTATTAAATTACATGGCCATATATAAGAGTAAAAGAGTCTTGGAGTTTCTGCTCTGATGAAAAGGTCTTATGTAAGGAAATTAGAAGTTAAAATATTATCTACCTTGATTTGTGAAAGTTTAACAGAGATACAGAAAAGACAAATGGACCTAAGATAGAGGTGAGCCCATCCAGCCTTTCCAAGCCCATTGCTTACTTAGTCTCCTGTTTTGGTAGTGCTCCATTCTAAACTTATTTTTCTGATTTTTGATTAGAAACAGAGGAACAAGTCCAAATACATCAAAATTCAATTGGTAGGGCTTATTCCTACCTACATCTATCTCCTATCTCAATCTGTCTGTCTGTCTATCTATCTATCTACAATGTTGAAGAACAAAATAATTTTTTTCAGTGTTTCACACTTTGTAATCCTTGTACATAATTTTGTTTATAGTATAAGGAAAACAAATGTTCATATATCTATACATAGATATAGATATATGAACAGTTTTAGAGTAAAACAGGAAAGGGTAAACTTGTGCTCAATTTTACTTATAATCTACATCTCTGTTTATGAGCGAGGCCTACAGAAAGAGGATTGACTAGAAAAATAAAGTGTTATGGAGCTCAAGAGAGCTCTTGTGGAAGTTTAGGGAATATGACTTGGTTTTTCCTTGGCTGTATTTTATTGGCCGTTCTTGGGAGGAATAATGTGAACAATAAGAAAACCTGCACCTTTAAAGCAAAGTTGGCTGAGGCCTGTTAGCTTTTGCCTCTCACAGAAGCATCCTGTGCAGGCCTCTCGTGCAAGGAGTAGTTGGAGGTGATCGAGAGTCTGTTTTACTTTCTTGCTCCACCATCCCTGGATGCCCCAAATCCACCACTCTTTGTATCCTCCAATGTATGAACTTACAGAAAAAATTTGAATAAAGAATTCCAGCAGATATACTGATTTTTAGGAGTGTAAGAGAGTAAAGTTGAAAGCAAGCCATTTATAGCATATGCTTTTAAAAATATACCTTGCATATTTTGGTCTCCAGTTTCCTTTTTTTAGTCAATCTCGTACTACTGGGTGTTGTTTCTAACATTTTTCTCTCATGACGAACAATGTGCTCATCCGTTTCTGTCTCCCTTCTAGTTCACACAACTTGAAAGAAAACAAAAAACTAATCATATATTTTATATATATATATATATATAAAGTTTTGGCCCTATTCCTGGTCTAACTCTAAAATTTTTATCATGTTCTTGATTCTCAGGATGGTAGATAACAAGCAGATCTGGTTACTGAGATTCACAGTTTTCAGTTCCTTTAAAAGACAGTCAGAAAACCTCAGCTCTTTGGGCCAATTTGAGCCTTCATCTGCTTTTGTAAATAAGGTTTTATTGGGATACAGTTAACATCACTCCGTTACACATCATTACTGGCTGCTTTCATGCTACGTGATGGGAACAAGTGATACCAACACAGATCCTTGGTAACACAAACCTGAAAATGTTTCTACCTCTCCCTTCAGAAAATGAATTTACTACCCTTTGACTTAGAAGAATGATCAAGATTATAAATAAAAATTATTCATTGATTTGGGGCACCATTTATATAATATGTATTTATATCTTACACAGACAATGAAATATACATGTACATACACCCCTTTGTCTCTTTATGGATCAAAGAAATGATTCAGGAATTGGAAGCAATCGTATTGTGCCATATAATTTACATGTCAGCACAGATTTCACTTTAACTTTAAAAATTAGTTTGTTGTAAATAACAATATGTTATTTTCCAACTGGATTTGATGAAAGCATTTGAAATTTCAGTACTTTAATCTACAATTCCAAAGAGGGAAATATAGTTCAAAAAGAGTTAAATTGCTCATCTTTCTAATTTTAAGATATTTTGATGAATGGAAGAACTTTAGTAATTAAAGAATTTAAAGATTAAAAGATTTAAAGGTTAAGGAATTAATGTTAAAAGGCTCGGGATTTAGCTCAGTGGTTTCGCCGCCTGCTGTGCAAGCGCAAGGACCCGAGTTCAATCCACAGTACAAAAAAAAAAAGTTAAAAAAAATGAATCATAAGTCAGATATCAGATATTCAAAGCAATCTTTATTTCTATTTTAAGCAATTAACCATCATTTAGAATTTCTACATGCGTGAGCATTCATTATCAGAAAAAGACAGCTTATTTTATTAAATATTTGGTTCTACATTTCTACAACAGTTAAATAGACTTTCTTCTTTTGGTCTACGGACAAGACAATTATGGAAAATGCTGACGAGGCTAACTAGAATTATTAACAACAGCTAAAATTATATAATAAAGCAGTAATTATTTTGACCATAAATTCCTTGATTTCATTTTGCACTGATAGTGGAAATCTAATAAAAACTGAAGTAGCCGAAACTCACCAGGTTAATTAGGATCATTAATGCGTTCACGAGTTGGCTGGTTTGTACGAGGCAAAGGGTTCACGTCCTCATAAGTTGTTCTTTAACCTTTTGAGAGCTGAAATTCATGTGTAGAGGATCGTTTTGGTTTAAATATGAAACATATTTTATCCATTTTGAATTTGATTTAGCCCTTGTCAAAGACAAGGTATCTGAGTATGCCTGGAGTGATTTCTGCATCTTCGATTCTGTTCCATTGATTCATAATTCTGTTTTCTTGCCAATACTGTGTTTGTTTGTTTTGTTTCGTTTTTAATCACTGTAGCTTTGTAGTACAACTTGAAGTTTGGCATTGCGATACCTTCTGCTTTGCCCTTGTTAGCCAAAATTGCTTTTGTTATTCTAGGTCTCTTCTGGTTCCATATAAATATTACGATTGCTTTCTTCAGTTCTCTTCTGTAAAATACCGATATTTTGATTAGGATTCTACTAAATCTATATAGCATTTTTGAAGTATGTATTTTAACTATATTTGTTCTCCCTATCCAAGAATAAGGAATATCTTTCCATTTTCTTCAATCTCCTTTTTTAGAATACTATAGTTTTATTGTAAAGGGCTTTCACTTCCTTGGTTAGGTTAATTCTAAAAGTATTTTATTTTTCTTGGTGTTATTGCGAAAGGTATTTTTTCCTAATTTCCTTTTCAGTGAGTTTGTTATTGATGAATAGGTATGCTCTTGATTTTTGAGTGTTGACTTTAGAACAGAAACACTTACTCTGCAGGAAAATAAAATAGGCAAACCACTTGAAGATATAATTTTAGGCAAAGACTTTCTGAACAAAACCTCGGTTACAACAGAAATAATGCTAAGATTCATCAAGTGGAATTACATCAAATTAAAAAGCTTCTGCACAGCAAAGCAAATCAACAACAGAGTTCAGAGACAGCCTACAGAATGAGAAAATAAGTTTGATAGCTACTTTTCTGACAGAGGAATGTTGTCTAGAAAATGCAAAGAACTAAAAAATTGGATCCCTCAAATTCAAAGACCCAATCAAAAAATGTGCATTAAGAATAAAAAAAAGAAATGAATAGATATTTTCAGATGAAGAAATACAAACAGCCAATAAATATATGAAAAATATCCAAAATCACTGGTAACTCAGGAAATGCAAATTAAAACCACACGGAGATTCTATCTCACTCCAGAAAGAACAGCTACCATAAAAAAATCAACCAATTACCAATACTGGCAAGGCTGTGTGGAAAAAAGAAAGCATTTTTGACTGTTGGCAGAAGTGTGAACTGATACAACCACTATGGGAATCAGTATGGACATTCCTCCAAAAAACTAAAAATAGAAACTCCATTTGACCCAGCTATTGCTCATCTAGGTATCTTCCCCAAATAGTTAGACATCATACCATAGTGATGTATGGCTACCCATGTTTATAAATTCAAAATAGCCACATTTTGGAAATACTCTATATATCCTTAATTAGATAAATGGACAAATAAAATTTGGTAGTTATCTACAATGCAGTATTACTCTTCCATAAAGAAGAATAGACTTGAATTATTTATAGGAAAATGAATACAACTTGAGACTATAATTTTAAGTGAAATAAATCAGACTCACAAGCTTAAATATCAAATTGTGCCTCTTGTATGAAAAACTCAACACATCAATAAAATGTTGAATAAAAGATAACAGGAAAAAAAGTAAGAGAGAAAATTGTTCTATTATCCTGGAGGAAAAATATATCTGAAAGTATACCTGGTTTTAGTGTAATTGCCTGATGTGTTTTATCTGTTTTTGGCCTGTTAGTCTGGTTGTGATACTATATATATGATAATTAACTTCATAATGACTTATTAGATAAACAAATGAATTTAATGCTGGCAAAATAAAACGGGGGTGGTGGGAAGGGAAGAAAAGGAGTTGAACGTGTTCCATACATGTGCCGAGTCTCTACAATGAACATAATCATTATGTCCTGCAGGCGTGTACTAACAAAAGTTAAATTTTTTAAAAACTGTGATGTTCATGAGCAATGGATTCTGCCATAGCTCCACATGAGATTAGAAGCTTACACCCAGTCAGAAGAAGTGAGTCACTGGAGGCACAGCTTGCAAGAATATATCTCATCTCTGCCTCTTTCTCTCTGCTCTTTGCTTCCTTCTGCCATGAGGCAAACTGCTTCTATCCACCACATGCTCCCTGCTGTGATATTTTTACTTCAGCATGGGCCCAGAAGCAATAGATTCAAGCACCATGGACTGAACCCTCTGAAACTGTGAGCCACGTAAATCTTCTTCCTCTACATTGATATCTCAGTTATTTCATCATTGTAACGGAAGGCCAAATAACACATTTCTGTATGTCTATCTATCCACCTATCTATCTATCTATCTATCTATCTATCTATCTACCTACCTATCTATCTAATACATAAAGAGGATAGCAACACTATGAATATAAAAGAATTCAAAATTTGAATTAGGGATTGGCTTTAATGGTAATCAGTTCATGATTGCATGGTAAATATTGTTAGTCATTGTTTTTAGGAAACTTTAGTGTCTGTAGTAGTTATGCATCATATAACAGTGTTGCCACAGATTTAAACAACAAGAATTTACTATCTGGAATTCTTAGGAGTTTTAAGCCTCCAGATGTAGCCACACAGCTACAACTAAGCTGCAACATTAGCTGTATCATCACTGTCAACTAACGCTGTAGTCTCTTTTGAGATTCTTCTGGGAACAAATCTGCCAAATCAAAAGAGCATGAGTGATTACTGAAGAACTGCTAAAATCTTTATGAAGTGAGCTGCATTTGATGAACACATAACTGTTTGTTGATAGCGTGGATTATTACTTTCTTTCATTTCTGTGAACTCTGCTGTTCTGAGTGAACGTAGCAGACCTGCCGCCTTCCATTTGGTGAACCTCAGTTACTCATTCCCAAGAAGTGAGCTGCTAAGAATGAAAGTCACAGCAGCCAAACCGGCACATTCTGCAAACATACCGATTTATGTATTTCCAAAAGGGCTATCTTGGTCAGAAACTGAAATGCTGTTCCCAAAACTGATAAATCTAACTGGAGCATGTAAAGCATATTCCAAAATATAAATAAATTTCTTCAGAAATATAAGCCATCATTTCTTAATATTAAATATTAAGTTTTCTTTAAAAATGGAGACATTGTTTCTGATTGAAGGAGACATCAGACTTCCAAATGAAGTTGAAATCTCCAGTACTGAAACTGTTGCTAGATGTTCACATTAGGAAGCCAGATGAATCTTCATCCTGCCTGGTCAACACCACCACTCCTGTTTCAATTGGATGAGAGTAGAATTTTCTGTCTCCTCCCTTATTAGAGAAATTGTATTTTACATGTAAACTCAATACTATAATTATTACCATTATTTTATTACAGAGAATCTGAATAAAGTAATTCTCTTCAGAAATACTTAGGATTATTATTTACCATTTTAAAAATACATTTGTGTATTTTCATACAGTTAAATTTCATTTTTGTCAATTGAAATGGTGTACATATTTATAAGATACATGGTGATCATTTGAAATGTGTATATAATGTGTATTGACAAAATCAGAGCAACAATCATCTCTATTTCTTCAAACAATTATCTGAACATGAAGAAAATTCATTTAAAGTTTGAATTTTAAGGGAATTTCAGATATCTGTAAGAAATTCCTATCAGAGAGTTCTACTCGGGTATAATTTCACAATAGAAGAATGCCACAAAAAAGGCAACCCTAAGTGACAAAGAGGAAAGGCACAGACTGCAGGTGAAGTAAAAGAGAGTTTTCTTCTGGGAGACAGAGTGAAAGTTAAATTTACTTGAAGTTATGAATCAGTATTTAACCTACTGGGAGAACCATCATGAAGTTATTTTTCTATTTTTCAATGTCCGTATGTCTCTATAAATACATAGACAAGTAGATGTATAGATTACAGGCAGATAGATTTTCCAATAAATAAATAAATATATGTGTGTGATTACATATGTATTTAAGCTTATATACATTTAATTCAGGATGTAAAAATAATTTTATAATTCTTCAATAATTTAGGGGGCATGTTCAAAGGAACATTCACTCTTACAGTTTAGAAAATTTTAAAGAGTGTAACAAAGTGAGGAGGTAATAGACGTGATAAAAATTAATACTTACACCATGAAAGCTATATTATATTTTTCATGTCAGTATAGTATCTTGAAAAGATAATGACACTTCTATCACAAAGTAAGTTTAAAATTAAGAATAAGAACCAAATATATGCTTGGAGTTGGGGACAATACCTCTGGAAGACACAGGTGTACTCTTTGGTAATTTGAAATAAAAATCAAAAGGAGATTTTAATTCAGAGAGTTGAAATTGAAAGTTAAACTCAAAATAAAATAAAAGTTAAAAAAACTTTTAAAAGATGTCTTAGGGTCTATATGAAACATATATAACTCTACATGGAAAAAAACAAGATTAGAATCAATTTTATGTGCAGTGATATTCAAGAAACAACATATATTTTATTTTTTTTGTTTTTTTTTTTTTTGGTACCGGGGATCAAACTCAGGACCTTGCACTTCTGAGGCAGGCACCGGCACCACTGAGCTAAATCCCCAGCCCCAACAACATATATTTTAAATAAATGATGAACACTATTTCATTTTATTTTATCTTGTGTTATGCAATTTACAGTTTGTCTCTGTAGAGAGAGAATCACTCCTAGCGATGTGTAAATCACTTTCAAGAGATGAGCAGAATTGAGAAAGTGCTTGGTGTAAGTGAGGAAAGCCACGAGCTGTGAGAGGCCACACTGGGATTCTACCAGACTGCAGGGATCAGTCAGCTCTGGCTGTCTATCTGTAGCGGTTCTACCCTATGGAAGGGGTGTTGGCCTTGTGTATTATTTGTGTTGCATGTCTGGTATCGCTAGCAAAAGCATGCAAAAGATAACGATGACTTTCACTGCGTGGCCTGGGAATGCCTCCTTTCACTCTCCCTCACATTGCATTGACAATCATTGGTTCCTAGCCCATTCTGGTGGGGAGTGGCTTTGGGAGCGGGGCCAGACTGGAGTATCCCCAACCTAGGCCTGGTTACTAGGAAGTGCATAATAGCTCCGTCTGAGAACAGCAGTGATCTCAGTCATGGAATCTAATTCTTCGACTGATTCACGGCACCCAAACTCATGTGACATATGAAGCCATAATGCTAATTAACCGCCCCCGAAAAGACGTTGTCACGGGTACCAGATGCACCTTCCCACAGTCTCCCCTCGAATGTGGAATAGAACAATTTCACCTTGGCCCGGTGAATCCTGGTGATTCTGGCTTGCCTTGGGAGGAGAGCCGCCTCCAAAGGCTGCCAGTTTCTGAGGATGAACAAGAACTTTACTATTGACAAACATGCCTTTTGGAGGGCAGGCAGTTCCTTGGAATATGTGTGAAAACTCATTCAAACAACAGCGAAGCAAGGTAGATTACTGCTTTGCTGACTTCTGTCTATATTATAATAGAACATTAATATTGTAATTATTTGACATTTTGGAAGATAGCTTATTTTGCTCTGATTACTTTCAAAATAATTATTCAAAGGTAAGTGAAATTCAGCACTATTTGATCTTTACGAGAAATATTTTCAGAAATGTATATTTTCAGTTATACCATATATAATGTTAACAAATAGAATAACACTTAAAAAAATGACTAGTATTATAACTTTATAAAACAAAATGAATATTAAGTCTAATTTTCAATACAAAATTGACAATCTAATCTTCATTTTTCTTTTAAATGGTGAATTCAAACATATCTTCATTTCCAGTATTATTCATTTAAAAACCCAAGATGTTAGATTTCACTTCAGATATAAATTTAGATGCCAACAAAGTATATGAAGAATATATCTCTTTCAAAGAAAAGGAAATTTTCTATTTCAATGTAGAAAACTGAAAAGGAAAATGCAATAGGTTTTAAGGGACTGATGCTATAAAAGAATACATCAAATACTTTCTAGTCTGTTGATTTTAATAATTCACAGCTTTTCCCTAAGCTCACATTCAACTAATATAGCCCCACTTTCACAATATAAGACTTCTTCTGTCTGTACATATTGACTGCTGAAATTAATTTTAAAAAAGACTTTGAAATTAATTTAGTCATGTGTATGAGTGGGAACATAGTGATCTCGCTGCATCCCTCCCTCTTCTGTGTACACATGTGGAAGCACACACAAGTTCAAACACACAGGCACATCTGGTGCTAACAGAGATTCTGCACCTCTGAGAGAAGCATCTATCTGTGTCTATATATTGAGTTTTTCTGTGTTAATTAGTAGGGAGTTTTTAGCTTATAGGTATAAATTTTTGTGCATGTGTGCATATACAATACTTATCATGACCATTCTTCTTAGGGGAAGTGATTTATTAAGCAATGGGGTGACTGTGACATTCATTAATAATGCAAATTACACAATGAGCAGAAAGATCAAAGTGGATGGGTTAGCAGGAAAGCCTGTGACAAATCCCTACCTACCAAAGAAATGTGTACAAATTTGGATCCATCTATCAATATACTTTTATCAATCTATAAAATAATTAATGTAAAATAAATGGGAAACTATTTCCCTAAATCAGTGCATGCCCTGCAATTATCTTTAAAGTATGCAAATGTTATTTGAAATCTACATTAATATAATGGACGTTTAATTTCCCCCTGAGCTCTTGTCGTCTCATCAAAAGAACTTAGTTAGCATAGGGAAAAATGAAGCAAAAATATTACCTGTAATTAGTACCTTTATTTTATGAAATGCTGTCTTTCACATTACATAAAATATGTTCAAATTGTTCTGAAGCAACTTTAGTAATTTTGCTGCATTGTTTGTCTCAGGATATTTTGGAGATTTGCTAATCCAGCAAGTATTTCAATATATTTTTCAATCACTAGATCTGTTTGTGCAGCATCAATTAATCTAATGATTGAAGTACATATATGTTGTAAGACTGCAACAAGGTTTTCTGTGTTTATTTTTAAATGAGACCATATATTTTCTTTGTATTATCTAGTAAGATATTAAAGAAAAAGATAGGTAGTGTTGGTCCTTTTTTGCATCCGGTTTTAAAGTTTTGATAGGGAGTAAAATTATTGATAGGGAGTATGATTTTTCCTGAAATCACTTTGATTAGAGGCTTAATACATTAAAACATAACCAAAGTTCAAAGTCATGTAGTTCAACCAGCTTCACGAGGCTGAAGACTATCTTGTTTTAAAACCACACTTTGCAAGTGAATTATAAACATCTTTCCTACAGTGTTTAACGACTGACTCATAATCATCAGTTCCTAAAGGACTTTCCTTTAGTATCAAGTAAAAGACAAGAATGCCTATTTGCCAAAGCATTGAAAATCTTAGCCTAAGCAGTTAGCCAGCCAATCAATCAATAAATGGCATCAAGATAGGAAAAAATGAAATGAAATTGTCTTTGTTTGCTAACATGATCTTATATAAAGAAAACTATAAAGGTTCCAATTAAAACACTGATTAAACATCATAAATGTTGGATGATACAAAACCAATACCCCAAAAGCAGCAACATTTTTGTCAACTAAAAAAGACAATCCAAAGAATAAATTAAAAAATATTTCCACTTACAATTGCATTAAAAATAAAATGCCTACACGAATATTTATGCAAGAAATAAAATATATTTTGATATCTATAAAATATTGATGAAAGAAATTAAAGAAAACACAAATAAAAGTAAAGATAGTCTATGTTCATGGATTGGAAGAATTAATACTGTTAAAAGTTTCATACTACACAGAGCAAGCTACAGATTCAGTGCAATCCATATCAAAATTCCAGTATAGATTTTCCACAGAAATAGAATAAGGAATCCTAAAATTTGTAAGCAGTTACAAAATATTTTGAATGCTTTTAAGCAAAATGAAAAACGTTGGCAGTATCATAGTTTCTGACTTCAAATATATACTACAAAGCTAATTGATAAAATATGGAGGTGGCTGTGGCATTGCACTCCTCTAATTACAGTATCTTGAGAGGCTGAGGTAGGAGGAAGACAAGCTTTGGCATACCCTGAAGACCTTAATGAAATAGCAAGACAGTCTCAAAATAAAAATAAAATAAACAAAATGGCTGAGGATGTAGCTTAGTGCAGTCCTCAGTGTGGGAATTAAAAAACCAAGTGATAACAGCATAAGAGCAGACACACTGACCAATGGAACAAAATAGGTAGAACAAATTAACACATATATCTTCTTTCAATTCATTTTCAACAAAGCTGCCAGTAGCACACAATAGAGAATGGACGGTCTTTTCAATAAATGGCCTTAAGAAAATCAAATATCTACAAAAGATAGGAAAATGGACCCTTCTTTTATCTCACAACATAAAACAATCAACTCAAAATGGAGTAAAGACTTAAATGTGTGGCATTAAATTACAAAAGCACTAGAAGAAAACATAGGAGGAAAGCTGAACAGCATTCATCTGGACAATGACTTTTTTGGATATGACCCCAAAAGTGCAAAGAGTAAAAAGGAAAAATAGACAAACAAGATAAACTAAAAACTTTCTGTCTATATGGCAAATGAGAAAAAAAAGTCCAGATTGGGAACACATATTTGCAAATCGTATATCACCTAATGGGTTTATATCCAAAATATCTAAGCTATTCAAACTACTCAATAAAAGGACAAAAATGATCTTTATTTAAAAATGGGCCAAAGTTGTGAAGAGACATTTCTCAAAATAAAATATATAAACCTGGTATGGCAGTGAATACCTCTAATTTTAGCACTCTGGGAGGCTGAAGTAGGAAGATCTCATGTTTGAGCCCAGCCTGCAAAAGCTAACAACTTACTGAGACGCTGTCTCATAAATAAAAGTAAGAATTTTGTTTCCATTTTTTCCTTCTTTTCTCATATTTTGCATAGGGAGGGGTGGAGAAGTGGAAGGGAGGGTAGTGAAATGGGGAAAAAACAAAAAAACACGATATATCATGTGCAGGTACAAATTCCCAATGATGAATGTGATCATAATGTATACCTAAAATGTACCAATAAACTTAATGAAAAATAAATAAGTAAAAAAAAAAGTAAGAAAAGGGCTGGAGATGTAGCTCAGTGCGAGAACCCTGGCTCAATCCCCACCACCCCCAAAAAATTTTCAAAAAGAGAGACATAAATTTACAGCTACAATAGCAAAACATTCTAAATCTTAGAAATGAGTAGGAAAATTTTAAATTGTCCTGCATTGAAATATCACATTATACCTGTTATGATCAAATATATGAAAGTGTGTAAGTGATGGTGAGGAGCTGGAGAAAGGAGGACCCTTCTATTCTGATGGTGGGAATATGACTAGTAGAGCCATTACAAAAAAACAATATGGAAATTCTTAAAGCAAAACTAGCCCTAACCCAGCAATGCCACTTCCCAGTCTACACGCAGGGGAACCACATTCCCTCTGACAATGACACACCTGCACTCCTGTGCTCACAGCAGTGTAACACACAAAAGCCACAACATAGACACAACCACAGTGCCAGCCACAGATGAATGGATTTTAAAAGAATGTGTATATGCACTGCGAATATTATCCAGCACTGAAAGAATTAAATTCTGTCACTTGTGACAATGTGTGTATTAGTCTAGAGCATATTATGCTAAATGAAATAAACCAGGCACCGAAGGGAAATTTTTGTATAATCTCAATTGTGTGTGAAATCTACAAAGAAAAAAAAATCAAACTCATAAAAATAGCAAATAGGGTAGTGAGTATCCAAGCTGGGAATGCTGGGGAAAGACAAATGTTGGTCGGACAATACAAAATTTCATTTACACGGGAAGAGTAATTTCCAGTGGGGTGGTCTTGCCCGGAAAGGGGGCTATAGCTAATAAGGTATTGTATATTTCAAAATTGTTAAAAGACATTTTAAATGTTCTTACCAGGAGGAAATGCTAGGTGTTTGAAATGAAGGTAATATTAATTCACTTCATTCATCATTCCACCATGTGTACATCAGACCTGATTAATATACATCATATTTATCAAGCAAGATAAAATAAGAATTTTTATTTCATGCGGTATTTTATATTGCACACATCATTGGAACTCAATTTTTTATCCTCAGCCAAGCTTTCTCACACATCAAAATTCCTGTCCTTAGTATATTGATGTCCTTAGTACATTGTATCGTCAGTCCTCAGGGCCACTTACAGACCATGTGAATGTTACTGCATCTCTGAAGGAATTCTGCCACAAATGCTTTCTATTAATCCACTGAAGATTTAGATGTTCTTTTATTTGCATAGAATGATATAAAAAATTGTGACATGCTGATGATAATATAACAAACAAATACACAGGCACAAATATATATTATAAGGGGAGAGCTCTGAAAGTCTCTTGTGTAAATATGCTATACAAATTGTTACAACTGACATCATTTTTGCTCAGTATATTCTTATTTGAATGTTGTGTAAAAGAACTAAGACTATCTCTACAATCATTAGAAATAGAGAGGAAAGGCATATACATAGAAAAGCAAAGATAAAAGACTATAAAATATGTATTGGTACTATGGTTATATTTTAAAGAAATGTATATATATATATATATATATATGCATCATCCAGATTCTCATTTCATAAATTATGAATATGGTGATTAAAATATTAACAGACTGTTGGCAAAGTAACATTCATGATGAATATTGAACATCACGAAAATATTAACAACCCACTTTTTGAACATTAGTTTTTTTAACTGTTAATCTCAATGCAAATCAATCTATACTCACACTCCTCCCACATGGTAACCTTATCAAAGCTTATTAAGAGTGATACCTCCTGCCCACTGTTGGGGGAATCCTGAGTTCAGCACATGCTGAGCAGTGCCGACAACAGGAAATGGTTCCTGTCTGGTTTTGCTCAGCAAGCTATAGAGATCAAGCAATAAGAGGGAAGAAGCTGTAGTTTTCCTGCCAACTCAACGTTGCTTCCTTGAATTGTTCTTTCCTATGTTCTCCCACTTTCTCTCATGAAAACTCCCTAAGTACTGTGTTATTCTGAAGCCACTTTCGTATTAAAAGAAGTTTCTGAAATACTAACTCTATATAATACCAACACACATATTAAAGTGACGTGTACTTCCCACTTTAGGCCTGGCTTATATTTAGTGAGGTTTTTGTTTGTTTGTTTGTTTTTTGGTACCAGGGATTGAACTCGGGACCTTGCAATGCAGGCAGTGGAACAACTGAGCTAAATCCCTGGCCTGCCTTATATTTAAAAGATTACAAGGTATTGGTTGCTGGAGTGGCCTGAATATAGTCTGCTATAAGCTTCCTTGATCTATGTGTTTGCTATTTGCTGTACAATGAGCAGTGCCCTACAGAAGAATAAAACAGGTAGCACCAGTGAAAGGTGGAAAGACATGGCAGCATTGTGTTCTGCTTCATGCCTACTGTCCTTCCAACAGTCTCTAGAAGCAAGATCCCCATCTAGAAAGGGAGCAAGGTGAAAATGGGGAGGAAAGTATTCCCTCCATACCCGC
Organism: Heterocephalus glaber; assembly: GCF_000247695.1. The sequence goes on along the minus strand of NW_004624854.1, from coordinate 2,898,828 downwards.
CCACATTTGGAATACTGGAAATTCACTGTGAACTAGACTTCTCTGATTTAAGTACTATTTTAAACAGAGTTTCTCTGCTTTAGGGACTTTGATCAGATAGAAATGAAAAGAGTTTAATCTGAATATCCTGAAACCTTTAACAACACAAATCATACTCACATGTTCCAATACATACTCACATACTAATAATTTTTATATGATTTACCATGGCAAATTAGATATATCAATAGAGTAAGATTTACAAGTTTAAAAATGACTTAAGACTCTGATAAAAGATGAAGCAGAGATGGAGAATTGATACTGGTTACTGAGGACACCATTGGCTACAAGATAAGATAGAGACCACATGAACACCCAACAGTGGTTGTGTCAAGTTGATTCCAAAATCAGATGAGGTGATGGTAACTATCAATGATTAAAGTCCAACTACCTAAGCCAAAAAATAATGGGAGTCAATATTTTTCAAACAAATTTAATTGAATAAATAAAACCTCAAAATGAGAAGAAAGGTAAAACTCTAGGCATGTTCAAAAGTGTAGACATTTATTCTCTCTACTGTGTCCCTCCACTTTTTTTACACCTTAGTAGCTCTATCTAGGTGTTAATTTGGTGCTTAAAGACAAAAATATGTGGTTGACAACAACAGCAATGGACTAGAATAATCCTTATCTTTTCAAAAATCCCCAAACCCACCAACTGACATAACCAGTGGCAATAGAGAAAAGTCAGTGGACCTGTGGCCCCGTACAGCCAGGGTCTGCATCGTGAATCCCATCTACTGTGTGTCACTTCAGGTGAAGTCTGGTTAGATGATGCATGACCTCTCTTTGCAAATTAGATGGCAGTGCCTGGAATATGGGAACGGTTACTCTTGGTTTCTAATCTGCAGCTGTATAAAGTGAACGTCACTGTTTTGTTTTTCCTCCACGCAAAAGAGATTTTTAAATAATGTACACTTATTGTAATGCCTATAATTAAGTATATAAGCAATAAACATCCAAGAATGATTCACAAGGCATTAGCTTTGTTTCATTCTGATTGTGTGGGAAGAAATTTTAAGTAGAACCCAACAAGTTGACAAACTGACAGGTATGGGGAGTTAGGAGCTGATTAGCTTTTAGATCACTGCACTAGGAATATGATTCACACATGGTAAAGAAGAATTTTATTTATCTACACAGAGTGAAGTCAGTGCAAATAGTGAAGTGAAATACATCATTGAATAAGAGGTTGAGAAGCAGTTATTTGGTCATTAATACAGTTACCTAATAAAATTATCATAAGCTTTGGTATTGTCCCTTAAAATTGTTATAATGTAAGCATTTATTACAATTTATATTCACACTATAATAACTAAATATTGTCTCTGTAATTCAAAATATATATTAAGTATATATAATGAAAACCTTAACCTTGATGTAATTACAGTATGCATATGTGTGTATGTCATTGTATATGCACATGAACATATGTTGTACAGAGACTTTTTTCAAGGCACAAAGATTCAACAATGCATACATATATATACATATTAAAAGCTATTTCCATTTTCCAAATTCTAAATGAAAAATTTTAAAAAGAAATGAACACCAGATTGAATTTTAATGAGAATTTTAATAAAAAAAGAATCAAATACAAAGATTTTTAGAACTTTGAGTTACAACTATTAAGATTGGCTGTTTTAATTTAGTTTGAGGTGGTAAATAAGTCACAGTGGATTAAAGAAAGTTTAATTTTACTGTCAGTCATGCTTGAGCTGAAATTCACAGTCCCACATGCTGTGTAGTAATGGAAAAATTAACCTCTCCAAATATCAATGTATTCATTGATAAAAATGAGTATTAGAATGTTCATCACTTCAAGTAATTCTGATATATATCAGAACTTGTGAAATGCATGCCACATTTAAAAGCACTTAATAAATATGAAGCACTGTAAATACATTTACTTCTATTTGTTTTGTATTCTACTTAGGATCAAATCAAACAAGCATGCAGGAGTAAAGGAACAAAAGGCATATTCGGGTCAGAGTTTTGCACATGCTATGCATGTGTTTAGAATTTTCTCAAGAAGCACATTTATAATGATATTTCAAATGTGAGAATCATACCTTAATTATTCAACAAGATTTTTAGCATCTCTCATACACTAGGCATAGTAGGAGATACTAGGGATTAAATAATTGGAAAAATACTGTTCTTATTTGAGTTTATCATCTGGGAGAGAAGACAAATATTCTCAATTGTAGAACATATTTAAGTTTTTCAAGTGGTAAATACATCGGAAAAACATTTATATGATACTATGGCAATGATGAAGGATTTGATAAAGTCAGAGAAATCAGGTTACTAAAATGATGAAAATTAAAACATAATTTTAACTTTTAATTAGTATTCATCATATGTCAAAGCTGTAAAATGAAGCATATGGAAAAAATCCCAATAGTGGAAATTTTCACTGTAACTTGAAAAGTAAACTAAAGTGCAATTTATAAATATCCATCAATAAATACAGTTAATGATATGAAAGGGAACATATGTGGACATGGCTTTTAGAAAACAAAAGCCCAATGCAATTTTTCTTTATTTTCGTGTTTAACAGATTTTGCTGTGAAGAACTTTCAATAAGTTTATCTCTCACGAAGCATAATTATTTTCAAATTGAAATATTGCTTGGATACTGTATAAAATCAACTTGAATGATCATTTCTTATCCTGATTTCTTTCAAGACTGTTTAGAAATATAATTCTATCTAGAGAAATTGATAATAGTTCTTTTTTTTTTTTTTTGGTACTGGGGATTGAACTGGGGACCTTGTGCTTGCGAGGCAGGCAGTGGAACCACTGAGCTAAATCCCCCGCCCATGATAATAGTGCTTAACCCTTTTGAATAAAGTCACTGGGTTTATAAGAAGGCCATTGGATTTGATATAGATTCCTCATAAGTCCACGTGACAAATGTGTATCCCAGGGGTGTGGATACAGATGGGGTAAGAGTATGACTGTACTGTCCCACTTACCAAAGTCCAGGCTCCCTAAAATGGTCAGTGGATGTGATTCAGCAGCATGAATCCTGGACAAATGTCACATTTTGTCACTTGAGATTGAGATTATTTTTGCAAAAATGATGAAGAATGAACTCAAACGTGGTCCTGGGCCTCCTTCCAAATCCCTGCCTCCAACTCTGTGCCCACATCTCCGTTCTCTCTGAGAGAGTGAATGGCTGGTGGAAACAAACAAAATGTCAGAGCCAAATGGAAAAATTATCTCCCTTCTTTCCTGCATTAGAATACTTCTGGAGTGTAGGATAAAATGCTTCCCTGGGGAATTAGAATGATAAGAAGTATTGTCCCAGCTGAATTCATATCCCATGAGGCTTCTCAGGCCTTGCTTATTAAGGTGATGAGGTAATTCTGGAGGCTTAGGTACAAATAGCATGGAGAAATGGAAATTGTGTTCTTGTTTATTAATTTTGGTACTGGGATCAAACTCAGGACCTTGCACTTGCGAGGCAGGCACAGTGCCACTGAGCTAAATCCCGGGCCCAGAAGTTGAATTCTTAAGTCGGAGTCTTCCAATGTTTTTCTGCTTCACTTTGCATTTGAAGGAGCTACTTAGGACTCCACTAGTTCGCAGGAGAGTTGGGAAACCAGTAAGAAACATCATAGGAACTTGACAGATGAAAAGATGTCACGTTTTTAAAGAAAAACACCAGTTTGGACAACATGGTCCCATTGTGTAGGCCAAGCACACCTAGGAATTTTTACCAGAAAAAAAGAAAAGTTGGTGTTTTGTTGGGTATCATGAAAAATGTACCTCAATTTTTTCCCCAAAGAAAATAGGCTAGGCTGGGATTTAGCTCAGTGGTTCTGATGCCTGCCTCGCAAGTGTAAGGTCCCAAGTTCATCCCCAGTACCAAAAAGCAAAACAAACAAACAAAAACAAACAAAGAAAACATAGGTTAAATCCATACTCTTTAATAAGATATCATGAAACTGTGAATGTGAATCAGTACTTCTGATTAACTCATTGGTTGTGCAATTCAGAAGCTCCCATTTGTGGAGAAAAACAATGAATGGGCAAAGGTAAAGCATGTTCTGGTCGAATTCATGGTCAAAGAGACCACATATTGTAGTTTGTATCTGGAGTGCCCACAAAGTCTAACATGTCAATGCTTGATCCTGAGCTGGCAGCATCTTAGAGAAGTGGTATAAGTTTTAAAGACAGGGCCTCATTAGAGGAAATGTGTCATTGTGGATGAGCCTTATTATAAGAAAGATATGGGATCTCTCTCTCCCTCCCTCTCTCTCTCTCTCTCTCGCTCTCCTTCCTGAGTTCCACAAGTTGAGCTGCTTTTCTTCTGCCATGCCCTCTCAGCCAAAATGTATTATCTCAGAAACCCTAAAAATCAAAGGAGCTAGTCATGGACCAAAACCTCTGAATCCACATGGCAAAATATATCTTTCTTCCTCTACAATTTTTCTCTTTCAGATTTTTTGGTCACCATGACACTAAGGTGCTTAGCCATCAGCCTGATGTGGAACTGTTTCTACTACAGTTCCTAACTTTGCACATTCATTCTTACCTTTTTTTAGGTGCTAGTAGCTTCCTCTTTAATGAATATTTTTCCTTTGAGATAGTTTACATTTTTGGAAGAGTTGTGAGGAAAGTTTAGACAGCACATGGACACCTGTCTACCAAGTTTTCTTCATTTTAACAGGGTACAGAATGCTATATTTGCCAAAATTGAGACATTAAGATCTGTGCTAGACTGTTAAATAAATAGCAACTTTATGTAGTTTTCACTGTAATGCACTGGTATCTTTTGTACTCCCATTGATGAAGCCACCCCTCGTATTTATATGATACTGGTACTCAGAACTTCTCTGTCAGTGAAATCACCACAATTCCAGTTAAATAAATAAATGTGTATTTAGTAGTTTAAACGGCTGTTTTCCACAAGATTGTGAAGTGTGTAATGTCAGACAGTGGCTGTTTTGCTCTCTTCTATCCATTAGAATATTACAAGGTGCTCTGCAAAGAGAACAAACATGACAATATTTTTCTCTTAAGGCCAATAAAGTTATATTGGGACACTGAAATTCTTACCACTAGCTTTCTGTTTGAAATATAAGGTTTTCTTAAATATTTTTTCATATCTAGTCAAATATTCTCAAATTCAAATGATTACGGCAAATAATCAAATTGCCATAGTTGATTAACTTCTCTGTGAGCACTGTTTAAGTAAGTATATTAATGTTGTAATATTTAATTATGATGACAACACTAGAAAGCCAGAAGCACATGCCCTAGTATGTCACCTTCAAGTTCTTCATCAGACATCTTCTAAGAAGAGTATTCTTTTTCAAAATCAAAACTTCTATCATACATAATAAGATTAATATGAATTCCTCCACATTACTCAATACATATACATCCACCATTTTTTTTAAATGCAGAATCTCAAAAAGATTTATGCACTTGTGTGTTACTGGTATCATTAGAAAATTTCCCATAGTCTATTTGAAACTTAGATGCTCATGCAACAATGTTTGAAGTTGGGGCCTAGTGGGAGGTGTGTAAACAATGAGAATTACAGTTTGTACTAGTCATGGCTCCCTAGAGTAAGAGATTTGATATAATACACAAGGTATTATAGCAGAGGCAGGTGTAGAAGAATGCAAAAAAGAATGGGCTGTCTGGCTGCTGGAAAGCTCCATGACCAAGTCTAAAGTGGGACCTACCTGGAGCTCACTGTAGAGTCTCATTGGAAGCTGAAGGGTCTACTTTGGAAGGCTGACGAGTCTGCCTGGAAGGCTGGAGAAGGACATCCCAAGCCAATGGCTTCTTCTGAAGAAACTGAGGAGACTTCCTTCTCTGCCCTTCTTACTCCAGTCAGACTACAAGCCTGTAGTTGGTGCCACTCACACCCAGGGTGGGTCATCTGTCTCCAGTAAATCCCTTTAGCCTGCCCTGGCCTATGTTGATCTAGTCAGCTTGGCAATTCTTACTCACATTGGTATAATAGTTAACTATCACACCTTTGCTGAATGCATTAATTCCAATTCTCAGAGAGCTTGGGGCTGGAAGTTTTATCTTGTTCTCTCTTCCCCTCTCTTCTCCCTTCTACCGTCATTGATGCTGGAAGAAGACCTTAGCCAGATGTTGGCCCATCGATCTTGGACATCTCAGCCTCTAGGACCATGGAACAAAACCACTTCTCATAGCTCAGAAGGGAAGACCTTGAGTCTTTATAGCTAATTCTAGTCTTTTTTTGGGGAAAACTTTTCTCACAGCATTAATTCTTTGACACATAATGCCCAACTACATGAAAGGCAACAACACATGCTCTGTAGTTAAGGAAAAGCTCTCAGTAAGCTAAACCCGGGGCTTAGTGATGGCAACTGTGCTCACACATGCCGAGGTGGTAAAGGCAAGTGGGTAGGGGGTATTTGTCATGTGTTACGTTCCAAAGATCTTGGCTTTTTGAGAGAATGAAGCTGGTTGTAATAAAGTATAAAATGGCCTCAGCGTGAATTTGTCCAGTTGTTGCTACATGATGCCATCTAATTTGTTTTATTGTTTTAAATTTCTTATCAAGTAACAATTAGTACTAAAGTGCTGGTTGCTCAGATTGAAATTTTTACAGAAATATCCTGCAGAAGATGCTATCCAACTGCATGTGACATCATTAAGCTGTACTGAATGCCAGATTATTCGCAGTTTTGCTTGTAACCATTGGCTTTTTTAGTTTCAAAGATTTTTTTTTCTCATTTATAACTAGAAACTAAGCACTGAGACATTGTTCTAGCATTCTACAGTTAGCCAGTCTTTCTTATGTCTTTGTGTTATACTCCTTCAGTCATGATCACTGCCTGAAAGGCAATTACTGAGAAGAATTACAAAGACATGTTTGACTATCATTTCTTTTTTTTTTTAGTACCAGGGGATCAAACTAGGGGCCTTGTGCTTACAAGGCAGGCGCAGTCCCACTGAGCTAAATCCCTAGCCCTATCATTTGTTTTTTTAACATACTTCCTGGATTTCTTCTTTGTTTATTTTTAATAAAAAAGTAGAAAATATCTCTCTTTCATTAAATGGGATCAAATTATAGAGACACTTTTAACCAGGCAGCAAAAATGTTTATGCCTATATTTCTTTGCTATTAATTAAGACATTTCACCTTAAAAATTTGCAATAATAGTAAGTTCCAGTAATAGTGATTTGATTCTCCCACGCATACACAAAACATTTACATATTTACATTTAATCATAGTCAATATTACACTTAACCTCTCTATTATCTATTGTGGCAAGTTTCCTGGAAATGATTATCCTTCTTTGAATGCTATAATGCATACCTTTGGCTCATATTGATATATTCAATGCTAAGAATTCATTTGTGAATCTATACATTTAACATATCAAATGGAAAATCTTTGCTTTATAGCTTTGTAACTTCTAAATTAATCTTCTTATTATATATTATTTTTATAAGACACAGTTTCTTTGCTATCTTTAAAAATTATGAGTCCATTTATTACCTTCAGGGACCTATAACTAAAATGAATGATTAAAATATACTCAAGATATCTGTTAGTTTTAAAGTGCTATAACCTGCATGTAAATTCTGGATTTTTGCTCTAAGATACATCCTAAACTTTAGAAACACTAAGAACTATTATTAATTTGATAGAGCACTAATTTTCTAATTCATAACTTTTTAGTTCAAATGGATGGATGGATAATTAAATCTCTAAAGTATACATCCAAAATGATTGATTTTAAGGAGATATTTATTACTTAGTGACTCTTCCAGGAAACACAAATGGTTTTCTCTTCAGGGTTGTTGAAGGAGGAAAGATGGTAGTGTACAAATTTCACAGATGAGCTTAGCCTAAGACTTCACTGTCAGATAACCATGATTTATATGCAATTGCAAAATACAAACACTTGGTGTGGTTTTTAAGGCATTGACTCACACTGTATCCATCTCCACCATAAGTCACGGGTGTTGATTTTTTAAAAACGTTATTGATTTGTTAAAGAAAAAAAGTATCTTCGGTCGATGATTTCTCATCATGAAACACTAAGTGGTTAGAGACTTTTAAAGTAGGGGTTCGGTTAAGATGATTACTTTTTAAATGATTAGCTTTGAACTTCCCTTCTAGATCATCTGTTTATAATTTTTGGAGCATTTGGAATGTATTTGAAAATATATCTTTTATTTAACCAGTATCTATTTAATTGGTTTGTAGTGTTTAATGATGATTGGCAAAGGTACACCAGTCGGAACACTAAAAATAAAGTGGGACTATCAATGCCACATAAAACACATTTTTGTAGCCTTAAAGAGAATTCAGTGAAGCGTGCTTCCTCACCAATGCTGTGGTATCATCCCATCATGGTGTTTGAGCTTTATCTCTTTCTCATTCCCCATTAAGATGCACTCTCTCTTCACTTCACTTCTGCCTCATCAGTCACTTAATGTTATAAAGGCATTGTAAACATTACAGGGAGAGCTGCTGAGGCCCCTGGACAGAGGTCCATGTCTGTTCCTGCTTCTGTGTGACTTGACTGCCAACATGGTGTCCTTTGTATTCGCCACTCTGCAGCAGACATTGTGCTGGGGGTGCAATAAATCTTCCCCCAAATTCATGTGTGATGTCATAAGCCTATGTATCCCAGAAAAATGAGCTTATTTTTAGAAAGATTCCTAGAAGATGCAACTGGTTAAGGTGGTATCATATATTAGCAGGGTGTGTGGGCACAGTATGACTTCTTTTTTTTTTTAATAAAAGGAAGAAGTTTGGGCATAGCCTCATATGATGAAGCAGCACCTTCCATACAATCATAAAAATAGCAATCTACAAGCCTGAGAAAGATGCCTGGAGATGTCTCCCTCACAACCCTCAGAAGGAAGCACTCTACCAACCCCCTGATTTTGGAATTCTACTCCCTGGTGTCTGAGATAGTACATTACCATTTAAGTCACTCAGCTGCAGCACTGTGTTAGAGCAACCCTAGCAAACTGGTGTTCCCTGTGCCTGCATCCTCAAAAGAGTGCCTTAACATGGAAGCCAATATGTTACAAGGGAGTTTTAAGATCCTCAGTGTAAAGAATATTTTATTTTCTATTCAGCATGATGGAGAAGAACATAATTCTTTTGTTTACAGCAAGATGACTTTAATCAAGATTGAGACACACTAGTTTACTTTATCTGTTTTTATCGTGGTCTGGATTTGGGCATACATGATTCTACATCGAGTGTCATTGTACTGTGAACTGACTTTTGTTCCAGTTGGGAGCAAGTGTGTGTAGAAAGCCCGCTCAGTGGTGTTCCAAGCCTATCTGGAGTCTGAGGCTAGGGCTGCCAACTCTGCAGATACTCTCAGGAAAGCTTTCTTCTCCACATGTCCAAGCAGCTTGTAAGATAGTGGATATTTTTCTTTATGCAACTGGTCAATGGAATTAAATTGATGTAATGAGAGTTCCAGTGTGCTGGACAGAGTGTTAAACCAATATTATACTGTCACTTCACTTGATCCTTAAAGTGACAAAAAACTTGGCATTATGAAAGAATTTAGTGAGATTTTGCAGATTTTTATCTCAAATACTAGAATTTCACTTTATTAATGTAGTAGCAAAGATGTTGGAAATTTCCAGAGATTATATTTTGAGGCAAAATTATAGATAATGACCTTACTAAAAGTCAAACCATGTATTTTGAAATATGAGGTTTTCTATTACTATCATCAGAAGATGTGTAAGTTAAAACAATACCTTTATAAAACTTTAGTCTCAAACATTTGAGAAATTATTTAAAAGTATAAAATATATGCATATTTTAATTTTTAAATTAAGATAAAAATTATTTCCAGCCATCTGTTAATCTTAATCCAGTCTCAAAGGTATATAATGTGCTTTTCTATTTTTTATACCTTTTCCTTTGTATTGTTCTCCCAGAAGGCTATTCTCGACAGTCTCAATTCAAACATCAAAAATCTCATCACAGATCTCCCGTATCATAGCATGCAGAAATAATGGATTTATTTTAAAAATCTTCTTTGCTTTCCAGTTTAATGAATTATGACCTTTTCATTTTTTTCTCTATAAGGAAAAGATGAAACAAGTTTCTATTTAAGTGCTAGACAATACCTCTTTTCATTAAAATTAAAATAGGTTATTTTCCATTCATTTTACTTGCCCATAGAATTTCATATTTCGTCTTCTTATACCTTCATTTTGACACACTCCTGAGTATTTTTGAGCAGATAAATGATAAAATTCAAGGAGTGTCTATTAATAACATGCACTTCAATCAAAAAGAAAGAAAAAAATCAGAAAGAAACTCTAAGCTAAAATGAGGGTAGTGAATGTAGGAAGCAAGCTGTCCCCCACTGACCAGGACAAAGCCTTGTGGATTAATTCCAGGTAGTCATCTATTTTATAAGAAAGAGTAAAAAAGATTTTTACATTTTAAATGTGTTATACTTGCCCAGACCTGCTATAACTGATTTTACTCCTTGGCTTTCAGACATAAAATATTTCTACCTGGGCTACTAACAAGAATGTCTCAACTTTAGAAGGAGAAATCCAGGGGGCCTCTCACGTCTCCATTAGCTTCTCTGAGGGACTTGGCTTCCGGACGAGCCAAGAGGCCAGAAGAGGCCGGCGACAGAGTCAGCTGGGACTCCAACCTCCGGTTCCTTGAGCTCCATGGTGGTGAGCCCTGCACAGTCAGCAACAGCGAGCCTGATCCTGGCTGCAACAGAGCTCCTCTTTCTTTCTCCCAGCCAAAAAACAGCTGAAAAACTTTTGCTTATTAATCGACGTGGCAGTGCAAATGGCTCTATATTATGCAATAAGTAAAATACATGCTTTTGATTTATAATTTTCAGAGTACAGTGACAATAAAAATATTTGAATCCATTGTGTACATTTTTTCTTGCTTTGTACTCTCATTTGAAACTATGTATTTACACTTATGTATGAATATTGGCACTTTAAAGGGTACCCAATGCACTTTGGTCATTTTATTTTGTTCAGAGAGAAAAAAAATTAGCTTGTCACATGGTCTCTGTGTATGTATGTGACTACAATTATAACAAGAAATATATTACACCAAATTATACATAAGATAGAAAAACATAAAAGGAAATGGCAGCTAACATGAAAACACTAGCTGCCTTATCTGAGCAACAAATAATCCCCATTCCCTTCTCTCCCAAGTAACTCATGTGACCCAGTCAAATTAGGTTTTGATTAATGTTATAACTCTTGTTCCTACTTTCAAAAGTCTGTGCAGCACAAAGGTAAATTAACGAAGCCAACTTCCATTCCTCTCTTCTACTGTGCCCCGAGTCCTAACTTGACACAGAGTCATGGTTTTGCCACTGGACTTATTAACTACCAAATTCTCTAATGCAACTGATAAATAATGGGAAAGTCTGCATAAATTGCATCTTACATTGTGGTATATTTCTTTGTAATAGGCCAAAACAAACACGTTACTGAGAATAAAAATTGTGAGGGTTAGATTGGCTGAAAAATATGCAAAGATCAAGGGGTTTGTAATAGCTTTTGAGGCTTGCATAACAAAGTCCGACACACCATGTTGCTTAGCAGCCATTTCTTCCCCCACAGTTCTGGAGACCAGAAGTCCGAGTAGGATTGGTGTATGGCTAAGGAAGGCAGCTATCTTCTCTCTGTGGCCCCTAACCTATTCTTACACATGGAGGGACAGGAGTAAGTGGCTTTATCATTATAAGAATCCCCATATTTTAGGATCAAGGATCTACTTCTGTGAGCTCACTTAATGTTAGTGACATCTTTAGGGTCCCCTTCTCCACAGAGCGAAACCAGAGGCTGTGGCTTCATTATACCCCTGTTCGGAGGACAAAAACACCCGAGTGACCAGGTGACAAGGTGGATGGCTGCAAAAGCAGAGAAAAATGAACACTTCTTCATCTTTTGTACAAGTGCAGCAAGCAGCACTTTTGTCTCCATCTTTAGATCTCTATCTAGAGCAGCATTTTTTGGTCACATGCAGAAATTTCAGCAAATAACTCAAATAAGTCTGAAATGATGTCTGTGTTGGAGTTGCTCTAAGAACGCACCCCAGACTATGTGGCTAAGTTTATTTCTCACGGTTCTGGGAGCTGGAGCTCCAACATCCACTTCAAGGCTAGAAGTGGTTCTGCAGAAGACCTTTTCCGGTTGTATTTTGCAGCTTCTCTTTGGATTGTCACAAGGAGAAAGGGGATTCAGACATCTCTCTGAGGACTCCCGCATAAGGGAACTGATTCTGCTCATGAGGGCCCTAGCTTCTGAACTAATTGTACCCCAAGTCTCCTCTTTTTCATCCTATGACATTGGGGGGTGAGATATTGACACATCAGCACCATCATTCAGCTTCTGACTAATAACTTGAACACACTAGTCTGAAAGGATTCTCAATGCAACAGAAACAGAACTGAAATGAAAGTGAGCATTTTTACTTTTAGAGCAATGTCACTGGTTTTCTGTTTGTACTTAGGACATTTATCCTTGTACTAGACCAACAGAAAGAACGTTTGGTACATTTAAGTATTTTCATATGTAACTTATAGAATAATTGGTGTAAGCCTAACTGTGTGGCAGTTAAATGCTGTAGAACACAAAAGGACAAATTCAGTGAAATACAATTGAAGAAACAGGTCCATTTATATGTTAAGCAGTTACTGAACAATACAAGGTTATTTTCCTTCACAAAGCAACAAAATATATTAAAATATATTAGCATATTGTAAACTTCCTCTCCTTTTTAACCTGTTCACATCCACCAAGGGTAACACACAGACAAAATAATTAACTTTTACAAGGAGTACTTTATAAAGTAAGATTGAAAAGCTAGGTCACAGAGACATCATGGGTCCTATCTGGAAAGTGATCCCAATAAACCAGACAGGAATTAATGAACCAAACCTATAGCAGTGAGATTACACAGAAAAAGATGAAGATAAGAAATATTTAGGGGCCAGGGACGTAGCTCAGTGGTGCAGGGCCTGCTTGGCAAGCATGAGGCCCTGAGTTCATTTCCTTATACAAAAAAGTAGAGATTTATATATTTAGTTTCAAAACGTTACTTTATATTATACTGGCAAATAAGGTAAGTGCTTTGATTCTGAGTTTTGTAATGAAGATTGAATGAGATATTTCTGTTCATGTCGCATTAACAAATATTTGAAATAATTACCTTTGAAAGAGCATATATGTTTTTTGACTCACACTTTTGGAAGATCAGTCTATGGTCAATTGACCCTCCATTGCTTTTTGGCCTGTGGAGCAGCAACACATCCTGGAGAGACTGCATGGGGGAGGAAAACTACTCACCCTAGGGCTAGAATGGGAAAGAAAGACATCTAAACATCCTCTTGCAGTAGACATCCCCTTGAGTGCATGAACTTCTACTAGCCCAGCACTTACAGTGTCCAACACCTCCCAAGAGCACCAAGCTGGGAAACAAGCTTGAACACAGGAGACCCCAGGGCCTACGCCATAGACAAGTACTACTCCACAGCCTCGAAGGAACCAAGCATGATGCATCAAAAGAAGCCTTTGGAGCCTTTCAAAAGATAAATGAACATGAACACAAAGTGTGAAACAAGTCTTGAATGAATGAAATAATTATTAAATGTGCCTACCTTGACAGCATCATTCTTGGTGTCTAACTGCATTGCTAAAGTGAGGAAGCTCTTTCCTATTGGCGAAGAGTCGATCTTTCCTGCTGCTAAGGACATTTGTCATGAACTTTTAGGACAGACTTCAGTTCAAATGCTGGCATGTGTTCCCCATTTGTGTAGGACCATAACTAGATGAATTGAAGTGGTAGCAGAGGATGCTGTGGCACCTTTGCTAAAAAGGATGAATGAGTCACTGTTGTACACAGTCAAGGTTGAGATGTGTCTTAGTTACTTCTCTCATTGCTGGGACAAAATACTCGACATCCAAAGTTAAAAGGAAAATATTTATTTCGCTCAGTTTGTAGAGGTTTCAGTCCATAATTGACTCTCTCCCTCCAAGGCAGGGTGGCACATGGCAGAAGGACATCACAGCAGAGAAACAGTGCATAGTGGGTGGAAGGTAGCAAAGCAACAAGGGACAACTACGGCTCTTTCTGCCCCTTTTACCTTATCCAGGATACTTAGGGAGGGCAGCACTCACACTCTTAGTCCTAGTGCCCTGGGCCCTAGCATTGCACCATGAATCAATCCCATGGTCACATACTCTAGAACCAGCTACCTCTGAAAAAGCCCTACTTATGACCAGATGAGGCTTGGGGGTGGGGGGGTGGATCTACACTGAGCCATAACAAAGTGTCTACTGATGCTGACAACAACCACAGGACAATGTGCAAGAGGATGTCTTATGTAAACTTTTCTTCCAGGCAACATGACACCACAGAACTATTCAAGTCTTTGAATGACTGCATGTTAAGAAAACTGAACTGGTCTTTTGTATCAGTGCTGTATCTGCCCAGGCTTCACGGCCAACTAGACTGGATGGCTTTCTGGTTGTGCTACTACGGTCAAAGAAGTTGCATCTGATTACACACTGTGCCTCCATACAGAAATGCTGGCTAGCCAAAAAACTCACCTGGATTTAACATTATTTTGATTAAAATAATCCACCACCTTAAAATACGTACCCTTATCTCACATTTGTTCACACAGCTCTGTGAGAAGATGGACACAAAGCACACATGTCTTCTTTCATACACAGATATAAAGTGGCTCTGAAAACATAGGTGATTGGCCAGAGTCTTCAAAATACAAGAGCTGCTCCAGAGATTACTTTTAGAAAAATAGCCACCACTAGCAGCACATTTCAATGACACAGAATGGGTCAAAACGTGTGCTTATTTGTGTGACATGTGCAATCATCTTAATGAACTCAATCTACCACTTCAGAAGAGAAAGGCAAGTATGTTCATATCTCTGGATAAAGTGTCTGCATTCGAAGCCAAACTGTAATCATGGGAGTGATGAGTGTACAGATTTATTTTTGATACATTTCAAATATAAGCAGAAATTTTGAAAGAGACTGAGTCCAGACTTTCTTTGCCCCAGCTGGATGATCACTATCTCAGCTTTCAAAAGAGTTTAAGCCTTGATTGACAAAAGACTCCCAAAAGGAAGAAGTGCATCCATGACCTATTTGTGCATGAACCAAGTGGATCAATTTTTGTCTGTGCTAGAAGATCGACAATTGAAGACCTCAAATGATGGTGATCTTAACAGTATATTTGAGACAAATTCAAATCTCTATATGTTCTGGATTAAAGTCAAAGCAGAATATCCTGAGATTGTTTCCATTTTAATACCCAATCTTTGTGAAGCAGGGTTTTCTGTAAAGTCATCAGTGAAACCAGGAACTGAGGAATGCACTGTAGGTGTCACTGTTTCTTGTTATCTACAGAGGGACCATCTAGCTGCAGGAAAACAAGCTCAAGGCTCCCGCTGATTCTGCATTACAGTGAGTTGTATGATTATTTCATTACATATTATAGTATAATAATAATGGGAATAAAGTACACAATTAATTTAATATACTTGAATCATCCTGAGCACCCCAATCCTGTAGAAAAATTATCTTCTAAGAAAGCATTCTCCAGTGCCGAAAAGGATGGGGAAGAGAGCTTCAGCACACGAATATTTGGGGATGTTTCAGGTTCAAATTGTAGTCCTAAGGCTCATGGTGAGGAGTGGATTAAAGAGTTGGTACCATGCTACCTTCAATTCATAAAGCAAGGAAGAAAGTTCTTATCCTTTCATGACATTTGTAAATGGACTTTTCGGAGACTCAGGGAAAGGATACGTTGAAAAATAACTAATAATGAATTTATCCAGAGTTGCAGTACACATCTCAAAGTGAAATTCTAGAATATTTTAAAACTGGAGTACTTGGTTTACCCTTGGGGATCAGTCATTAAGCAGTTAATATAAATTCTAGCACAATTGTATTTAAAATAACTTACATCAGAATCTGAGGGTTTTTTGTTTTTGTTTCATTCTTGAGGTAGAAAGACAGAATATAAGCATTTTTTCATGCATCTGATATTTACAGGAGATGAGAATGTTTCTGTAGAAAACTAAAAATATACTTGATCCCAAAATAAGATCTTTTTAGAAGATATTATAATATGAAATATTACAGAGTAAAAGATGTTTAATTTTGACCTATATGCTGATAAAACTGTATTTCCACCATATGTTTAAGTATTTTGTTTACTTTTCATGAGATTTCATCATAAAAATGATTTCAACTCTGTGTTTTCATACTGGTAATATAGAAAAACACATTAACAAATAATTTTAAATGATTTTCATGTTTACCACAATTTTGATTTTGTAGAATACACAAGAAATGCCACTGCAATGCAGTCATTTCCTTCTCATTGCCCACATCAGCCTACTTAATGGATCTAATTATTCCCTGCAAGAGTAAAATCTAAGATATTTTAGATCACTTTATTATTTGAAAAGCTATACTTCAGTAACAAATATGACAAGTGTAGCACATAGTTGCATCTCTGAAGTTCATTTGAAGTTCAACTTTTTCTATCCCCTCTTACACCGCTTCTTATCCACTAGGCTGAACCAGGGCCGGAAAGTACAATCACTTTTCTTCTGTTTACCAGGATTGCTTTTCTTCTCTGCCTCAACTCTCTTCTAGTACATTAGCTTCATTTTCTGATTCTCCAGGGCTGACTCCAGGAAGAACAGGAAGGAGAAAAGAGGAAGAAAGTAAGGAAATGATTTAATTAATTGAATGCGATTTAAGCTTCTGTTGGCTTCTTACATAAACATATTTATTTAGAGCTATTTCTCTGTGGGTTAAAATGTGCAATTTTCTCAGAGATTTTTTTTTGTTACTAGAGGCTTTCTTTTGTAGATTCCTTAACATTTCTCTTCTCCATGTGGCTGTTCTCAACTTCTGGATGGGAAATGTAACGTTCACATATACTCTCTTTGTGTATGTTTCACCTAGCACATGCTCTGTTACCGAGCTAATCCCCAATCCAGAGAAGCACCTTGGAGAGCAGCTCCGGGTTTTGGTCTCTCTTTGTGTTTCTGTGTGTGAAAGGAGTGTGCTCTGATATCCTCTTCCCCAGGAAGCATGCTTCCTCCACAGACATTTCCTCTCCATAAAACGATGGGTTGGTCATCTTCTCAGCCTCTAGCATGGACTAGGCGTGTGCAAATACCCAGTTGCTAAGCACACTTTTCCCAAGGACGCCAAAGGAAGCAGTCCAAGCTTTCTGGGTGATCAGAATCTTTCTTCTTGGGTTGCAAATGGAATGGAAGCGTCATTTTCTGGTGTAGGTACTATCAAAGCAATGTGACTTACACCTTACTAGCAATTTCCTTGAAAGACATCCCTCCCTTACCTCTTCAATTTTACTGCTCTTATAACATGAAAGAAATAACCCACTGATGGGAGGGAGGGAGTTGCCATAATATCAAAAATCAATTGTCTCATGATATCTGAAATTGAGTGAGAAAAATTCCATTTGGTGTCTTAATACAATAGCAAACCATCATAGGCAAAATGGTAGGGTACCACAGAAAATGCAAAGTCCTAAAATCATTTTACCACTTTCCTAAATTAGTTCATTATTAATTTCCTGCCAGGAAATCACTGCCCTAAACAATATATATAATTCTGATATGAGTCATAATTAACTCTCTTACCCTGACAGGTGAATGAATGGAAGATTTTTAAAATTAACTTTTTAGGACATGCAGAAATGTTTAAACAGATAATATGGAATAAAACTCAGTGTGTAATTGTGTCTGAAATACATCATTCATTGCAGAATTAGTTTATCATTTCAAAAGTTTTCTTGGGCTGCACAATTGATCATACATATTTCATACCATTTTAGATTTGTACCTTCTTATATTTGGTATAATTTAGTTCCAACTGTGTTAGAAAATGAATATCAAGTACTATCTGGAGGCAAACTGAGGGGAAAAGCGCTTTATCTGGTAAACTGAAATGTTAGATCATTAATTATATGCTTCTCATGGTGCCACCCCACCCCAGGTAGATAATTAGCATTCAAGTCTTACCTGGAGCTCTGTAAATCACAGCCATATCTGAGAAAGCTGGACACATTTAATATTTGTTTAAGTACCCACCATCTTCTTTCCTTCCCCTTTCTATCCAGATTTTGTGTAAAATAAGAGCTAGAAGGTCAGCACAAACAAAACACCATTTCCCAACTTCTAGATGCTAATGTTCTTTCAGGACTCCCATGCAGAAGGAATAAATGTGATGAGATAGACCAGGGTCAGCAGTCTGTGTCTTTGGCTGTTATTCTCCTGAGACACTTGTGGTGCACATCCCTGGCATCTGGGTTTTTAATGTCAGGTGTTTGTTGTCAGATGGCCACAGGATAGGGATTATGACCATGCCACTAGTGTTTCTTTTGTCTGTTACTTGCTGAGTATAATTAAAGCATTGTTCTATAGTCTATATTATCAAATAAATTTTGTCTTCTTAAACTATCCAGAATGGGCCCAATTTTGTGCAGCTAAGGTGGCAGGTAGCAGTTACTAGAGTGGCAGGGCAACTCAGTGAGGAATCGCTAGTTTCTGAGCTGTAGGGGTTTGGGGCCTAGGAAGCTGTGGTTAGAATTAGAGGAGGGAACACGGTGCCAAGAGAGTAGTTTAAAATTGTTTTGGATGTCTCCTAGAAAGACCAGTAGGAGATAAAGCTTTTGTAGACTGAGAGGCTACGATTACATGGCACTTTCAGGCCCATAGGAAATTCAAGATGAGGGAATGAGCCAATGGTTCTAATTAGAAGAGATAGCTAAACGAAAGTCTAAGGAATTTAAGTGATCAGCTTAAGGCTTTTAATACTTTTTTAAAAAAAGGAAATTATGTTATATACATCAATACGGAAGGACCCAGGGGACACTAGGCTCAGGGGAATAAGCCAAACACCAGAAGGAGGACAAATACCAAATGATTCTACTTAGATGATGAATCTAAAATCTTGAAGCTCACATAGCAGAGAAATGGAATGGCCTTTCTAGAGGTGGTGGATGGAGAAATGAGGAAGAATTAGTCAAAAAGTTCATAGTTTTAGACATGCAAGATGAATGAGTCCCAGAGCCTTGCTGCAAATGCCAGTGCCTGGCGTTTACAGAGGTTCTGTATGCCTGTAATTTTGATAAGAAGCTGGAGTTTAAGTTTTCTTACCACAAAACAAAGAGAAACTTTTAGAGGTGATGGATATGTTAACGATACGGATTGTGGTGAGGATTTCCCTGTGTATACTTATCGTCAAACTCATCGAGATGCATACTTTGAGAATGCCCAGCTTTGCATGCTCATCACACATACAAAGAGTGGGTTAATTTTAAAAGATTGAAAGAAGGGCATTTTCACATTTCTCCTGGGGAGTTTCCAGGACCAGAGCTGTAATCACTTCCTAAAGGAATGCAAATAGCATGATCACATCCATGAGAATTTCTTCCCATTTTTTTCCTCTTCACACTCAGGCTCAGCCTTGCCAAAGGATCCTGTTTCTTTCAGTGACACCCTCTTTTCAGCTCACAGCCTCCAGATCAATAAGGAGTAGGATTCCGACACGCTTCAGGGCATGAAGAACTTGACAGATAAAGATTATACAATAAAGGAAATCAAAGGTTTCATTTTTATAACAGCAAGCATCTAAGAAGCGTTTATGGGAATATCTATTCCTTGTGTTAAATACATAAGTGCAGATAATTATAGGTAAATATATCGATGTGCCTGCACTGACAGATTCAGTGTTTTCAGTGTCCTCGTGACAGAAGCTCTAGATGTCTGTAGCTGTTCTTTCTTTTTCTTTTTCTTTTTTTAAGTTATTTTTTGTTTGTGAGTAGTACCTTATGAGCTCCTTTCAGGGATACTTGTAGTGAATGAAGGTAAGATGTTAGACATTCCTCAGTGTGCTATAGAGCAATTTGCCTAAATACCTACGGAAATGACATAGACAACATCAAGGACATTCCTTCACATATCCTCAGCCATAATCTACATGCATCTCAGATAAATATGAACAGTTTCTTCGCTTCAGACTTTTTAGAAAACAGTTTTTTAAGAGTGAGTATTTTTGGGACATACTGCTTTCCCTTTCTGTTTGGAAATGAGAGTGGAAAATGCTTCTTTTGAAATGTGATTTCTGATTTTAATGGTGGTGTTGGCATCTTTGAGGAATAAAACAACTGCAGGAGCTACAAAAAAGTTGTCATTGGAGATAAGTGATGAGAATTGTTTGATCAATAAGGATATTTCTGAAGTTTCTAGCTGAAATTGTGAATTTTAAAACCCAAAGCAGTGAATGGTCCGTGGCTATCTCTTTTGATCTATATCACAGGGGAAGCAATGTATTGAACTGATGAATAAGGACCAGTGCAGGGCCGTACCTCATCACCCCTCATGCATTCTCACTGGGTCTATGTGAATCTCCCAGAAGCAGGCATTCTCTGAGACAACAATGAAGCCAAAGAAGATGTTCCTTAGAAAAAGGTATCACAATTTCATTTTAAAAATTATTTTTATGGATAAAGCTTAACCATTCCCTGCTTTTCTGTCTCCCATGAAGTGAGTCACCGCCTGTGATGTCTACACCATGCTTCCCTCTACCCCTGAATGGTGGCTGCTGCAGTGCCCTGTAGTTCCTGATAGTCAGGAACCACCAAGTTTTTCTTTTGTTTGTTTGCTAAATATGATCCTAAGTTTCAGTCACAAACTGAACGGAACTCCTATCCTCTATAACCAGGTAAAGTTAGCTAATTCCAAGTAACCACTTGGCTAAAATCTATACATGCTTTTGATATTGTAGTCTCATTATAATTTCTGAATGGCTTTATTTATATGACTTGTAATATGGTACCATGGGAAAGGTCTCTATTGAATGAAAAGTGAGAGAGACTTAAATGAATACCTGTCCAAAGTCACTTTGCTGTCATGCTGCCTTACACCTACAGGTATCAGATTTTCCTCCCTCATCTTAGAGATGTTTGCCTTCTAAAGTTTTATGTTCATGTTGGATATATGAGAACTCCTAACTAAACTTGCAGTGTAAAACACTGACAGACTTTTCTTTATTCCTAATATTTTTCTCAAAATCATCTCTCTTCAAATTGGTTTGTTTTTCTTATATATCAGTTTTCTCTGGAAGGTCACCATTGAACATTACACTTTTCTTGAAAACCCAAAATTAAGTGAGGGCATTATTTTTGGAAAAAAAGATTACATAAAAATTCATTTAGCGATTTTAAAATCAGTGAGGATTTACAGTTTCCTGGATTTAATTATGTAGTAGATATAGCATCAAAATTTACTTGAGAAGAAGGCAATATTTTGGCATATAGCTGAAATTTTGTAGTCATTTGTTTCATGTTCATAAACTGACATACATTGAAATGAATATACTTATGCTAAAGGATTCTTTTGAGATCACATTCATTATTTCCATGCAAGTTAGGATTCTCTTCTGTTATAGTTATTCTAAACCAGGGTGCCTTCAGACAGAATTTCCTTTGGATCCTGCTTTATTGTTCTGGAGTGAGCTATTATTTTCCTTTTAAACACTTTTTTTTGTTGCTGTTATTGGTGTTAATTCGGAGGATGTATTTAGAGTTGCCTTCGTATTCACAGCTGTCTTGCTCGTGCTACAGGAGCAGATGATGATGAAGGTCCCGCTTGCATCAGGGTGAATTCGCTGCCTTACAGCTCCGCAGGCCTCTGTCCCGGAGACCCAGACTCCTGTCCCAGAGACCCAGAGCCCTTTGGCCTGTGTGGTCGAGGCACTGCAATCCTGGAGAAAAGTGGGCAGGGGCGGAGTGCTACATCCTACATCCTACATCGGTGTTGTGTTTAGAAAGCATTGCCTTTCTCCTACCCAGTTTTCCATTAGTTTCTGTTAGGTGTTTTGCATGCTCTCAGTTTCTCTTGCTGTCGGTGAAGGTAGGTTACTCTCTCGTTATTCGTTTTTAAAGTCTCGGCTTTTGCTCTTCAGTATACATCCCAGAATCAACTTTATGAGTGAAACATTGCTCCGCATCGTTTATTAATTCACATGGTATTAACACGAGAACTGAGTATTTATGATACTGAATATTTAGTTTATAAAATGTTATTTCTCTCCCCCAGTTCAGCTTGGATTAGTGTCTGACATTTTAGTTTTCTAATTTTATCCGTAAACACCTTCTTAAACCTCAAGGAATTAATAATTTCTTTCCATTTCTGTTGGCATTTACGAATTACATTTATTTCTTTATTGCATGTTCTGTTAAGTCCGTTTCTGTGGCACAAAGTGCATTTTCTTTTCAAACTGCTATTTTATCCTCAGAAATATATTAAACGTTGGTACTTAGTGTAAATATAGTTCACTGATTTATTTCTCCCATTCAAAGACATCTTTAAGTGTAAACTTGTAGTCTTGTGTGTGTAGGTGTGTGTGTTCTACAGCACAATTTAGCTCTGCAAATCTAAACAGAACAGGTGAAACCAGGAAACCTCTGCATTATCTCCTCGCATTAAAGGGAGTGCTTATTTTGTCAATATGCCTACTCATGTTGCTTGAGTTTCCGGTGAGTGGCTCTTACATCTCAAGGAAACAATTCCTGTTTTTCCCCTGATGAAGGTATAATGTTTCGAACTAATTGCTGCATCCACAGGGATGATCATATAGTTTCATCACTGAATAATTTTTTTATTCATTGAGTTTATTGGTAGATTTTGAGTCTACATTATGATGACATTCATCGTGGGAATTGTTGCCTTTACATGAGATATCTTGGTTCTTATTTTTTCCCCATTCATTTAAAATGTGTACAGTGTTAATCTCTCTATTTCTAAAATGTGCTTTGCTTTCTTATAATGATCCTATTTATTTATTATTGCATTGTGTTTATTGGATTAGCCATACATACTTTCTTGAATGAGTATGCCTTCAGGATGATATCAGTCTTTTAAATGTACTGGGAAAATTCCTTTTTAAATATTTCTCTTCTTAGAGATATTTGGTATAAAATGCATATAAACCATCTGGAAGTTTAGGAAGAACTCTTCTATAAATTCTAAGAGGTATTGCAGGAATGTTGTATGTTGTTAGATATTTTAGTACAAATTTCATGTAATATTTCTTTTTATAGTACTTGAGTAAGCTATAGTTTCCTATGAAATCATTTAAATTATCAATTTTACTAGCATAAACTTTTGTTTTAATTTAAAATATATTTTATATGTTTGGATTCATATTTATTTATTCAAGTTTGATGAACATTTATTATCGTTGACTTTTGCTACTGTCTTTTTCTAAATGTGTGCTATTTAAATTTTCATGATGATCTATATACTTTTTTTTACTTTCCTTTAGCTGATGACTTGTAAATAATTTTTTTGTGTTTAGATCCTCCACTCTAGGTGTTTAAAAAGAAAATTTAATGAAAAATGTACAAACAAGTATCATGATGAATACAGATAAAAAATGTTTAATAAAATACTTCCAAATAGAACTCAATAACACACGGAAAAGATCATATGCCATGATTAAGTTGGTTTCATTCCAGGTTTGCAAGGGTGATCCAACATGTGTACCTCAATCAACATAAAACAGCATATACATAGCATCAAACAAAAATCACATGACCATCAGTAGATGCAGAAAAAGCCTTCGAAATTTCAAAATAATGATAGGATCCCTAAAGAAATTTGGTTTAGAAGAATATTATCTCAATATGATAAAGGCAAATAAAACACTCACAGTCAACATTATACCCCTGGGAAATCTTCTCTCTAAAATGAGGAATGATTTTACTGTTCAGTACTGTTCTGTCCTTACAGTATTGTACTGGTTAGTACAGTTCTTGAAATTTTAGCCAGAGAAATTGTGTAAGAGAAAAAATATTAATTGAAAAGAAAGAAGTTAAATTATCCCATTTTCAGAAATTATACTCCTTTACTTAGAAGACCTTAACACACTCCACCAGCAGATTTTTAGATCTGATAAACAAATTCATCAAAATGACAAGATACAAAACCAATGTACAAAAATCAATGGTTTTTCTACAGATTAATAAATAACTGGCTGAGAAATAATCAAGAAAACGTTTCTATTTGCAATAGTTTTGATAGATAGATAGACAGACAGAATCTAGGAAGAAACCTAGCCAAGGAAGTAAAACATCTTTGTACTAAAAATTACACAACACTGAAGAAAGAAATTAAAGAAGACATTAGAAGATGAAAGACAATCCATGTTCATATATCAGTGGAATTAATGTATTAAAATGACCATATTACCAAGAGCAGTTTATAGGTTCTATGTAATCCCCATCAAAATATCAATGACATTCTTCAAAGAACTAGAAAAAAAAATCTCAAAATTTATATGAAAAAGCAGTAGACCCAGAATAGCCAAAGAAATCTTAAACAAAAGCGAGCAATACTGGAGGTATCATAATACCCACTTTCAAAATATATAACAAAGACATAGCAACAAAAAAATCCTATAGTACTACCTGCATAGAAAGTCATGTAAATCACTGGAATATAATATGGGACATAAAAAGAAACTGTTGCATTACAGCCATACAATCCTTGAGAAATTTAATAAAAACATACTTTCAAGAAAAGAGGAAGTCTTTAACAAATGGGGCTTGGAAAACTAGGTATCTATAAGTAGAATATTAAAATTATTTCTGCATCTTTAACCTTCTACAAGAATCAAATCCAAATGGATCAAAGACCTAACTATAAGACCTGAAACATTGAAAAAGAGGAGAAACTCTCCAAGATATGAACATAGGAAAAGATTTTCTGAATGAGATTCCAGTAACTCAGGAAATGGTAGCAAGTATCAATACATGGGTTTGCATCATTAAAACGCTTCTTCATAGTACAGAAACAGTTAATTAAATGAAAGAGTGTACAGCATGGGAAGAAACCTTGGCCAGCTACTTATTTGATAGGTTACTACCCAGAATATAAAGAATTCAAAAAACTTCAGAGCTTCAGTTCACCTGGTTGACATTGACAGGGATTTGTCACAATTTAATCTTTGGGGCCCTCTAATTATGGTCATTTTCTTACAAGCAATCAAATTCTTACAGATCCTAATGGATATTCCATTTCCTCAACAACAGTCAACACACCCTGGAAATTATATTTTTCAGGATCGTTACTCATCTTGGCTTCCATGACATCACAATCTTTCAATTTTTGCTGGACTTAATTGTTCCTTTCAGTCTTTTTTATACCCCATGTATGTGACAGATTTCAGCAAGTTGTCATGTAATATTTTTCCCATCTCTTGCTATACTTATTTTAAATCATTTTCCTATTTAAAAGGCACAAATATACCTGCTAGTGATTTCTAAGTTTGTACCATTAGGTCCTCTTGTCCAAGTTCAGACTCATTAGTTAATATTTCCCTTGAAATTGTCATTTGAAACCCTACTGTACCATGCTCTGTGTCAGGTGACTCAATATTTTTTCTTGTTTTTACTACTTGAGTCCTGTATTCATTCTGTATTATTGGAGTTTAGTGAATTTTCCATGGTAGACCTTGGCTTTATTTATGTTCCTCTCTCTTTTTATTTTTCTCTTTTTGTCTTTGCTCAGGTTATACCTATATTCTGGTATTTGTTCAAGTTATACCTATATTCTGGTATTTAGTCAGTCATTTCAGAAATGCTTTCTTCAATTATTAAGTAGTTTCAGATCTCTAAATAAAATCCTGTCAGTTTACTCAGAGCTATTTAAGTAATATGCATGTGGTTAATTGTCTGGCAGACAAAAACTTCACTCTTTTGCTCTGATGGTGTCAGGGCTAGGATTTATCCTCAGTTGCAAAGAGTACATGGACTCTTATAGTACAATTAGCAGAACGTCCCAAGACATGGCATTTCATTGCTAGAAAACCATAAGAATTACAATCTTTATTCCAAAGTACATGCTATATAGGAGGAATGGCATTAAAATTCACTACTAGAACATTAAAATAGTATTCTACTCATTTAAAAACTAAACACATTGTTAAGATAAGAATTTCAATCAAATTTGACAACATATTCACAGACCTTTTACAAGAATGTCATTTGACCTAATCCATTCGCCGTGTCCAAATTAGTCCAATTCTTTATAAGGTATGAAATGTACTACAAAGCCTAGCACATTTGTTTATGCTTCGTAATCATAGCACCTGTTAAACACCCACTGCAGCTGTACTTTTAGCAGATTACGGATCATTAGGCAAGTTATACAGTATCTTCTTTTCATAGCCTAATTTCTCTTCTTTTGCATGAGACTTTTTGGATCATAAAATGAGAACTTTCTCATAGCCATTCACTGATTGAGAGTGGTTTTAAAATTATTGGGATGCTGAGCCACGATTCACAAATGCTATGATAAAATTCACTAGTAAAATGTTTCATTAACTTTTAATCCAATTTAAGATTGTTTTCCTTCCCTGAGGACAGAATACCTTTAGATTTATCATCCTTATCTCAGAACAATTTCTTTCAAAATATTAAAGATCAAAATATGGAGTTAGAAAATAAAAAACCTGTATTACAAGATTCTATTCAAGGTCCAGACAGTAACCAAATGGAAGAAACAGCTGGCATCTATTTTATTCCCTCATTAATTTTTAAGCATTCACAGGTTGTCTGAATCATCAAAACCCTCCTGTGTATGCAAATACATACACACAGAATTAAATTTAAAATAATAAAGAATATAAAATAGATGGAGCAATTTATTCACTTATTCAAGATTCAGTAGGAGTCCAGAAGTTTCAGGCATTCCCTTTGGTACTGGCAATAAAACAGAGAGAAAATCTAACGTAGGAACTTCACCCCTGTTCTCATTGAGCTTAGAGTTTCCTGGGGAGGGTAGACTTGTACCAAATGAACAAATAGCAATGATCACACATATATGTGTGTTCACATACAAATGTATGCATCTATGGAGAAAGATGATAGATGTACACTACATGCACTTGTATTACATAAGTATGTATCACATGTACACATAAGTAAAGCAAAAATGTTCAGATATGAATATATGTACACAAAACAACAAATCGGAGAGGACTGCAGTGTTCTATGAGTCACCCATATGGTGAAGAAGTAATATTTTCAGCGCAACCTACTGTTAAATAGGTGACACAGAGGTTGACATGTGGGAATTGTTCTGGGCCGAAGAATCATGGTGCTGAAACTGCATAGCATTGCATAGGGAGCATTTGGAAAAGTGGAAGAAAACTGGTGGACTAAAACATTGGTATAAGCGGAAGATGTTCCACACTGAGTCTGCAGCGAGATTCCCAGGAGCCGGCCAGTGAAGGACTTGCGTCCAGGTGCAGCAGAAGCCAGGGAGAGCTCTGAGCAGGGCTTCTCATGGTCCACTTCGCATCAAACAGAGATTTTGCTGCTGAATGGAGAACGGAAATAGGGAAAGAGAGAAAGTGGTATGTAGCAAATGTAAACAGTCACGGGGCCAGGCCAAAGACAAGCTCAGTCTGCCTCAGACTTCAGACAAGGAAACAGCTCCCACTTCAGTTTTCATACTATTTTAAGGTGAGTTTCTGTGACCCTTGCTTTACATTGAAACAATGGAGATTCACAGAAATGTTACTGAACAGGTGAATACAACTGCGAGTGACCTGAGAACATTTACAACAGTCTACAGGGCTTTTCATGAGTGAGGCCTCCATAACTGACAGCTCTTTCCTGGGCTGGAAATTGCTTGAGAGATTGGTGAGGAGAATAGCATGTGCTCAAGAGGACACTGGCATTCATGGGCAAGCTGTCAAGGAGGTCGTGGCTTTGGCCAGGCTGGAAGCCTTGGGCCAACTCTTCCCAAAGGGAATCGTTGTGCTTGCTGTATGAGGGGCAAGACTGGGTGTTTTTGGGGAGGGTCAGTGATCAGAATTCCTAAAAGTTAAAACACTGAGGTGGCAGGAACAGGTGTTCTACAAGGAGTTGTGCACAAAGAAGAAAGAAACAGTAGTGCTTACTCATTTCTTTTTTGTTTCAGTTTTTATTTTTATAGCACATGTTTATAACACATAAAGTTTGCATTCATCATGGGATTCTGGCACATGGTTATGACACATCTTAGTTTGTTTTACCTCCTCCTGTCCCACTATTTCTTGGTCCTCTTCCCATTAGCAAAAGATTTCTCTTTCTGTATTCTGTTATCAGTCTTTTATTTTGCTCTTTAATTTATTTATACTTTGGGTTTCTCATATAAGAGAAAACATGTGATATTTAAGGTTGTATGTTCAATTTATTTCACTTATCATCTTAAGGTGCATCCATTTTCCTACAAATGACTCAAATTTATCCTTCTTTGCAGCAGAATAAATAATTCATTGTATATAAATGCCACACTTTCTTCATCCATTCATTTGTTGATGGATATACCAGCCATTTTCAATATTTAGATTGTATGAATAGGGCTGCTATCAACATGAGTATGCACGTATCACTGCAATATGAAGTCTTTAACTCTTTTGTTAGCTACCCAGAAGGAAAATGATTGAACCAAATGGAATTTCTGGGTGTTTGCTTATTTGTTGCAGAATTTCCATACTGATTTTCATAGTGGTTGTAGTAGTTTACATTCCCATCATCAATATAGAAATTGTTTTTCCCCCTCAGCCTCACCAGCATTTGTCATTATTTAATTTCTGGATGTTGTCCATTCTTTCTGGGTAAGATGTGAACTCAGTGTGGTTTTAATTTGCATCTCTCTGATGCCAGAGATGCTGCACCTGATCTCATGTATTCACTGGCCATTTGTACATCTTTCATGCTATCATTTGTCTTTCAGATGAAGAGCTCTTCTCGTAGAATGAACTGGTATAGAGATGTTGGTTTTCTAAAGGAAGACTACGTACATACAATAAATAAGTAAAAACTTAACATCTATCCTAGCATTTTGTCTTTCTCCTTTTATTAACCAGTGTCTTGTCCTCCCTTTCTGTGAGAACCTTCAGCTGTTTATGGAAGCACTAGCCCACTCTGCAGAACAAGGAGTCTCCTTTGGCTGTACCAGTGCTGGCCATACACCTTTCGCTTTCAGAGGTTGAAAGGTGGTACTAAAGAGTGATTTAAATAAAATGTTTATTCCTGTGAACATCTAGACACAAAAGTAAAATATTACTCACATTCTTTTTCACTGAAGAAATCATATCCAATTACATTGTATTGTATTGAAGACTCTAGAATGACGTGAAATAGAACATAAAGATGCCGATAATAAAGTGGCAATAATGAGATAATAAGAATATATTCAATTTCTTATAAAATTTCAGGAGGAAAATCAACCACGTATATTCAATCAACATTTAAATTAAAGTCCAAGCATGAAAGAGAGTGTATTCAAACTAAAACTATTTTATTGTGAAATATTAAAAGCAGACATTTTAAAATTCCTATTTATCTTATATTAAAATAACATCTAAAGAACTCGAAACGATTCTAAATTTCTTTTTTATGCTAAGTTACATCCAGAATAATTTCTGGTTAAAATTGGGGTTGTTTTGCTATGACATAGTTTCATTTATAAGAATCTGATAGTTCTTTTAATAAAGCTTCATGTTTAAATAATTCAGTGTTGGTTTCCTTTCTGAAATGATACAATATTTAAATGTACAAATAATTATGAGAACATGAGTCCTTCACTAACTAAATTTATTTCTTAAATACTATTCATTAACATAAAATACTCTGTTCAAGGCAAAATTATTTTTCCAAAAAGTAGTACTTTAGTTTATCCAAGACATCGCAAAGATCTGGAAAGACTTGCAATATGAGTTTTAGAAAAATGTGGCCTAAACACCTCATTCTTGAGAGACTGCCAGACAAGCTACTCCCTAGCAGACGTTTTTGAGCCTTTGAGCCCACTGAAGATGGGACTTCAGCCTCAGCCCCTCTGAGCATGGCACTTTAAACATTTTCTTCGCATCTTCTTTGTTCTGTTTTCTATTTTCCCTAAGCTTTGCAGCCCCTCCCTAAGTTCTCCCTTCCCCTTTAGTAATGAGGACTAGTGATATTTGCTGAAATTAAATATTCTTTTTTCTTGCTTATGATTTTCAGCTGAAGTAAAAATTTTATGCTTGTTTATCTAATGTGGATCTCTATACTGGATGTGACTAGTTTCCTATTTGACAATTATATTATTATCTTGTTCACATTTTTAAAATTCCATTAAGTTTATTGGTGCATTTTAGGAATGCATTATGATCACATTCAACATTGGGAATCTGTACCTGTACATGATATATCTAGGTTCTTGATTTTTCCCCATTCTCCTTCTTTTCCTTCCACCTCTCTACCCCTCCCTATTTTCAAAAACTTTTGTTTCCATTTTTTTCTTCTCCTTTTCATAAATGAGGATCAAAATGTACAACAGATAATGTAAAATAGGAAGAAAAGGTTCAAAAGGGAAGGGGAACCAGGGAGGGGGTTGGGGGAAAGGAAAGAAGGCAAGGAAAAAATATCACTTTAAATTCTTTCAGATAAATAATCCAGTCCGGAAGTTACTTTGCCATTAGAATACCATCCAATCGAGGGCCAAACTCATGTATCACTTTTCTTTCCAGCTGATCTTTAATATGTATTATTTTTACTCTTCTTTTCCCAATAATTTCATTTTCTTGTATTTCTCACTCATGTTTCCTCAGATTAGATGCAATACTTTCACACATATTCAAATAAGTGTGACTACTTCAAATACCACTAACCACTTCATCAAATGTTTATGCTGACCTTGCTGCTATTTTTTCCTCTTTGTATTTCACCCAGATGTTCTGCTGTTACTTGATATAACTGTAAATCTTCAAAGAATGGCTTGCTAATTGCCTTTACTATGGATTTGTGCTGTGATTTCAATTCCACCTTTTAAAAATAATGTTGTTATAACTCACCTAGAAAGGTGTTCCTAATCATTTAAAAAATACATAAAATTTAATATATAGATAAATGAGTTTTACCAGAATATATTCTGATGTACCATATAACTATCATTTCAGCCAATACATAAGATATATGTATAATGTCATCAGCTTCCTCAATGTTAACAAAGGTTAATTACTATGATATCTATTCTCACAGATTTTTTTTGCCTGCTCTAAAACTTCACTTAAATCAAATAATGCTTTATGTATACCTTGTGTCTGGCTTTGTACACTCAGTGTAATATCTGGAAATGCATTCATGCTTGGACATACCAGTAATTACTATACTTGTACTGTTTGACAGTATAGTATTTTATTGTATTTATACAATATAATTGTCTAACAATTGATTGGCTAATAGTTCTTTGGACTATTTCTATTCTTTACTATGATGAATAAAATATTCTTTAAAAATTATTATTAATCTTTTTTGCATGTATGCTTTTAATAATCTTTGGTGGATATTTGCATGTGTATTACAGAATCCTTGGGTAAATGAATATGTAAGTTCAGATGAAAATGTTAAAAAGAAACTCTATCTTCCAAATTAGTTGTATCATGATACTCTAATAAATAATTAATAAGCTTTCTAGTTGCTCTACACTTTACTCTTTTTTGTTATTACTATAATTTTTAGACACTCTAGATAGCGTGGTTTTAATGTCCATTTCTCTAATGTCTAATTATGTGGTTATTAAGTACATCTTACTGATCATTCACATTTTTTGTGATCTTTATCTATTCAAGCCTTTTCTTATTTGTTATTTTTACTATTGAATTATTGCTTTATATAGTCCAGATAAGCCTTTTGTCAGATACATGTCATATAAAATTTTTCTCCCAATTGTAGCTTGCTTTTTTATTTAATTTTTTTTCTTGAGAGTACACATTTTTAATTTGATGAGTTCCAACTTTTCATCCTAATTTTAAGAGTAGTGCTTTTCATGTCTTTTCTGAAAAAAACTTGCCCACTTCAGGGATGTGAACATTCTCGCTTCTGCTTTCCCTCGATGTTTTCTCATATGTCTGTTTCTTCTTTGTCTATTCAGTTTTCATCAGTTTGAAAGCCTCTCATGAAAGACTACCCCCCTCTCCCACCTGCTCTCCTATCATCACCAGTCACTGTCATCATTCTCATCATCTTCATTGTCATCATATTAATGTACACATCAAATATATCTTACATCAAGCTCCCTCAATGTTTGAGGTAGATGTTGGTGCACAGGCAATCTCAGTGAGAGCAGCTGGTAGGGATTGTGAGTTAAGCTGGACTGTCAGCAGCTCTGCTCGGCTATGTTCTCTTACCATGATGCCCCTTCATGGAGCCACTTGGCCATAGACTGCAACCTCTGAAGACATGACCCAAAGGAAAATCTCTCTTCCTTTAATTTGCAGGTTCAGTTAGTCTCTCTCTGCAATTGGAAAGTTGTCTAATGCAGATATTATACTTTTAAGGATTATACAATCTCCAGAAGTATATTTTCTTTCAGAATTATCTCAAATTCCAAAGATATCTTGCCTTTAAATACAAATACCTACCAGTAATTAAATACAAGCTGCCCCCATAGGAAAAAAATATCTTGGCATATCTGATTGGCCAAGATCAATTCCCAGAGAAGGATTCAGTTCCGAGCTTGTCTGATTTGACCCATGGGTCCTGCATTTCTGGCTCTTGGTCCGGGGTATCTCAGATATACCGTCACAGAGGGAATCTTACTTCTTGGCAATCTGATGCCTTTTTTTGATCTAGCTTGCCTAAGTGCATTGCCAACATATAATGCCTTCATAAAAAAATATTCCTCAGTTCTTATATTCTTGAGAGTTTTTCAGGAATTCTTGTTAGAAGACTTTTTTTCTGCATCATGCAGATGATAAAAATATTTCACTTATTAAATATATTAATATAGTATATTAATATTAATAAATCTAGAATGGAATCAACCTTACATTCCAGGAATATATTCCATTTTAGCATAGTGAAATTTTTCTAAGTAAAGTAATTTTTTGTAATTCAACACATAATAAGGAATATTTCTAGCAGAATGAAACAAAAAAGCAAACCCTAACTAAACAACTGACAAAAAATAATGGAAATCAGAGGTTGAATTATGTCTAGTAAAAAGTTATTTAAAACCAATTGGTTTTAATCTATTATAGAAGTAGATCAAAGAGTTTTATAAGAATTTTCTAAATAAAAGTCTGATATAGGTCTTAGAAATTATTCAATCACTCTCTATAAACTATAAAAAGAAAGTTTAAAAAAAAGAAAGTTGAGTATTCTGTGAAAGAAAAGCCAAGTGCTAACTGATTAAGAAAGATGTATTTAATGAAATAATATTTTATGTTTTTCAAAATGATTAAATATTTCTAATAATATCAGCTAAATATGTTTCTGTGAAATAGTATGGCAAGCTTTTCCTTTCTGCATTAATGGAAACCTAAACTATGCAGACCTGGAATTAGACACAAGAACTCTGCTTTTCTGTCCCTTTTCTGTGACTTAGATTATTGAATATGGTATGGTGAAATTGAAGGAATGAGACATGACAATATTTCATATTTCCCAGCTTTATAATATAGAAAATAATCTATTGACTTTTACAATGTCTTTCTATTTCCCTGGTTATAAAACTAATATTGGGAGCATTTTTATGAAAAACTAAACATTGTCTGTTGTATTGGTTAGCTTTATAAATGAGTTTTTTAATTATAAAATTTCAGCATAAATTTCAGTCTCAATGTAGCTAAAATGTTTGATCTGTAGTATTTCCTTTTGCTCATGCAGCTTTTCTCCCCCATTTTATATCATGATTCTGTCGACAACCTGATAAGTATAATATAAGTATATGTGGAGGGCAGAGAAGGTGAGCCAGTCCCAGCACCTGGAAGGAAGCTCCCCTGCTGCCATCCCAAGCTCCTAGGGCAGAGAAGGTGAGCCAGTCCCAGAACCCAGAAGGAAGCTCCCCCACTGCCATCCCAAGCTCCTAGGGCAGAGAAGGTGAGCCAGTCCCAGAACCTGGAAGGAAGTTCCCCCGCCATCATCCCAAGCTCCTAGGGCAGAGAAGGTGAGTTGCGTGGGCACCAAAAGCATCCACCACCACCACCCCCCACCCGTGGAAATGAGAAGACACGTAAACAAGCCCCAAAAACAGACTTCTGGAGAACCTACAACAAGCCCAAAGGGAAATGAGATGGAACAATCTGATACTCAAACACCTGGACTCTCTGAACTGGCAACAAAAGAGGATCTGGGAAAAATGAAATCAGAAATAATT
>NW_004624854.1:2817601-2862104 GCF_000247695.1 Heterocephalus glaber | reverse complement strand
TGTCTCCTAGATCTTGATATTATAATCTAAAAAATGTATAATTGATATTGTGTAACAGGAAGAAAAGGTCTAAAGGAGCAGGGGAAGTGGGAGGGGTAGGGGAAAGGATAAAAGGGAAAAGAAAAAATATGAGAAAAGGAAAAAAATGGAAATAGGGCAAACACATAGGGAAGGGTGGAGGGGTTGAAGGGTGGAGGGGGTGAAGGGGGTGAAGGGTGGTCAGGGGAAGGGGAAAAGAAAAAGAACCAAGATACTCATGTAATGGTACAAGAGCCCAATGATGAATGTGACTGTATCTAAAATGTACCAGCAAACTTAATGGGGGAAAAAAAAGTGTATGTGGAAAATCAAAACATTTAGTGATACACAAATGGGAGATTAATCTCTAGTCAAGAAGAGAGAGCAAAAGAAAGCAAGAAAGCAAAAAAGCAAGAAAGCAAAGAAGCAAGCAAGCCAGCAAGAAAGAAAAAAAGAAAGGAAGGAAGAAAGAAGAGAAAGAAGAGAGAGAGAGGAAGGAAGGAAGGAAGGGGGGGGAAGGGAGAGAGAAAAACAAAGGAAGCCACAAAGGGAATGAAAGAAAAAGAGAGAAAGGAGAGGAAGCAGGACAAAAGGAAGATGGCCAGGCAAGCATGAGTATAGGAGCAAGTGAGTGAAGCAGACTGCAGTTATTCATAATATTTTGCAGTCCCATTTCTTTGTAGTAGGGGAGAAAATGCATCTCTGTCTCTAAGGTTCACAGTACACGGCAGGAGGCCTTGTGCAAGATCCAAGACCCAGGAATCTACAGGCGGGAAAAACAGTATTCAGACAGGCATGAAGTCTTCATGAATCCTGAGCTTTCTCATGTCAATCTCACATAACTTATATTTTCCAATACTTTACATTTGAATATGCTTTGACACTATTTAATGCCATTTATTCATATAAACATTTAATATTTTTATAAAACATGGAGTACATTAAAAATATGAGATTCTTGCTAATAATTCATAGTTTCTGATTGCCACTGTGTTACCATAGTACACAGGGGAAATGACCTTTGAAAATATACATTTAAAATTTAATATAAACCTAACTCCCAGGTCTTGGCTTCTAATATCACTCTTCAGTAAAATAAACTCTGAAAGATGACTGGTTCTAAGGGCAAGGCAAAAATGTTCAAGACAAGCCTGGAGCTGCCCCTGTGGCAGAAACGAAGAGCTCGTGGAACCAAAGGTCGAGGCTGGTCCAAAGGACAGAAGGGCAATGCAGATGAGCTACCCATGGCCAAGGTGTTAAAAGCCCAAGCAGCAATGAGTGATGGACTCCATCATGTTATAACCTCAAGGACAATGTAAATATGCACAAGTCCAAAGGGGTACAAACATAAGATTGGCTAACAAACACACGGAGAATAAACAAATCTTCTGAATCAACGAATCTCAGTATTTATGTGGATACTGATGCCAAAAGGAAGAAAAACCTAGCTTTGTTTCAAAGAACAAAGTATAAAAAAAAGAAAGTTAGTTTCCATTGGGGAAATGTGATAAATACTACTGCTGCCATGAAATTAAGGATAACATCATTAATTAAATAATCATGCTGGTGATGTGTAACTTTCCTACAGCAGAATTAGAATGTCATTTTACTTCTAATGTCTTTCTCTCAGAAACCATTAACACTGGTCTACTCATCAGAAAAACATCACTTTACCCCAAATTGACATATTTTGCCATATATTTAATCAGCAATCCCTGTTAACTTTTAAGATCATCAAAAATAAGAAATATCTGAGAGAAACAATCTAGAGGAAGCTATGGTGATATCACTACTAAATGCTTGTTCATGGGTGCCACATCCTAGGGGAGAAAAACAAACACAAAAGTGCAAAGCTTAAACTCTCATTAATAACAATGTATTTCTGTTGCTTCCTTAGCTGATGCAAAGGTAACATAAATGGAAGCTGTTAACAGGAGAACCTGAAGGTGTATAAGGACACTCTCTGTATTGTCTTTGCAACATTTAATAAATCTAAGACTATTCTAACATAAATGTTCATACAAAAATTCTTAAAGTATCGTTTTTTTATTCTAAGAATATGTCTTGTAGAACCAGTATATAGTTTGTCAAATGTTGATTGTAAGTTTAAACCTAAAAGTAGCATAATAAGCCTAAGCTTGTAATTGCCATATTGTTACTGTATTTACCTTCGTAAATGAATTCACATGGTTCCCTGACTTACAAGTGGGACTATTAGTCATTTTTTACTCTTTCAGAGTTTGTCAGAGCTGGTTTTCATACATATGCTGATAAAGATAATACAAAAATAAACTCTTAAAATATTAAAAACAACTTATCCTTTGCTTATTATTGCAGTATTAAGATTGCTTTGGGCTATCTTGTCCTCTTCGGACACCATTTCAGTACTCAACACAAATAATTCCACTATCATCACAAGCATCTAAACCTAATTAAGAACAGAGCAATATAATGAGCTCCATTTTTCGTTGTGTGATGTGGACAAGAAATTACAACAAACAAGATGCATTTTCACAGATGGGGTAATGTCTCCTAAACTCTATTGCACTTAAGATGCATATAACACATATACATCAGTTTACTCTGCTCTAAATGCACATTGCACCTCATTTTGCAAGTATTGTTTAAAACAGCCTGATTGAGGTTTAAATAGAATACAATCAAGTGCCTGTATGTAAATCTACAATTCAACGTTCTGACATTTGTGGGATCACATCTCCACAGTCTAGACACTGAATGTGTCCACGACGTCAAAATTGTCGCTCCTGTGGCCTCTTCCCTTTCCTACTCCCCGCAAGCAAGCAATCAGCAAACTTTTTTGTCACCTCGGATTAGCCTTTATTACTTAGCATAGTACATAAATTAGGTAATATAGAATGTTATTCATTTTTACTTGCATTTTAATATAACTGTAATTTGAGATTTATCCATTTAATTGTATATATCAATTCTTTTTTATTTTTATAATTATATGTTTGTAGTACATAATGATTACATGCATTGTGGGAAGTTGCTAGATGTTCATGATACACTGTAATTCTTCTTTTCATGTCTCTCCCTCTCCCTCTATTTCTCCCCCTTCCTTTTTACAAAAAAAAACTATCTCCATTGTTCCTATTATGTATATTTTATCATGATCTTTATATTTTAGTTTTCTCATATAAGAGAATCCATGTGATATTTATGCTTGTGTGTCTGATTTATTTCACTTAACATTAGATTCTCAAGGTACATCCACTTTCCTACAAAGAAAACTCAAGTTTACCCTTCTTTATGGCAGAACACTACTCCAGTGTACAAAATACCACATTTTCTTTAACAATTCTTCTGTTAACAATTCCTTAACGATTTTTTGGCAGTTATTCAGTACTCAAGACAAATCATTCTACCATTCTACTAGCATCCCAAGCATAGGCCACTTCCAAAACTTAGGTGTTGTGAGTTGTGCTACTATAAACATAGGTACGCATAAGTCACTGTAATCTGATGTCTTTAACCCTTTCTGGAAGATGCCTAGAAGGGGAATAGCTGAGTTTGATGAGATTTCCAGTTATAATTTCTTGAGGAATCTCTATATCAATTTCTATAGTGGATGCAAGAAGCATTTAAACTGGAAAAATACCAGGAAAAATGAAATCTGTAAATATTCAGTATCTAAAAAAACATTATAAAATAATATTTTTTAAATAATGACAAAATTTGCATGTTTATTAAAAATGGTAAGCCCACAGATTCAATATTCTCATGTGAAAGCCAACCAGAATACACATAAAGAAAAGCATATTTGGTATTATAATGAAATTGCTGTAAACCACAGAAAAAACCTAAAATCAACTAGAGGGTAAAAAAAAATAACATGTTTCTTGTCTTGTGAAGTCAAAGCCAAGAGAAAAACATCATTAATTCAGTTCTAAAATCTTTCAACGCAGAACTCCATACCGAGAGCAATTACAATTCGAAATATCAAGGTGAAATGAATATATTTTCATATTTTCTTTAAAAATAAAGGTGCAATGAACATATTTTCAGTATAAAAAACAGGGAGAATAATATGTCACCAACAGTTTAAACTGTAAATAAAAGTTGCCAAATTTTATGGGCTGAAAGAAAATGATAACAGATGCCATCTTGGGTTACCATGAAAAATGTTGAATGCTAGAAATGATAAATATACACCGAAGGATGTTACTTTATGTAGTACTCTATGTTAAGAACGTCTTTAAAAATAAATCTTGATTTCTTTGTGTTTTGGCAAGACAAGAAGCATGCTTTCATGGTCAAGAAAGATTTATCTCACTAATAAAATTTATCTCATTAATAAAAATTGATTAAACACTAGAACACAAATAAGTGTAGTTAACCATTGTAACAGAAAAGTGATGGAAGAAATTGCACAGCCATCTTTATAAACACAAACATATTTAACCAAACTCGACAACTATTCAGGATAAAG
The DNA here is from genome assembly GCF_000247695.1 of Heterocephalus glaber. Next base: position 2,857,633 of record NW_004624854.1, on the reverse strand, counting down.
AATCTCACCAAATAACCAAGCACATCTTCCTCATTCGATAAGTTTTATCAACAAACAAAATTACTTCTTACACGGTCCTACTGCCTAGTTTTGGGCAGTGCCCTTAGTTTCAGATTCAGTCCCTGCCGTGAGATCTATGGCAATGGTAATGTTCTTGGATTTATTGTAGAAAGAGTATGTTATCTGGTAAAATTCAGGAATAGAAGCTAGGTGGGCAAAACATGTCTTAAGGTCCATGCATTTACCTAGAAATGTCTCAAGTTCATCCTTCTTCATGGCAGAGTAGTGCTTCATTGTATAAAAATAATCCCACATCTTCTTTATTCACTCATCAGTTGATGGACATTTGAGCTGTTTCTAAGATTTAGCTGTTACATACTGTGCTGCTATAAACATGGATTTTCATACATTGCTGTGGTCTGATGATTTTAATTCTTTCTGGAAGATATCAAGAAGGGGAATAGCTGGGTTGAATGGTTAAGGGAAATAAATCGACACAAACCTTTAAATACTGAATTGTTTCTCTGGTGTGAGAAATTTAAAGTATAAATAAGGACCAAAATGTATGGTAGATGTTGGGGAATAATGAAGAAGATTTTCAAATGGGAAATGGAACAAGGAAGGACAAGGCAAGAAAAAAAGAGAGAATAGAAGAAAAAAATGGAAGCAAAGTTTTGTAAATAAGGAGAGGAATAGGGGTCAAGGGGAGAGAGGGCATTGGGAAAAAAAGAAGAAAGATACATTATGTACAGGTACAAATCTCCTATGATGAGTGTTACCATTATGTATATCTAAAATATACCAATAAATAAAGGCAAAAAAAAAAGTAAAAAAAAAAGAAAAGAAGAAACATGTTTGAGGCCTTTGTCAGAGCTAAAACCCACAAGGTTATCTAGTCCGAATGAAGGGCATGAACTCAGCTTCCCATCAGCCTTCCTGTCCACACCCTACTCTGTGCCATAGCCAAGGGAGCTGCTCTGTTCCGAGAGCCTTTGCCCGGCCCCTCATCTCTTCCAGTCTTCACTCCTGCCTGTCCTGGGGCAGAGCCTCGCCCCTAACCATTGCCCTCATGGCTCCTGTGGGGCCTTCCAGTTCCTCAGCACACTCTGTGCTCTTTATCTTGTGCCTTATGGACCTTGGCATATACTTTACTGCTCATCTCTCACTATATAAACATCAGATCTGTGCCAATATCCCTTCTGGATGATATAACCACCCCAACCTTGTCTAAGTTTTATAGTTTCACATATTTGATCCACAATGCTCCAACAGCATGGAGGGCAGCATTCTTTCAATCAGTGCATTAGAAATGACTGCACACATAGTGAATAAAGAGGAACCAGTTACAAAAACATTTCCCATTTTAGGGAAACCAACTGGCAAAACAACCCCAGTACAAATTCAAAGCCACTTCTCAATAATTTTATTTTCCTAACACATTTAGCAGTTTGACTTTCCCCAGAGCCAACCTTCTTATAGGAAGTAGCATGTAGGACCTCCACAGTTAACAGCAATGGGACAGTTCCCAACTTCAGTGGAGAACACACAGAGAAGGAGAATCACAAGAGAAACACAAGAGAAAGAGAATCACAACCTTGACAGAACAAAGGTATGGTCATTCTGCCAAAATTACGGGGAGGATCCTGCTGACCAGCATGTACAGCAAGCTCCACTGTAGCTAAATTTCAGATCAGTTCAGAGCTGTTCCTGGAGTTCTAAAAACTATTTGAGTTGAAATATGGAAGATTTATAATGAGTAGCAGAAGAACAAGGAAAATGTTCACAGTACTTGAATGTGTGGTACTTAGACACCATTAGAGATTTTGAGAGTACTAAAAAATGGTACAAAGTATTCTCAAATTTAAGCTTGTGCCCCTAATTTATTTCAGGCAATACCCTTTCTTCTAAGTGAACCCATTTTCCTACAGATGTCTCGAATTTATCCCTCTTTGTATTCAAGTAGCATTTCAGTCTGTAGAGATAGCACACTGGCTTCATCCATTCCTCTTTTGGTGGTCATACAGCTTGCTTCCAGGATTTTGCTATTATGAATTGTGCTGTTATAAACATCGATGTGCATGCATCCTTGGGTATGATGTGTTTTGTTCTTGTGGAAGGATATCTAGAAGAGGAACCACTGAGACAAATGAGATTTCTAATTTTAGTACTTTAAGAAATATCCATACTAATTTCCTTAAAGTTGGTACTGGTTTACATTCCCATCAACAGGCATTCACATCAGCATTTCTTATTCTTTGACTTCTTAATGGTTGCCCTTCTTTCTGGTGTATGGTGTCTCTCATTTCGTAAGGAAATGTACAAACAAAGAGCAAACGAAAGGATGGATAGAAACAAAGGATGACTAGATATCATGCAAATGAGGAGTCCAGCAGAGAGGGGGGAAAGGGTGAGGAGGAGGAGAAGGAGAAATGAGAAGATTTAAGATACGCCATGTACAGGTACTGTATATCTAAAATGAATATAAATATTTTATGTCATAACAACAAGAATGAAAATGGGGAAAGGGGATTTAGAGACCAAGTAAGATGGTTCTGGGGAAGAGGAAAAGGATTTAAAAAACAAGAACTAAGCTGTGTCATGTCTCTACATCTACTCCCCAGGATGAATGTAAGCTTCATATACTGCAAATATCCATTAGTTTTTTTTTAAAAAAAGTATTCAGGAAATCCAACAAATAGTAACCAAGCACTCCTTTGGATCATACAAGGTACCCAATTTAGTGATCAAGTCCTTCCAAGCTGCTTGCAAACACATTCTGAAATGTTCCCAAAAGGAACCTGTTAGAAGTAATGTGTAGGCGGAAAATGTACTGTCTGGCATAGATTACCCCTCTAGGTGGTTGGTTGCTTATCTTGTTGATAAGCTCTCCTTCTTAAAGCACAGGACTTTGTCTGATGTGAAAAAAGATTACAGCACTATTTATATTTAGTAAATTGCTGTTATAGTTATTAATTAATATATTTTATAGAGGTTTTGGGCAACACAATTAAGGATTTAGAATTTAAAATATCCTTCTCCTAACAGCTGCTGAGCTTTTCTAGCAAAAAATAATTTTCTGCCCAAGTGCTGAAATACAGAATTGTGCTTTTCTTTTTGAGAAAGGGGAAACAAAAAAGAAAAAAACTGCCGCTTAAGCCTTCTGCTCTATTTCATATTTAATTTATTATGCTTTCACCTGTATTATGCCCTAACAAATGCCAAAGAATTCCTTTAAATGCCTACTCGTAAAATTTATTAATACCATATGTATGACTCTGCCTCTCTATTAATCCATCAAGGTGAAACATTATCTCGTTATAAGCTACTGATTACTCTTGCCCTACTGCTGGAAATTATGCAACTCCTTTCATCCTAATACTCTATGCTTAAATGGTTCAGCTTCCCGTTGCACTTATCAATCAATTCTATGTTCTTCAAATTCATACAAGAATTAACAAGTCCGTATTTAAATAATACTTCAGTGTAGTCAATATATTAATGATTTTTCTTATTGGCAGTTCAAGTTATTAAAAGAAAACTAAATAAAACCAAAAATATTTCTTGTGAACTTGGTTTATCAAACAAGGTGAACAAACTTTCTAAATACTTCACTTCATCTTTCACCTAACTAAACTTTGGGAACTCGAGCGCACTCTAACCATGTGTATTCCCTCTTTTGTCATTTACATTTTCTTCTGAAATGCAGCTTTATCAATACTTTTCCTTTTAACTTCAGAAGAAGCCAACTTTTTTGACACAGAAAATCCCGGAGATAAAAAATGAACACAGGGTTCCGATACAGGCTGTCTTTTGATTTTCATATATTCCCTTATTTTGTTGTAAGTTGTGTACATAAACTAGAATAAATAAAGTGTAATGCGATTGTAAGTTTGTCCTCAGGCTGAAATAAAAATCTGAGGAAAATATACTCAATGAAGTTAATTCCTTGAGCATGGATACTTATGTAGTTCCTTAGCAATGAATAATTAGAAGTCTAGATATACTCTTAAGTAAATAGAACTTTAAAAATAAACATTTATACTGAGATAAAAAGGTTTTCATGATTTTAGGCCTCTTTATATCCTCCCAAAAAGCTGTTCAGTTAAGATTCTTTGTTGCTCCCTCTTTAGAAAAGGAAAGCAAGTGATAGACTTGTTTCAGGTGCCCATGAAATTTCCTGTTACCCATAAAGTACTTAGCATATATTATGCTACAAGCTAAGCACTCAAAAATGGAGGATTAGAATTATTTTCAACTTTTCATGGAAGGTACAAGCAGGACCTCTCTCCGTGGTGTATTTAATAGAACCTGCAGAACATTTCTACTTGTTTATATGCCATTGAGAAATTGAAGACAGATTAATATAAAAGTAGAAAGTGTTACGTGGTTACAGTACTTTCAAAGAATCAGCGCAAAGTTTGCTGTGTCTACTTACTGTAAGATAAGGGTGACACTGAGGAATCCAGTGCTCTCGTCAAATTCCCTTTCCGCCCCTTCGACTGCTTCCAAACACCACTGAAAGCTCGATCAGTGTGTGCATGACCGGGCGTTTGACAGATGCCTGCCTTTTTCAAGGTGATCGCTTCTATTAAAACATATTGTGAATGGCATTTTACCCTTAAAGCATGGCATTTTAGAGGTCACGGTAGTACTTCTCTTGCTAAAAATAATATTAGAAAGTGACTCTTACCAAATAATAAATACCTGCCATTCCACATATAGAAAAAGGAAGTGAAATACTTTTCATGTCAAAGATTCAATTCCTTTATTCTGTTTTATGATCAAAACCACTAAGCACCTTACATGTCCAATAAATGGAACAATACTTCATTGTCATGCCACAGCCTGCAGACCTGGTATCATTCTAATTCAACCTTCCCAGGCGGATGCTGAACACATCATTTGATTCCCTTCTCTGAGAGACATTGGAGGCGTTTCCCCCCTTAGTTGAAGATATACTTCAATAGTGAATTATTGCTTAATGATGATAAAGAAATCACGATCTTACACTACTGCAGAAAATGCAAATATACGTATAAAAAAGAAAAGTAAGCTACAAATAAAAGTTTAGGTCTGTGATTCAAACTCAACACTTCATTCTTTTATAGTCACTAATATGGTGTCATATATATAATAATTGTTTCACGGAGATTTTTTTTCGTTAAGCAAAAATACATACCTGTACAAAAAGACAAGAGTAATAGCTGTTTTATGAGATTGTTGTCTTTCCCTCAGCCCACAAAACTTCGCTTGTATACACATGTGTATCTAATTCCACAGGATGAGAATTGTAAAGTGAATTCGGCAAATTTTATGGTGGAAAGAGTGACAAAAGAGAAGAAAAAATATGGGAAACAAGAATAAAATTACTTTTTTCTATTCATTCACAATGTACCCACCTACAAGGAAAAATCAACCTGAGCAAATCTGACAGAGGACACATACACTTTAGTGCTCACATTCATAGATTAATTTCAGAAACCTTTAGTGAACATGAGTGAGACATACGGCATCACTGTGCTGCCTTTAGTGACACTGATGGCTAAATCATGGTTCTTGACCTCACATGTGCACGCCCTAACAGGAAGAGACTTTCAGCCAGTTAAGCATATTACAATACGCTGGATCGCAATGTAGAAGTACGCATGGAAGCCAGGGATTTAGCTCAGTAGTTCCGCTGCCTGCCTCTCAAGTACCCCGGTAAAAAAAAAAAAAAAAAAAAAGTACACCTGGACGACAACAGGAAACGGGGAGAAATGAAGACGGGAGGAGAGCCTTATGACGTACTGGTGCACAGTGAGGTGAATGGTAGAGCTGGGTAATAAGGAAACCTGAGTTTCCTGACAGAGACTCAGATAAGGGTTCTGTCCTGAGAGGAAGCTTGTCCAAAAGTACGCGGCATTTATTCTACTGGAACATGAACTGTGAAACGTGAACGGTAGAAGATGAATCGAAAATGAGTGACACAGAGAAGGACCCTGCCAAAAATGTCAGGTGCTGAGGGCTGACGTCTTCATCATTAGAGCGTCGTTCATGTGGAGAACAGCAAAGCATACAATCCTTAAATTGATCAGAGAAGATATTTTTGTTGCACATTGGGACTGTTGAGGGAACCCTTTGTAGACATGTACTGATCAGTGTAAAGCTTGGTAAATACTACTTATTGAACAGCATTTTTGTATGTGAAACATCCATTTCTTTTATCATAATGAAATAGTTGAGGGCAAGTAGTTTATTTTTTTTAAAACAATGTTTATTTGAGTTCATGAGTCAGCACCCAGGTTGAGGGCCCATATATGGTTAAGACCATCATGCTATGGAAGTCACAGGGAGCATAGGGTATCACTGGTCTCGAAGTAGGGATAGCGTGTGTGTGTGTGTGTCTGTGTTCCATTGTCAGTTCCCTCTTGGTATTCTCATAAAGACACCAGCACCAGTCACAAGGACAAATCTGAACCACCTCTGCAATGTCTCACTGCTAAAGAACACAATGATGGAAGCATCTAGCTTCATATTACCTCCTAATGATAAACAGGTCCCAACACAAGGGCCCTGGGGAGATGGACTCAATCATATTCAGAGTACAGCAATCTCCAAATCAGTGATTTGAATATTCGATTTCTATTTAGAATTACCAGAACATGCCTGAGGCTGAGAACAGAGTAAACTACAACCCTTCCAATCTTTCAACAGAATTTTTTCTATTATTTTTAATCCATGAGAAGCAAAATTAAATTTCTCATATAAGCTCACTTTTTCCTTGAGACAAAGGCATATAAATTAGATGTATTCTATTGAGAATGTCTATGTCTATTATCTATTTTCATCTGATTTTATTTTGCTATTGAGGCTTTGTTTATTCCTTACAAATTTTGACTGTTAGCATATTTATGTATGTTTGTTTTGGAAATAATTTGTAATATTTTATAGGTTGTCTTTTTATTTTAGTAATTGTTAGCTTTACAGGCTTTGTGTGACTCACTTTTACACCAGTTTTACTTTCTATTATAAATGAAGTTGCTGCCTCTCCTGTATTTTTGCTCGCACTATTCTCATATCTCTTTCTGACTCTGTAAGAGGTGCTTCCCACTTCAGGGTATCTTCTGGTGTTCTAAATTTCCTCATGATGATTTTCATGTTCTCTTGCTAAAACTCTGCAGCTTTCTGGCTGCAGGATGAAATCCAAAAATGGATTGGATGGAGGGAGAACTACCCTCCTTGTTCTCACTATTCACAATATATTTTCACATTATTATTTTACTCACCATATTCTGTTGTAATATTAATTTAATGTTACTGTTTTCACTAGACTACTATATGATAAGTATTCAGGAAAATTGCTAATTCTTGTTTATTGATGGCATGGAACAAAGACTCTGGAGATCAGTAGATGCTAAATGGATTTCTTGAAAAATAAAATGTTTGTTCAAATTAGAGTATTAAGAGAACAAAAACTGATAATGCACATTTTAAATGTCTACTCTAAATAGAACAAATAAAATGTGAAGAACATCAAATATTGATCAGACATCATATTTTTTTGAAAATATTTTTTCATAATATCTTAGGAAATTATTATTTTAATTAACTAGAACTCAAGGATTTATTTGAAACATAAATGAAAAATACATTTATGAGTGTCATGCCTGCCTGACAAGCACAAGGCCCTGAGTTTGATTCCCAGTACTGGAAAAAAAGAAAGAAAAAAAAGAAATATGTTTATAAAATGTTGCTCTTGTGCTAGAAAATAAAATAATTTTATGGATTTGTAGCTTAAATCATAATAGTTATGTTTCTTTTATATTTTAGTAAATGTTTAGCTTATTCATTACTTGAATCTTAGACATCTCCTTAGGTTCTTCTATAAATAGATATAAATAACAGAAGGAAAAGTTAGAACTGCCTATTGTGTGTTGAAGATTAACTTTCAGCAGGAGGCTGAAAAGACTTCTTTTATCCAAAGATGCTATAATGAATGGATTACTTTACTAAATGTTACACTCTTATGTTCTTTTTATTGTATTGTTAAAAAAGACTTTGATTCCATGTTCTTATTTACAACTTAATGATATTTTAAAAAGTCGATATACGCATTTCACTTTCTCAGTCTATGAAAGAAAATGGAACACACATGAGTGTAGAAGCTGTTCAAAATCCTTCAGGTGATTGTAACAGTTTTATTATCAACTCTATTTTTAAAAACAATTCATAGGCTGGGGATTTAGTTCAGTGGTGCTGTGCTTGCCTCGCAAGCACAAGTTCCTGAGCTCCCCAGCACCAAAAAATAAAAAATGAAAACAATTCATGATAAATAAGTAACTTTCTGCATGCTTGATTTTCCCATAGTACTATGTTATCAGTAAAGTATATTGCACTTATATTTAAGATAATATTTTGGGGTACAATTTTTAAAATTAAGTTTATTGATCTGATTTAGATACACCTAATGATCACGTTCATCCTAGGGAATGTTATGTCTTGATCCCTCTTTTATTCCCGATTCCTTCCCACCCTTCAAACCCTCTTTCCCTCCTTATCTCCAAAAGTTTTGTTTCCATATTTTTCTTCTTTACTTGCTCTTTTTTCTTTTTCCTTCCCTCTTTGCTCCCTTCCCCCTCCCTAGTTCTCCTTTTCTTTTGAATAGTTTCTTCCTATTTCATAATATCTAGTATACATTTTGGTCCTTATTTGCCCTTTCAGTTTCTCATACCAGAAATACAATGCGATATTTACACATGTGTCTCCAATTTGTTCAACTTAAGAGTATGGTCTCAAGGTGCATCCATTTACCTATAAATGTCTCAAGTTTATCTTTCTTTATGGCTGAGTACTATTCAATTGTATAAAAAAATCCACATCTTTTTTATCCATTCATCAGTTGATGGGCATTTGGGCTATTTCCAAGATTTAGCTATTACAAACTGTGCCACTATAAACATGGGTTCACATATGTTGTGGTTTAAATTTTGGAGGAACATGCCTAGAAGGGGAATAGCTGGATCAAGTGGGACCTCTAATCCTAGTTTTTTGAGGGATCTCCTTACTGATTTCCACAGTGGTTGCACCAGTCTGCACTCCTACCAACAGTGGAGAAGGGTTCCTTTCTCCCCACAGCCCTGCCAGCAGTTGTTGGTTGATGTCTTTATATTAGTCATTCTTTCTAATAAAAATGTTTATAAAATTTATTATTTATTATTTTGACCTACGATCATTCTTCTATGTACAACCCCAGCTGCATGCTCCTATTGATTTGAGTGCTAAAGAGTTGTGAGACTGAGTCCAGGTGTTCACAGTCTCAGCGTGCAGCCTCTTTTCCATGGTTATTAGGGTCAAACTAGTCTTGTTCTCAAATACCTTTAGTTTCTTACAACTTTACTCATTCACTGGTTTTGGTTCAGGTGAGTTTATGTTAATTCAACAGCCCCCAATTCAGACTTGGGATAATTCAGATTAGAAGTCTTTCAACAACCATTCCTCTTGCATAATAAGGTAAACAATATACACGTTCACAAAATTATTTCTAATGCTTAAAAACTAGAGTAACTTCAAGTGCTCTTAAGCTTTGGAAAGTGTCATTCAAATTCAAACACTTTAAACATCATTTTTTAAACCTAAATTTAGTTTTTTATCAGTAGGGTCCCTGTGTATCTCAAGAAGGGAAGGTTTATTTAATGTTTTTGAAAATATTTTATTTTGTTAAAATATTGTATAATTCATTAGATGATTTAAAGTTAATTCCTCTAAGAGATTTATTTACTTTATTAATTTAAGCAAATTAATGACCTCATTTTATTACTTTTCATTTACACTTAAATCTAAATTATTTGTCATTAATTTTGCTTCCCATTGATTATTTTCAATAATTTTAGTATACTTTAGAGAATCTTTGCGTTGTTTGTAATCAAAATTATACTAGTGTTTCTTAATAGATTGTGCATAATAGTAGTAGAGCTTACATAGGTGGTGTGGGCTGAAATTCATCTGCTTAACCCTAACCCCTAGTAGCTCAGTGTATTTGGAGACAGGGACTTCAAAGAGCTAATTAAGTTAAGATTAGACTGTAAATTGGGCATTAGCTCAGTCTCAGAAAAGGAGATTAGAGAGCATTTATAACCTCATACCTAGTGACTTGAAGGAGCCTCCCCAGCCTCCTAGGATTATGGTGTCACCCTGAATACATATGTAAGTGGAGTGAGTAACTGAAGAAAGCCCAGGAAGAGTATGATCATTATATCCAGGGAAACCTTAAGAAAGCAGCTATGAAAATGTTATCGGATGAAGAAAGAGATGCAGTTCTCCAGGGACTGAAGAAGAACTGGGAAGAGGTACACAAAGAGATCCAGGCCCTCTCAGTCTTCATCGACTCTCTCCCGAAGAAGGTGCGAAAGCAGAGGTTGGAAGGGGAAATGAAACAGCTGGAGCACAACAATCGGAATCATCGAAAAGCACAAAATTATTTACATTGCCAATAAGAAATAGACGGTCTTTAGAGGGTAGTGATAGAATGCAGGAAAGACATGGAAAATATTTTAAAACAAAATTTTTAAAGACAACAATTCTATGAAGAGAATAAAAGTAATCTTACACACACATACACACACACACGGAGATTAGAAAGCTCGGGGCATCAGGGTGACCCTAAAAGGTGGACCAGCATGGCAGCCCATCCGCAAGCCAAGGAGAGAGGCCTAAGAGAAACAAAAGCAGGGGCCGCTCGGCTCTTCGACTTCCAGCCCCAAGAAATGGGGGGAAATAAATTTCTGTTGTTGAAGCCGCTCGGTCTACAGTGGCTTTTTCCTGTGAGGATCCCTGCAGACTCGGACTTCCCCAAGGTGCCTTGGGACTCAAAGCATCTGTTGCACTGGCGGTCCTGTGAGAAAGCAGGGGTCGTGGGGGCTCTGAGTGCAAATGCAGTGAACACCCCAGCCGAGCTGCAGCACAGTCACCTGAAGGCAGGAATAAGGCCCGCCTCCTCGGGCTGAGATGAATGGGAGTCTGCACACAGTGAGGCCCTCAGCACTAATCTCACGGCCCACGTGTGCAACGGAAGCAAAGTGCTTTTCTTCCTTTAGGAAACCTTCTGTTCTCCTAAACCAAAACATTTACCTGTAATATGAAAAAAATACTTTTCGGGCTGTTTGTTTTGTTTTGTTGGTACCGGGGGTCAAACTGAGGACCTTGAGCTTGCCAGGCAGGCGCAGTGCCACTGAGCTATATAGCCTGGGACCCTAAAAATAGTTTTAAGAGTCTGACACTCATTTTCTCTTGTCAAATTTCTTAAATCAATCACATCATTTTAAAGTTAGCATTTATAAAACTATGCCCCAGATTTGAAAAGTATTTATTAAAACACACAATACACCACCACAACAAATAACATGAATAACATTGGTAACTTAAACATGCACTGTTTACTTTTCAGTATTGCCATGATTCAAAGAACTGCAAAATTATTAACCCCTCACTGGTTTATCTGCTGTGTCCCACTTATATTCAAACTCATTAAATTTAAGGTCCTGAGTTCGATCCCTGGTACCCCCCCCCAAAAAAAAAACCAAAAAAAACCCCCCAAACTCATTAAATTAAATTTAACAATCTGTTTCTCAGTCACACATCTTCTCTTTTAGGTGCTTCAGTGCCACATGTGGTCAGTAGCTGCTGTACTGTCTGTTCAGACAGAGAGTTTTGATCTCAGAAAGTCTTATCAGGGTGTGCTGCTAATCATTAGTAACCACAGTGAGAAAACAGAGCAGAAGAAATATGTAAGGAAACAAAGAGATTTACATTTCCTTATTATGGGACTCATTTCCTACAAAGATTTAAAGCATTCAGAAAATAATATCCATGGTTAATTTTGAGAATGTGCAATGTACGCATTCTCTGTATAAGAAGTGAAAAGTAAAATTTTAAAGTTTCCTTTTTATAGCAAAATTAGAAATATGTCAGTAAAGTTGGTTTCATTTCCTTTCTGATAAGCATGGAAATAGAAAATTAAATGTTTACTGGAACTCTCTGACAATCAATACTTCAAAATAATGTGCTATTATCAGATATCAAGGACAAATATTGGAGAGAACAGTCATACTAATTAATTTTATTAAATGTCTATCTATTGATATGTGGTTTTTATTATATTCCACAGCCTACAGAACAAAACACCATAGAAATATCTTGTCTATTTAAAAGTGAATAAAAATATGAACTTAGAATAATTTGGAAGAACTGTTGTCAAAAAGAAGTACTTCGTTTTTTTATTCATTTTCAAGTGACACTTAAAAAGGAAAATAATGTATCAAGATGAAAATGCTATGATTTCTTTCTATGCTTGTAATAGTGATACATTAATTTTTTTTTTTTTTTTTTTTGGTACCAGGGATCGAACTCAGGTCCTTGTGCTTGCGCTGCAGGCGACGAAACCACTGAACTAAATCCCCAGCCCAGATACATTAAATTTTATTAGAAAAATATTTTGGATATAGTATTATTACACAGTGATATAAGTTTATACATTTTGTGTGTTCTATCAGAGTTTTAAATTAGCATGCTTTATTTGTCACGCAGTTTTCAATTTGCAGAAAAACTGAGTGAGAAGTAAAGGATTCTGTTCCATTGCTCCACACCTCAGTCTCCACTCTTATTAGCGTCTTAAATCAAAACGGTGCATTTCTTATCATTAACGAGCCAGTATTAATACATTGTCAATAGCCAAAGTCTACAGCATATATTAAGGCTTAGTCTTGGTTTTGCACATGTTATAGCCATTGATAAATGTACATGGTGTGATGAAAAGATGGAGTTAATGTTTAAATTTAAAAATCTGTGACAGTAAAAGACACATTGTCATTAATCTACCTTTCTTTGGACACACTCATCCCACTTTTCTCGCCACTTGTGCAGCAGTGCTGGCCCTCCTTCCCGAGTGTCTACACAGGGTGCAACCTGCTGCCAAGCACCATCCAGCAGAATGGCAGACTTGTAAAAGCATGGCAGTGTGTGCTCATCCACCTTATCCATGTGCCGGCCACCGTGCAGTTTCTCTCTGGCTCTTCCCCAAACTCGAAATGACCACACAAGGGAACCGTTCTGAATAAAGTCAGAACACCCAGGCAGCTGGCATGGCACAATTACAGTTATACCTGGAAAAGGACATCTCGATGTGCTTCAGAAAGTGGCAAGGATGGTGGGATGTGTGTTGGAAATGAGGGAGAATATTCTGAAGAGGGTGAAAGGCAACGTGTCTTTTATTGTGTTAAATTTTTTTATTATTATTTAAACATCCACCTGTGCTTTGAGCACACACACACCTCCTAGAGTGGGAGTATATTCACCATCACCGTCTTAAATGGACGAGGATCACTGGGCTGCTTCCCATCTGAGAATCCCTGCACCCCTCCACGTCAACTCCCCTCAGCCAAACATGCTTCTACTCTGCAGTGCCTGTACCTTTTTCAGAACTTCATAGTTGGTACCATAAATTATGCAGTTTTTCAATTGGCTTTCTTCACTGACCAGTACCTATTCAGAGTTCCCTCATATCTGTATATGGCAGCAGAGCTCATTTCTATTGAAACTTTAAAATTTCCTTTTCCAATCTATTAGGATATTTTTAAACGTTCAATTTCAAGATAATTTGAGACTTATTGCAAAATTAGTACAAGAAATCCGCTGATGGTCTTCACGCTGCTTCTCTAATGGATAACCAACATAAAATAATCAAAATTACAAAGTTCTCAAGATAATGCAGTACTTTTAATGACAGACTTTATTCAGATTTCCTCAGTTTCCACACTGATTTTTGGTTGGATTCTTATACAGAAACTGCATGCATTGAGCATACAACATGAAATCGGTAAAGAAACAATCAAATAATTCTGTTGGCTGTGGTTGTGAGAAAAACAGCAACTTCATCCCATTTCACAGATAACACACAAAAGCTATTGGTTTCTAAGTTTTAAAAAATCCGGAATTATTTTGACTGGTTTTGACTTGTTTGCCTTAAATCTTAGAATCAGTTGATCCTTGCAACTCTGCTTCAGAAAGCTTTCAATTTGCTAAAATGCTAGAGCAATTAAGTGCAAATTACTCTCATTTGAGGTACTTTCTGTGGGCACCTGCTGCTGTTTCTGATAGCTCTTTCCTTTTATTTATGGGGCCAAACCTCTTTCCACTGTTGTAATGTCTTCATGGGTTTCTAATTAAACGGACTGAACTTCAGGCTCTCATTTTCCTGGGCTCTACCTTTGTTCACCCATATGTTCCAGGAACTTGCATTGAGGCAGGAAGCTCCATTAAAAGCAGGAAGTCTCCGGCTCTTTCTTTTTACATTAAACACAAAACTAATTGGACAAACATCTTCTAAACAACAAAAAAGTTACTTTGCATTCTCCTTCAGAAATAAGAAGCTAAGAGGTAAGAACAAAAAGGCAAGAGAACATGGAGGTTTTTTTACTCAAATAATTTTAACGGAGGAGTGACAAGCTGGCTGAAGTTTCCTGGAAACAAGTGTCTTATGACAGGACACACGGGCTGACCATGAGAAGTAGGTTACAGTCACCTTTAATCAACATAGCAAATATTGAACAACAACATTTTCTTCATTCTCTTCTCCTTTCATAAAATAAAATTGACAATTTCAAAAGTTTTAACCACGGAATTGGCAGCTGTGATTCTTTTAGTGTAGCGGTGGACATGGGGGAAGTCACAGTCATAGAACATGCCCTAGAGAACCCAATAAAACCACAGAATATAGGCTTGTTGTCCCAGTACATCAAATTAGGCAAAGGTAGTAATCAGATTCATCTTTTAAAATTTGTTTTATTAGTAGATGTTTGCCGTAAGTACTGCTTGCAGTCATTTTAAAGGGCTGGTATACGTACTTAACACATCTTAATTATTTTTATTCCCTTTCCCTCCCTCCCTCCATCCCCAGCTACCCTTCCCATTTGCAAAAATAATCCTTCACTATGTTTCCTATTGTCTTTTGTTTTTGAAATTATTTATACTTTAGTTTTCTCATATAGCAAAGTTATGTTATTTATTAAGCTGCCGTGACTGATTAATATTCATCTTACTTTAAAGTTTTCAAGAGACATTTAGTAAGGGTAAACAGTCTATATGTAAAATGGGGAGAAACTATTTCCTATATAATGGATTTATTCTCCAGTTCTCCCTTGCATCACTGAATTCTACTGCTGCCCAGATGCCAGTGTGGGGCAGAAGTGTTGTTCTGGGCTATTTTCCCTCCCATTGGTCCCCGACCAACAGCGAGCAGGCCAGTGCTCCCCTAGTGGGGAGCATGAGTCTCCAAAGTGCTCTCTTAGGTGGTCGCCATGCCTTCCTTACGGGAAAGGTGAATCCACTCTTGCTTGTGCCGCCATTTGAATTGAATCTTCACAGAGTGACGGGAATCCTATTGCAAATACGAATGGAATGGCGAAACTTCTCCTTTGATGAAGCATATCAGGCTTCCCTCAGTGCCTTGTTTTGCTTTACGTGTTGGCGCCTGTCTTCACTATTGAGGACAATCCAGCATTCCCACTTCAGATCTTCTTTAGAACGCACTAAATTTTCTTGCTGTGCTTAGAAGTCTATTTCAAAAAACAGACTATTGATCTAAATATGCTGTTTGCATAAAAAAGCACGAAACAATAACTTCAACAATAACCTCAAGATACACAACATCCTTTCACTCAATGCTTCTCACACAAAATTCAGCAGTCACTTGCAATAAAATTTATCATATTTTACTTTAAACTGTTTTCTAAGATGTGCTTTTAAAGAAGTTCTTGAAGGAACTTTAAGGAGTTAACATCTGAGAAAAACATAAAATTTCATTCTATTGGCATCAATGATACTTCAGTCTGCCAGTGAAATAAAGCTGTCTCATTTATTCTGCTTTCAGTTTCATATCTGAGTTTGAATAGAAAATAACTCATTTTCAACACTAGCGAAAAGCACATGGAAAATGAAATAGGCTGCCTTCCTTCCGTGTATCTGTTATTTGTGTATCTGCTGTATTCGGAAAGACTTTCAAGTTTTTGTTCACTTTAAAATAAATTATAGACAAACTCTTGCTGTTTAATTGTAATAAATATATATACAAATATTTTGTTTAAAAGTATTAGACTTCTTTTTTTTTTAAAGCATATACCATACAAGTTTCTTTGCAAAAGAGAATGGAGAGATACTCACAGTAATAGTAAAACACTCATTGCATATGCAGTGGATTCTTGGATTTCCATGCTTGCTAAGTTGCTTAATTGCCTCATAAAATAGGTACATCTTAAAAGTTTAGCAAAATCTGGCCCTTTGACAGGCTATATTTTTAACTCCCATGACCATGTTATCAGGAATGTGAAGGTATTCAAATTAGTAATTATTCAGCTATTTTTATTCATTGATACAGTATTGAATACAATTGAACTTCTTTTGATTTGCTAATTTAAATTTGTGGAGGGAAATGTCAGGCTCACACCCATAACAAAAATGTTATGGAATGGAGAAGGCATGCTATAATTAATGTGATTAATGTCAATATTAATGAGGGTAGGTGGAGAAGATAAACTAGATCAATGTACATATCCCTTTAAAAGATGTGTTTAAAATGAGTGTTATACAATTCAGTGTTTGGTTTTGAGCAGAAATATAGGCATTGGATATAACTCAATTCATACTTTATCGTTTCTTCTTGGTGCCGTACCAAGGACTGAGCTCAGGGTCTTCACATGGAGTTACACCGCCGGCAGGCTCCTTTTCAATCTTTGAGACAGGATCTTCCTAATTTGCTAAGTTGCCAAGACTGGGCTTCAATATATGATCCTCCTGCTTCAGTCTCATAGAGCTTTTGGGACGACAAGTGTGCACCACCAAGTCAAACTTGATTCATAATTTTTATATATATTGGGAAGAAGAGCAACGAATAATAGAGGAACTTAGGCTTTTATTTAACTGATTGACTTTAGAGTCAGGTTGGCTTGGTTTTGAATCCTGGTTGAAGCCTCATTTGCTGTACGACCTTGGGTAAACTACTTATCATCTATAAGCTTGAACTGGTGACTGGAAAAATAGAGAAAAGCCTTATATTTCACTAGATGTTATTAAAGTTTTATGAGTACAAGTAAAATGTTTCATATATGTAGTGAAATGTACAGCAAACTTTCAACAGATGATGCATTATTATAAATAAATCTCTATCATATCCCACAGTGACCCTTCCTGAAGTTGGTACTTACTCCATCCTACACTGCAGAAGAGTTCACAAAGGTGTGACATCTTTCTAAGTTCTAAAATGGCTGTAAATGTCCCTAAAATTTTTATGGATCCTAATTTATCCCCACTGATAGGAATACATATTCACATATAAATTAGAAGAATAGGGGTAACTTTAAAACTCTCTGACAGAAGTGTCTATACCAAAATGTATCTGTTTTCTTCCTCCTGTGTATGTCTGTTCCATAAGAGCATCCAGCCTCTGTTATGAAGGATTCAGGATGTTGGCATCAAGTTAGGATGGAAGAATTGTGAGAAGAAACTGGGCTTAATGGTGCCAGGACAGTATTTGATAGGCTGAGGCATGAAAATCCCTGGAAAAAGATCCTATCTCAGGGAGGAAAAAAAGTTAATGAGTATTACGAAGATTAAGGAGAAAGAATTATAACAAGAGAAAACATATTTCATTGTGTGAAATTAATAAATTACCAAATGTGAAGATAATGTCTCATTGTTTCTTGTCAAAAAATACAAGTGCAATTTACTGAATTGAATGTTTGGCAAATTTTTAGAGCATTTGATAGCAATGAAAACCTTAAGGTAGGAAATAAAAGAACATAAATTGCCTAAATGAATGATGGCTTAAAATAGCATGACAAACTTATCCTCTGAATATTTACACAAACTACGACAAGGTAATTATGAATGAAATTAAATTATAAAATATTTGTTTAAATATTAGGCATAAAAAAACAGGAATCAAACTTTTACATTCTGTATTCAAGGAAAGGATTTTCACATTTTACTAAATAAGGAATTTTTTTCTTTTTGAAATTGCCAAAAACCTCTTCAATATTTTTTGCAATGAATACAATTAAAAGACAGAAAGAAAGTATGAACTATTAATCTCTGTATAGTTCTTCCCCAACAAATAGGAAATATTTTTACTATTTATTTAAAAAGGGAAGAGCAATGCAAAAATTATCCCACTCCATCCTGTTTAACATGAAACAGACCCCGAATAATTCTGACACTTGTAAGTACATCGACTGTGTAGCTCAGTGATTGCGGTAACGTAGACCTAAGGTGTGTCCCAGACTCTTGTGTGCTCAGAGGTGGGTGTTGAAGGCGGAGCGGATCACAGGGCCACTCTCCTTACCAGGGACCCACGCAGTTCACACTGAGCGGGCAGTGGGAGGTGGGCCTGAGCGGAGTGGTCACCAGGTGTGACCTGCGGGGGTCCTGACCCGGCCTCTCTCTCCTTCCTGCTTCCTGGTGGCCGTGGGGTGAGCTCTCCTCCCCCAGGCCTCCGCCACGTTGCCTCTGCCTTAGCGCCGGCTGAATGTGCCGCTGAACCAAGTGGCTCTCGGCTTTAGGTTGTGGGTGGTGTTGTACTGCGTCCCAGCTTGACCAGAGCTACCTAGGAAAACGATAAATATGCGGATTCAGAATCTGGACTTGTTGCGTTATGTATTCTCTTCTACTTAGTGTGTGATCCTGGGAAAGTGGATTAATTTATTTAGAAAATGAAATTTTTAATACAACCTACCTCAAAGGCTCGGTAAAGGAATAGACGATTTAAGATCAAAAACATTTATTTTCTGGAATATAAAAATGTGAGAGGCAATGGCCCTTACTTTAGTGTGTTTATTATTATGACAGTGACATGATGTTATTTTATTTCTTCTTGATAAAATTTTAAAACCTGCTCTAGAATCTTTTCATCAGAATCATGGAATTCCAAGCGAGTACTAAGGGCATTAATACATCCATTTAATCACATTCACATTTTCAGTGACTGTACTAATGTAAGAGAAATAATGCATCTGTTTATTTGAGTGCATTCAGAGACAATCGTTCTATACACATAGAAGCTCAATATTTTTGTTTTACCTCTTAAAGACCTCAGGTTGAAGTGATTTCAAATTGATTTTTGTTTGGAAAGATTTCTTCATCTCCTTGTGCTTATGGATAATTAGCAAGTGAACTGAAGGAACATATTTTGCTCAAGAGAATTTAAATTGAGTTAATTTCATTTGGCTACAAAACATTTAATTGAGCTTTAATGAGCCAATAGGTCTAGCAGAAACCTACTAATTTGCAAATGCCTTTTAAAAGTGCTTTTGGATTGTTTGAATGTGGTTATTGTTATTTTTCTACCAGCTGTGAAATTCAAAGGTGGTAGTGTTCTTAATGTCATGATTAGTTACAAGTCATCTTGCACTGCATTTATTCTGGCAAGGATGGAAATATTTATCTGGGGAGATAAACTAAACTGGACAATAAATGAAATACCTCTGGCTATTTTTTAAAATATTCAAATTATTAGCAAAATATACATTAACGAAACTTGCAAGACAAAAGATGTATATCCTAACTTCAGTAACACCAAAATAGAGCTTTGAATGTCAAACCTCCCCAATAGTCCTTAAAGCAGTTGTTATGTAGATGTAACGTGTACCACAGTTTGCAGACAGGCTTCATAGAAGTAAAAAGTTAACTTTGTTTTGACTGAGACACACCGTATAAGTGGTCCCTAACTTGGCAACATTTATACAGATTCTTCTTGGCTACAACTTTCCTGTGTCTGACTTCTTTTTCTTAGAACATTTACTTTAGCAAATGTTCGTTTGAGAATTATTTTCTTGCTCCTTTAAAATGTAAATCTTCTCCCATCTTCTTACTAGGAGAGTCTTTCTCAAGAACCTGGACACCAGCTGGGAATGGTGACACATCCCTCTAATCCCAGGACTCTGGGAGGCTGATTCAGGAGGGTCCCAGGTTCCAGGTCAGCCTGGACAATTTGATAATGACTTAGTGAGACCCCCCCCAAAAAAAAAAACAAGTAAGAACTGGAGATGTAGCTCAGTGTGATTATCCTGGATTAAGAAATAGTACTGAAAAGTAAAAGTGGAAGTCATGTCCCTGAAATATAAACATCAAGAAAGGCAACTCTGCCTCCCAGTCCATGTAAGAAGGCAGGTGCTCAGCTTACACAAGGAGCAAAGTTAGGAAGAAATGACAGTGCAGTCACTTTTGAGGCCTCCACTCCTTAAATTCTACAGTAAGTTTCTACCTGCTTATGCCAACAATTAAAACTCTCCTGTCTGTTGTTATAACAGAGTTAAATCCAATCCCTTTTCCCCATTGCAATGATTTTGAATCAGTATTTACTTGATTAGTTAGCTCACCTAGTAGAGTTTTTCTTTGACAGTTTTTGTGTCTTATGCATTGGGTTTATTGTTTAAAATGACATCTGACTGATATTGAGAGTACTCAAATGCCAATAAAATGAATTGGAAGGATGCATCTTAATTAATTTTTCCCCTTTTTTCTTTTGATAAAAATTACAAATTTATGTTAACAAAGCCTGGATTTTTAAAACAATGCAGTTTGCGGTATTTCCTTTGCACAAACATTCTTCCATGATTCAGAGGCAAAATTAGGCACTTTGTAACACATTTCCAATCAAACCCATTACAGAAAGATTTGATATTTGTTTTCAGTACTACAGCAAGAAGACAAAGCCATAATGTTTGAAGATTACACATCTACTACTAGGCAGACTTTCAACAACTTTATATTATTTTCAAGGTGCAAAGTTTGATTTAGAGAGCAAAACGAAAACTAGCTCTTAGACAAAGAGGTCAAATGCACACACACGAAGAAATAAAATTCCATACCTACAACATTACTGTGAATGGTTTCTCTTGTTACCTACCATTTTTGTCCACCGTTTTATCTGAGCGTCTGCTCAGAAGCAGAGTCTGTCAAAATGATAGCCGCTTACCAGTGATGGAAAACTAAAGAGCAGTGAAGTACAATTGACACCTCGTTGTCTGAATGGCAAAACCTACTGAAGTGCTGCGGGGCACCGCACCTTGAAATTTTCACTCGGCAAAAAGCCAAGACATACATAGGAAATGTGCAACACTTGGCTAAATTTCTAAATATTGCTAATTAGGTTTAATAATTGCAACGGAAAAAAAGAACCATTAGACTTGCATGAATAGAGCCCATTGTAGAGATGTCAGTACAGAAAACAGCACAAAGAAACCCTCCATGGTGATATAGGACAGGGCACATAACATATTCATCTTGCTTCCTTATTTCGACTTCCTGCAACTTAGATTTCTGTTGCATTTACCGTAATTTCTCCTCTATGTTTCATAGATGCACTTACCCATGTATAAAGGAAGAGTTTGCTTCCTCATTATTCCTTTGGATATAATATATAGATTTCTCAAGATAAAACTAATAGGAAATTAAGCTACATATGTACAAGGATGATGGAACAGCACTGTCAATTACATTCAACATTTGAATAAAGCAGGCACTTGGTGGGGTGGTTTGATTTATGGAATTCAACATCTTCAGTGGCCCAGCAGAGCTTTGCCCCCTGGACTACCATTTTGATATTCTTCCCATATCTATTATACTCAGCATCACAATAAAGCTCCAAATTAAGGAATGGAAGTTATTACACAGCAGACACTGGTGTAAGAATCACATTTAATGCTACATTGTGACACATCCTTAAATGTTATTAAGAGTATGGAAGAATCAAGTAGAGTTGGCATTGTCTTGGAAGGAATAAAATAAGTATTTAGAATATATGCCAGGCATATTTCATAACAAGGGGGTTAGACTGTTTGAAAGGATAGTTACAACTGTGCAACTGTCCGTGGCATTGATGCACTTTGGGAAATAGAGGCCGGGTAAGGGAAGTTAAGGGAAAGGAGAGAGAGAGAGAGAGAGAGAGAGGAAGAGAGAGAGAGACAGAGAGGAAGAGAGAGACAGAGAGAGAGAGAGAGAGGGAGAGAGACAGACAGAGGGAGACAGAGAGAGAGGAAGAGAGAGAGAGGAAGAGAGAGAGGAAGAGAGAGACAGAGAGAGAAAGAGAGAGAGGGAGAGACAGAGACAGAGAGAGACAGAAAGCCAGAGACAGAGAGAAAGAAAGAGGGATGAGAGGCAGGGAGAGACAGAGATGGGAAGAGAGATTCTTTGTTTAAGGAGACTGGCAAACAGAAGAAGGCCAAATGAGTAATAAAAATATCCCAGGTCATCCGATTTTCACACTGACTTTTTGTTTTCTTTCTTAGGGTTATTTTAGAGCCAGTTCTCCCCTCATCATTCATTTGGTTTCTCCTCTGTTCTTGATTTGTGAAGGAGATAGATCCAAATAGACTTCAAGCCTAAAAATTGCTTAAAATAGAGAATTAAAAGCACTTAAAATAATCACATAGTATTTACAAGTTAACTCTCTTCAGATATTGAGCCCCTGACATTGGGCTCAACAAACTTCTTCCAAATTCAATTTTAAAATTCATATCGTCTCAGAATTATAAAAATGGATCATGCAGTGTCCACAGGATGACCCAGGTGTGCTCATTACTCTACTCACCATTACACATCATTGCCCATACATGTTTTCCTTTCTCCTGGGCACACAGTGATGACAATGAAAGGGCGAAGACACGGCTGTCTATCGTGGGGGATGCTGGAAGCCAGGACTCTGGAGGAACACGAATACACAGCAACAGTGAGGAGGACGGTAATGAAAGAGACTGTGGGCCATAGCCCCATCCCAGGTGACCTGCCCAGCCCTATCCGGCACCCTCCCGACTCCCACAGTCTGCCTCAGCCTTCCCGAAGACCGAGTGTTTTCTGTTTTCACTTTTGTTTTTAAAAGCAATTTATTTTATGTATCCTTATTATGGTTATGGGCATTGTGCTCAATGAGTGTAGAACTATGGATTTCTCCTTAACTCTTCAAATTTAGCACAGGGCCTAGCAATGTTTATTGAGCAATTTAATAAAAGAAAATGCGAACACTGAAATAACTTTGACGTGCTTGAAGCGTCACAGCAGATCTTTGCTGCATCTATAGTTCTCCTAACGACACTGTTTCTCGGTTACTTTTTATATTCTGGGTCTGTTTTTTAATACAGCTCTCAGTCTCATTGAGGTGGCTTTTTGAAAATTTTAATTTAAATTTACTTCTTGTATATAACAACATAAATTTATACTCTTCAGTATTTAAATCAAGTGAAACATATCGATCAACTCAAACATTTACAATTTTTTAAAAATATTCAAACTCCTTCTAACTTTGGGGAATATATAGAGTAATATTCCTCTCATAAGTAATATTGCTATCATTTGACTTCAGGAATAGTCAAATATTGAGAAAACCATTCAGCAGAGTATTTTAAAGCACTCAGTTACCACATCGCTCAGGGTCGGATTTTCCTCCAAGAGTGACCAATACCCTTGACGGGACAGCAAGGATTGAAGTCAAAGAAGAAAGAACGCAACTGAGAGCAGAGCCCACTGCACCACCCCATCCTGGAAAATCTTCAGCAGCCCCTTCATCTGACGACTGCACAATGGTCAGGCATTAGGAGTGCTTCTAGTTTCAAACACTGCAGCAAAAGGCAAGCTGAGGTTAGGATGGCCTGACTACAAAGAGCATTTGAGTGGCAGCAAGAAAGAAATGAGCCTCCCCTGAAGGTTTGATCCATGTGATGTGATGTGAAAAATGCTCCTGTGCTCATGGATCGAAAGACCAACTCTGGGATGGAGGAGGAAAGAGCAAGAAAGTGAGAAGCAGAGACAAGGGGAGAATGGCTTTAGCACACATGTGTCACAAGGAATGAAGAGACTGTCTAAGGATAAATGAGGCTTTCAGTGTGACAGTTTCCTACCCGTCTTTCTAAAGGCTCCCGTAGGAAATTTCCTAATATCAAAGTGTCAAAGACAAAATACAAACAAACAAATCCAAGCGAAAACCTCTTACTGTATCAAAACCAACATTTTATGATATTTCACAAGGATGTTTTATGGTGTGCTGTAGGGGAGAGAGATTCACCCTCACATGAGTTCGGGGACATCTCTCCTGGGCTCAGAATGACCCTCACAGCCCTTTCTTCGAGACTCTCTTTCAATCCCCAGCCCACCTGAGGAAGCCTCTTTTAGGAGCAAGTTCTTGCCTTTCTGCTGCTATTAATCACATCAAGATATAATCCTTTAGTGTGAAAAACCAAGCTCGAGTCCCAGGCATGGCTATGGTGATACTGAGGTAGAAAGATATTTTCAACCAGTAGCTTGAAGTCTTTCACTCACACACATTCAGGGTCAGTAATTAGAAGAACGATGAAGAGACACAGAGTTAAATACTTGCTGCTGTAATCCCCATGCAGCCTTGAAAGGTGTAACTCAGAAGTGCCAAGATCGCTGACTTGGTATGAGACTTGGACATCATGTTTTTAATAATTCCTAAAGTAATTCAAGCCTCAGAAACCCCATATCAGAGCCCAGAATAGTGTAAACAGCAGAAGAAGGTGCATTTACAGCTTCAGTGGGATTTTCTACCTCTAGGTTCCCCGAGGCCTCCCAGGGGTTTGAGGGGAACATTAACACTTATTATCAATTTATTATCCTCATTACAGTTATCAACTCTATGCTGTGAGACAATCATCAATCTGCTCTCCTTGAACAAAAATGACATATATGTATTTCTATGAACTCTGCATGAATTAGCTCAACCAATAAAAAATCTGAAATACTAATGTTTTAATAAATGTTTCCAATAATAGGAGACATGCAAACAGAAATAAAGTACTTCCCACACATTTACTGAGTCAATGCAAAAGTGGCACACACCTATGAGCTCAGAATTCTGGGAGGCTGAGGCAGGAGGATCCAAATTTGACCCCAGCCTAGGCAATTTATCAATTTAGCAAATTCCTGTCTCCAAAAAAGGGAAGGGGCTCAGGATGTGACTCCATGTGAAGACCCTGAGTTCAATGCCCAGTGTGGTGGGTGGAAGGAAGGAAGGAAGGGAGGAAGGGATGAAAGGAGAGAAGGAGAGAGGGAGGGAAGGAAATAAAGAAGGGAAGAAATTCATAATTCAAATACTTATATTGAGCAATACTGATTTTCACAATAACTTACTTAACATAATGGAAAGTTTACTCCAAAATCTAGCAAAAGAATTGCAAGGAGCAAGCACATCTCCCAATATGCATCCAGCTGCACTCTGAGAGCTCACACCAAGTGCTTTACTATGCAGCGTCCTGGGTGAAGAGGGCACAGAGGAGGAGGGGAACTGGATGCATCCATGCTACGAGACACCTAGAAACTTTCTCTGCTACTGCTAAATACAAACAGGGAAAACTCACAAATACTATCACTGTGCCAGGCTGTCTCAGCAAAAGCTTTTTATAAATTACCATAGTAAACAGCATACCACCTCAAGGCAGATAATAGTGGCCATCTTTAATAACAGAAGGGGATTTTATGGATAAAATAATTCACCCTTTTTGTGCACACAGTCATTCCTAGATTTAAATTCATTTCCTATCCCAAGCCTTCCCTCTTCTCAGTCTCCTGTTAATCATTGCTGCTGAGATCAAAAGGAAAATTCAAATGCTCTTGAATGTCAAATATTGTGTTAGTTTTCTCTTGTTGTTGCAGCAAATAACCACAAACCTCGTTACTTAAAACACTACAAATTGATTATCTTACAGTTTTAGAGGTCATAATTCAAACTTGGGTTGTGGGGTTGAAGTCAAGAGATCAGCAGAATCGGGGTCCCCAGGGCGTCCTCTGCTGGGTTCTGGACTTGCACAGTGCCCGGCTCAGCGCCCTGTGTCTTCCGTCCCTGCCTCCTACACCGTGCAACACACAGAAAACTGAAAAAGAAAATGGTAAGTCATGCAGTGGAGAGGAAAATTTTTACATAATTTAGTAAATAAGTACCAAGTAAAAGTGACGTGAAGAACTGCAATATGACAGATAAGGTAAGCGTGCAAACCGGTCCCAGCCACCGCGGGAAGGTGATCGTCCCCTTGCTAGTTCTGTAGAAGGAAGTGCTCTCTGCTCCCTGCAAAGACTTGGCATAAGCGCTGCCTCCCTTGCTCCCCAGGAGTCTGTGTGCTCGCCTCTCCTGAGCCTGGTGCCTCCTCTTTCATTTTTTCCCCTGATCTTCCACAACCAGCTTCACACCTGCCTGGAAGAGAAGCCCCAGCACCTGCAGGAGCTTGGCTGCTTCACAGGGAAAACAAACTACAGCAGCATTTGGGGATTTCCACTGTGAAATCAGTTGTCCATCATAAAACACACCAGATATCTAAGTAAAAAGTCTCAGTCAGCCTTAGCCCCGTTCCCCTCCCCCTTTCCCTCCACCTTCCCCTCCCCTCCTTCTCCCCTTCCCTTTCCTCCCTTCTTCCCTGCCCCCCACCCCCCGCCATGTGCCTGCTCCAGCTCCTGCTTCCAGTGCTGGCCTCTAACCCAGGGCCTCACACCTGCTGGTCAAGTTGTCTACCTCTGGGCTAAAGCCTTCTCCTTGTGAGACCCTTCTTAGACATGAATGAGGCAACCCAAGTTCAAGAGATTTGAGAAACGCTGCCAAGTGAGAGAGAAAACAAAACACTCAAATAGGAAACAGTCCTATGAGGAAACTTCATTTATACCACCAAGTTTTTGTTTGTTTGTTTGTTTTGGTACCGCAAATGGAACTCAGGACCTTGCGCTTGCCAGGCAGACACAATCCCACTGAGCTACATCCCCTATACCCTATACTACGTGTTTCTTACGCAGACTCGGAAGAAAATTCATCAAATATTTTTTAAAACTATAGAAAAGACCAAGCAGAGATCAGGAAATACACTTAGAAGTTGAAAAACAATAATTTATTTTAAGGCTAAAGACTTTTTTTCTAAAGACTAGTATAAAAGACCAAGAGATAACCAAACTAAGGAACCATATAGAAAATTAAAATGCCTGATTATTAAGAACTAGAATGAGAATGGAGAAAATATTAAAGAGCAATGTATCAAAAAATTTATAACTATCAGAGCCAAGTAGATGAACTTGAGTGATTAAACCAAAAACCAGAAGAAATGTTCCAAAGTGCTGCCTTGTACCTTTCCTCAATCACATCTCCCCATTGCTGGAAATCAGAGATGTGCAGGAGTGGTCAGGACAGGAGCATAAAGGACGCCAACCCTGGGGGAAGAGACCCTTCCAGGGGCCCCACCTCAGAGGGTACACTCTTCACTGAGGATGGGGTGAAGTGACCCCAAGGACGGGTATGAGGGGGCCTCCAGCAGTGATGGCCAAGCTTGTCAACTGTGCAGTATCCAGAGCTAGGCAAGTACAGCAATGTGGGAAGCAAAGCACAACTGGAGAACAGTCCGTGTCTACCCAACCTGTGGGCTCCTGCTCAGAGTCTGGGGTTATTTTATAGCAAATCTTAATGATGACAAGAGTGCAAACCCGCAGATCCAGTCACCTGGGAGACGTCATTCAGCCAGTCTTTTGTTTATTTCTTTTTATTTCTTTATTTTCTCTTGTGTGATGCTCAGGATCAAACCCAGTACCTCACACATCACAGGAAATTACCACACTGAGTTACAGCCTAAGCAAATTTGAATCATTTTTTCTTCTATTTTATAGGCCAGTCTTTACTCATGGTTATTCATGGCTTTTACTGTGCAGTATGGATAGAAGACACCTAGTAGCAGGTCCAGAGTTTATTCAGAGACGCAACTGACCTGATTCCTTCCTACTACGTTAGTATAACTAGTGCGACTACTGAATTTCTAGCTTGCCAGAAATAGAGACTAAATGCGAAGTGTTAACCTAGCACCATCAATTTTGGAGACCAACCCACCCCTGGGACATCTCTTCCTAATTACCTCATCTAAGCCTAAGGATCTCTCACCTTTAAATATATCACTCTCATGAGCAGGACATCAACATATGAATGTGGTAACTACATAAACCTTCAGTCCATAAATATGTTGTTATTAATGCAGGAGTAAACAAAGGAACTGCAAAGTTAAATACCTTGCTTTGGTTATTGAGTGCTCCAATTAAGATTCTCAGCAGGCAGAGTGGCTCCAAACCTTCACATTGATTGACACTGACAGGAGAGATGCGGGAGATAACTCACTAGCTGAATGTCCACCTGACCCTGTAAGCAACAACTCAGGGAAGTAAGATCTTTTATTCAAGAATCCTACACCAAAGACTGCTGGACTATCATTGGTTATACTCATGCCCATCACTTTAGGGCCCTCCTGACCCTCATTGCTACCCACGTCTACTTTCCCAAACCAGAAGACGTTGAACATTGCCCTTAGAGAGATGCAATTCAATGTGAGGCTCCTGAAGTTCCTGATCAGGGCCTGCTCCTGTTGCCAGGCCTGTTCCATCCGGGTGGCATCGTGTCTGTGCTCTGTGCTTCCTAGGACCCCATGAAGCGTGATCATAGGTCCTTGTTTCTCAGTTGTCAGTTTGTATTTGGCCATAGGATTTTCCACCTTGGGCTTCCAATAAAATAGTGGAGTGCTTCTTACACCACAGCTGTATTTATCCTTGCTGTATCAAGTGCTCAAGAGAACCAGCGATCTCAACAAAGCCAGGGACGGAGCAGTACCAGGTGATGCGTGAACTGTGCATGTGGACCTGCTGTTACATGCACTCATTCAACATTTAAATTCCTCATGTGCATACAGAGTGAATTTTGACTTTACCCGTGTGTAGAACGCACTTTCTGAATTCCACAGTAAAGATGCGCATGGTGATGTCACTATGAGTCCCTCACCCGGGATCATCTTGTGCCTGGGTCCATTCAGGGGACACTTAGAGTCCACATAGCATTGCGAGAGGCACATTCCAAGCACAGTCTGAGGAGCTGCAGGAAGAGATCTTGGTAGTTAAAGAAACAAGGAATCTTTTAAAGCTTTTTATTCTGTAAATCAAAAAGAA
Source organism: Heterocephalus glaber (assembly GCF_000247695.1). The sequence continues at coordinate 2,828,647 of NW_004624854.1, read as the reverse complement.
TAACAAACTGGAAATTGCATTAGAACATCTTTCTATAAAAAAAATCTATCTAATATGAAATTCCAATCTCTATCTTCTAAAAATGTTTACTGTATTTCTTACATAATTCTACCATATTAAATTTCATTTTAACAATTTTAAAATGCATCATATTGAAGGCTTACCGGGGCACATTTGGATATGTAAATGATTTTTGAGAAATTCTTAAGTAGACAGTAGGCTTCTGTTAGGAAATATGTTTATTTGAAAGAGGTTATAAATATTGAACTGATCACAGATTTTTATATATGGGGCATCTCTAAAGTAGTAGAATTTTATATGTTATTAACACTTCATTGGTAAAATATAATTTATGTTTAGAAACATAAATTGTTTTAGAATCAGTAAATTTTAAGGAATATTTTAAAGCACAATTTTAAATAAATTATACTACCACAAATATAAGACCCAATTTATCTAATATTCACTGAAGTTACTTTCTGAAATACAAGTATTTCAATACATATCAAATGAAGAAATGCTGGCAATAATGCTGGTTTCTTGAAAGGTAAAATGATTATATGCCAAATTCTACAGGCATTGTCTATCTTACTTGCCTTAAATTGTAAAATGACATAATAAATCACAAAATATCATGCACTTGCGAAGATTTAAAGCAGAATTGAAAAGTCTACTGAATAGCATTCTTTCTCCTGTGCTTTCAGATTACTTTTAATTCAATGATTTAGAACAGATCGGCTAGGCAGCAGTTTTAATACAATGACTTCTGTAAACTGAAATATAATTTCAATGAGTTGTTTATAAAAGTTGTTTTCAGTGAATCCCTTTGCACATCACAGCAAGCTGCTTGCCATGGTCTTTGTGTGTCAGATTGCGCACAGGGAGAAGCCTCACTGTGATGTGAGTGCAGCACCTGTCTTGTGAGGGAGACATGGTGGGAAGCTCTGGAGCTCAGATGCCTTGGAGACCTGTCCTGAGCATGGATGGCATCACTGGCTAGGCCTCCTCCGTACTCCCTCGGGGTTCAAGCTGCCCCGGGAAGACAGCAGAATCAGTGTTTCAGAGAGCTTATCTGAAGTGTGTACAGTCAGACCTCCCAGGCACCAAGACAATAAATTCATGTACGTAACAGGACTGAGTGTGTGTGTGTGTGTGTGTGTGTGTGTGAGAGAGAGAGAGAGAGAGAGAGAGGCACTATGTATAATCTTTCTTGACTCCATTTTTTTTCCGGTACCAGGGATCGAACTCAGGACCTTGCACTTATGAGGCAGGAGTGGCTGCACTGAGCTAAATTCCCAGCCCTTGACTCCTTTAAAAGCTTTCCCAAAAAATAGGCATTCAGGACAGTTGTGTAAAGAGGATTTTGAGGAGTTTGCTACATATTGTGTAGCAAAATAATCTCTGCAGCATCTTAAGACTTACAATATTTTTGATCTTTGTGGACTAAGACTTTAGTTTGCTTTGGATTTAACATTGGAATGACACTCACTAGCTTGTAACTGTGCGTCAGATTGTGACACTGGAATGGAACTTGAAGTTGATAGAGACACAGAGTGAAAAGTGTCTTGATATGAGCTATAATTCTTGGACTCCCTCCTCCACATACAAAGACAATTTGCCTTTAAATCTCAAAAGAAAATGATAGCTTTTATTACAACTTTTTATATTAAATATTTCACAGCTATGGCATATATAATCGCACAATCATTTAACTTTATGGTTGATTCTAAGTTTGAAGGCTAAGAATTTGCAGACTGAAAATCATGAGTTGACAGAGCTTCGAGGAGTACACGACTCCTCAAGAGGAGAGGCCTCAGTTCCCAGAGAAGTCAGCTTCAGGTGGAGATGCTAGGACTGGCATTGCCTTTCACATCCTGAGATGAGAACCTCATGTCAGGAAGGTCTTCAATGCACTGCTAGGCCTTCAGTTTAACAGAAAACATTACTCCCTCGCAGAGGTTACCAATGGGACGGCAAGAATCTTCCTTGCCTCTTCTGTATTCCTGTGGTTGTTGGTCAGCATGACATGCTTTCACTTGGAGCTGCAGCCCCCTCATGTTGGCTGCCATGGTCACTTGGCATTCACTCAATGTGACCTCAGTCATTTTGGATTAAGCCCCCCCTCCTGGGTGATCTCATCTTCGGTAATTACATATGCAAAAATTCTCTGTGGAAATATGGTCATATGGACAGTTTCTGGGGATTTATGACATGAACACACTGTTTTTTGTGGGGGAACTGACTATCTTAACCTCCTACATACTTTGTTTCCATAATGTGATAAATTTGATCAATATGCACAAAACATACACATTGAATTTTTCTCTTTCATTTGTATTTCAAAAATTCTTAAGATATGCTCCATTTGTCTTTGTTTGCTAGTGGTATTTTTGCTAGAATTTTCAACTACTTAGAATTTGAGATTTCCTGTAGATAGGAGAAGTTAAAAATAACTTTGAAATATGTATTTGCAAGTTTTCTTCGAGCCTGTCATTCTTGTTAATTTCTTTGGATAAGATAAAATGTCTACCCATGTGTGGATTTTATGAATTAGGAATAATTTAGCTAAATATGTGTTTGAAATGAAATGTCTTTGGTGTTTTACCCTTCCAGCAGATAATGACAAAATAAATACCATCCCTCAGATTGAAGACATTCTTTAATTTCCCATTTTCCACCCTGTACTATAATTTTGAGTTGCTTCTTGCTTTGTGATTCATTATGTAAAGCACAGTAAAGTCTAAAATTCTTCCCTCTTCTGACTACTCAATGTTTTACTTAGAAAACTCATTCTGTGCTCTTACCTATGGTTCTCGAAATGGCCAAAATCTAGCTGTTTACTCACTCTTGAACTGTACAATCTTTCATGGACACTTTGGCATGCTCTGTAGGGGATCAATAATATTTGTGACCCATGATGATACTTTGTTCTCCACAAAAGCTGTCTCTCTTTACTCTTTTCCACTAGCTAATGTATGTGATTCTGATCATAATATTTGGCTTAACCTTTCCCATTCAGACCATTATTCTCTGTACACAGTAAACAAAAAATTAAGACTTAAAAGTGCCTTTAAATAGAAACATTTTGCTTTTAAACAAAGAAACCAGTAGTTCTAACACACAGTACACCTGCCTGTCAATAAAGATAAATCCAGCTGCAAACTCAGTACATTATCAACATCCTGCAGGGCTTTCGTCTTTTCAGTTGTTTGTTTGTTTGTCACCACCGTAGTCTTCAAGGACATAGCTTTGTGCTTCAACAATGCAGTAAAGTGAAAAGCCACAGTTTCTCTTCTATGGGCCTGACAGAATTGTGCCAGGATTCTGACTCGTTGGAGACAGGAGTTAGATCTTTGTTCAATCTTGTCAATTGTACAGATTTTACAGAGGTAGGACAACACAGAGGTTTAAAGATAGATCCTCCTATTCCTTCACATAGCACTTTCGCTTTCAGGCTCCATGATCATGGACATGCTGCTGTAACTCTGTTCCTCTTTCCTATCTGAATAGAATTATTTCCCAGGCACAGAATCTTGGTGAGGAACAGTGAGGAACCGTGCATGTAATGCATGGAACTTTCTGACACAGAGGTTGCTCAAACTGCAGGGGCTCTTTGTTTGTGAGTGTTCTATGAACTTGAGGCTCCCGGCTCAATGTGCCCTTCTCCAGACTCCCACTTCTTCAGTGACCATCATGAGCACAGGGTGAAACTCCAAATCCACCTCCAAAAGTTAGACAGAAAGAAGTCATACCCCTGAGTCATATCTGGCATGGGGACAAGAGAAAATTTATACAGAATCTCCAAAAGTAGAGACTTCTGGAGAATGATACATCAGCACTGCCATTTCCTTCTCAGATATGTCACCAAAGTCTTTTTAAACGGAGCATCGGGTCTGTTGATAAGGCTTGGAATCACCTAGCTGAGGAAAACTGGTTGAAGATAGGCACTGTATATACTGAAAAGAAAGAAGGACCGGGGGAAGCAGCTGTCATCTTTTGGCATACTTTTATTTATATTTCCTTCTAATTTCTAGTTATTCAAAATGTACCATTTAGTTGTTTCATTTTGCCAGATCTGAAATGTTCTTAAGCTTCCTAACCCCAATAATTTTTCTTTCCTCTAATAGTAAATCAATGTTAATGTCTTGACATATTTAATTCTTGAGAGAATAAATTATGAATAAAAAAATAATACATTTTCCAGAAAGATCAAGCATTAGAGAGGAGGGATTATTTTCCAGGGACATGAAACCTTCAGCAGAATGGATGTTCTGTGCTCAAGAGCAGGCCAAAGCCACGAGGAGAAAGTTTTGCATGGAAGATGTTTTGCTGCATAACTATCAGATTGTATCATATTGTCGACAGCTAGTTCAGCCTAACCTCACGTCTGTTAGAAAATATTCTTTTTTTGCTCCATAAATCCACGAATAGATGGTGTGTGCTTTTCTCAGCTTCCTGTTCAGACAGAATCTCAGGGTGAAGCATTTGCGCTGCCAGCACAGAAGGATGGAGATAGCCTTCTTGCTCCATCAGGCTGTGTTACACAACCTCTCCTTCAATATTCTCTGCTTTTGTATTTTGTCTAAATATTATTGATGGTTCTAACATTTTAGAATACAATATCAAGAATTTTAAAAAATTACTACTCTACAAATATGCATAATGACTGAAACCTTATTGGGACTATATATATATATTTGTTCTGAATCTTGCTCTATACTTGGTGATTACAGTGCAAAATGATGAATGTTAAATCACTTGCAATTTGTATCCTTTACTCTTATAACTACAGATTTTTTCTTTGGAAATCAAGAAACGTAGCTCTTTTCCTCAAATGACCACAGCTAATGGTACTCCTCTTGGGGGAACATCAACATTTTTAATAGCTTCTGAGCCATGGGAAGGTTAGCACTGGTGCCTTCATCTTTTCTGAGCATTTATCTGGTGAGCTCAGGCTCTACTTAGGTTCCTCTCTTAAAACTTGACATTGGCTTCAATGTGCTATCTCTCACTCCACTCTCTGATTTTCCTCTATAAAGACTATGTGATGTCAAGCTCTGTCTCCTCTCAGTCTCTCAGGGTGGCATTTCCAGCCAGCTCCCTTATCCAGCCAGCTCCTGATGACCAGCCTACCATGGGACCATGGACCCAACTAGCTGAACTGCCCCACTGCTCCGACATCCTACGTGGGTGTGCAGGGCAGCTGTGGAGAACCACATTCAGTCACAGTGAAAAGCCATGCAAGTCACAATTGCTGGCTCTGAATCCACTAATCAGTCTCCCTCCTTGGAAAGCCTATCTGAGCGTTGTCCTGGACCACAACAAAGACTTTGGCCAACAGGCTTCTCTCCTCTGTTTGTTGTACATGGCTGTCCCAGACAGCTCGCTCTTTTCATTAGCTCTTTGAAATGCATACATTTCCCTTTTCTCTCTGGAATCTGTCAGGAAAGAACTACTTCTGTAATTTCATGTCTATCTTGAGTCATCCCCTCTTTGTTTCTCCTGATGGCACAGCCAAACCTAACTGCTTTCTCAGTCAGGGCTATCCAGAGAAGAGGCTACCCTAGTAGGAATCAGGTGGGCAAGATTAAGACGAGATACAGATATATCTGTTAGTGTAAAGTAGTTTCCTGTAGGTGCCAGGCTGTCTGCCAGGATGCAGAAGTGTGTGTGAAAGGCACACGATTGCAAGTGTGTACCAACAGCCCCCGCAGGGCCATCGGGGCTGCCTGGAGTTCATGGTCAGGGCCCAGAGGGGTAACTCAGGGCAGATTCAGAAACAAGACAATAGCTCATTTTCATAGTTTTACAAAATATGAATTCGCACCAGAAGAATGGTCGATAAAGATGTGATACAGTGTTTCAAGAGAGGAATTATTACTGATTGAAAGACTACAGGAATGAGCATGATTGACCCCAAGGATGGCACAAGGAGAAGAGGATGAGGATTTAGGGGCCAGCCAGTTTCTGTGCCCCAGCATGAACATAGCACCGAGTCACACTGTAGCCAGAGACTGAACAGCTGGAGGTGGGGCTGCTGCATTTGGAGAAATATAAGAAAGAAGAAAGCAGTTCTAGTAGCCAGATTTAGTAATAGGTAAGTTAAAGTGTGCAGGCTGGGTAGGAGTCCCCTCATGCCAGCTACTCCTGTTTTGCTTCTCCTTCTAGCACTAGCATAAATGCTCCTTCCATTAGAGGATAAGTTGGATATGGTTTGTGTGCTGGGTCCTCATTCCATTTTCAATATTAAACAGGAAGCTGTAACTGAGGTATTTTGAAACAGATACATTTTAGGTTATTATTATCCCATACTATCCCAGTAATTTCCCATTTGAATTATTCCATTAGTTTCTGGATTCAATCAAATATATGTACAGTGGCTTTCAAAGTGTCCTTTTATGGTTGACCCTTCTGGAACCCCACAGGTCCTGTGAATACAGACCAGGACCTTCCTGAGGAAATGTACCTGGACTACAGTTCCAACCATATCACATTTAAAAACATCTGTACTACACGTGTGGGGGAAAAGATTCAAAAACTACTTAAGTTAGTGAACGATCCAGCCTATTTCTTCTAATTTTTCTTTGATATATTTCTAAGTCTGGATGGAGAGGTTTATCCGATTGTGAAAAGTAGCTGTTAGAGATGATGAACCATTAGGAGATTCTGTGCAGCCGCAGGAAACAATTCTGCAGGGAAGGAAGTAGTGTTCCTCATTGGATTAACATCCAGTGAATGGATCAATCTGAAACACATCCTTTATTACGATGCAGCTATTTATGTGTGCTAAAAAGCATGTAGGAAGGTTGAGCTTCAGGAAGCCCACGTAATGCCTTGACATTCAACTGAAAAGAATAAAGTTTATACAAAGAGAAAGAGGTTCTTTTGTTACTTTCTATACTCATTCTTCTGCCCCAATACTCACCTCCTTTGAGTGTGTGTGTGTGTGTGTGTGTGTGTGTGTGTGTGTTTTGATTGCAAGGCATGGTTATTTATAAATTTTTTCCACAATATTCTGTGGCAGTCGAAAATAGCAGTGGCTTTGGGGGCATGAGGCCTGTGTAAGATAACATATAGAGTCCATGATGAAAAGTGACCTCCTAGGAAATTTGGATTAAAAACAGCTAAATTACTTAACTCGTCCTATAAAGGTTATGTAATTTTCTTCTCCATTTTATGATACAGAACACAAATAAGCAACTCAATTATTCTTTTCTAGTCAACTATCAAGTAAAATTGTTTGTTTGCATTTCAGCCATTTCCAGCTAGAATTGGATGAAATACAAGGAAGTTGATTCAAAAATTCATGCCTAAACAAAAAGGAAAATCATGCCTAGTCTGATGAAAAGGAAACAAATAGAAATCAATTAAACTATTTTATGCCACATTCTTCATTAAGAAATCACATTGGTGATCAAAGTCTGTGGAATAGGCTCCCCAAAATGTAAGCGGGGTTGTATATTAATGAAATAATAGGTGGAGAAAGACACCATTTCTCTTGTAAAGAAAGGCACTTTTGGGAGTCAAAACAATAACTCGGTATCAATTGATCTATAACAGGAACAAAATCAAATGCCTAGGGAGAAAGTAATAGGATGCTAAATAATGAGATTTGGAATCTTTCATAATCTCTCATATATACTCCTTATTTGCTTTAAGGCATTGAATGAGCAATAGTATAGCTATTCCAAATGGCTAAAAACAAATATAGAATTATTTTACATAGTAAGTAAAATAATTATGAATCAACATCATTGGCATGTAAGTATTCCACCCTAAATTCCATAATATATATTTTTATTAATTTATCTGATTTCAGAAATGTTACCTTTGATGACACAGATGTCTCCCTTCCAGAGACCTGGTAAATACAGGATGCTTTCAGGGCACTGAGGCTGGGAAACAGCACCAATTATCCCCAAGGCACCAAGGAGATCAGTCCATCATTAGACCAGACAGCTAACGCATTTGGATCTAGGATTTGTGAACCCTTTACAGGACGGTATGGCTTGGGCCAAGTGCCAGATATCCTCAGAGGAAAGTGCCCCAGCATCCGTCCATCACCTCAGCAGCTGAGTTCAGGGACATCGTAGAAGTCCTTAAAGGAAAAAAGATGTTAATAATTTCAGAATTGGGGCATGTAGTACAAATAATTTACTTAGAATTGTTAATATTTCAGATAAAGGCACTGAGATTTTCAGAAAATGAAGAATGCAGTCAAAGCTAAATATTTTCAAGAAATTGTGTTATTATCTTCTCAAATGAATAGTGCAGAAAGATTCTTCCTTATAATATGATATAGAGAATCATTCCACATTGGATTAGGAGATAATAAGAGTATATTACAAGTGGAAACAAATATGAATCCAAGAGTGCCTGTAAAGCATTTTTACAGCAGAATAAAAACTTGCAGAATTAGAAGACTAAGATATACATTGATTTATTGTTTGAATTGTTAGGACAATAACTACTTTTACCATTTTTAATACTTGAATACTCAAGAGTATCAGAATTTAGTACCTAAATTTTTCTTAAAAATTGAGTAGAGCTTTTTAGAGCTTTGACCTTTCAATATTTCACATTTGAATTTGTTGGCAATTGTTTCCATCCCTGCAGGTTACTGAGGCCATAAAGAGAAAAGGGAATTGAATAAGTAGTGAATTGGATGCATTATAGTAAAAGGCCAAAGTGAAGCCTGTGGCTCCATAATTCATGGAAAGTATAAGATATACACATGTCTGAATGCCAAGAGAGGTGCCATGTGGGAGAGCAAGAGGAATATTTTTAATCCTTGATGATAACAACAGATTTGCTACACTCTTGGAATTGCTAGAGAATTCAACCTCAAAATTGTGTTTAACATTAAAAAATACCGAGGATTAGAAACCAGGACGTGCGTTGCTTGGGAGAGAGTCGGTAACACCCTCGGCCCCGTGGGAGCCGCGTGGACAGCTCTGATGAATGTGCCCTGTAAAGATGCTCAGTGCCAGTGAGCGAAGGTAACTCAAGATGACATAAGCCAGGAGAGACCTATTAGGGCATATTTTAAGCTGATTTATTCTGATTAAAGGCAATGAGTTCTGTTCCTAGTTTTTCACATCTAAGACCAGAAAAATCCCTACTATATAAATCACCTATCTACTCACCAATATCTCTGGTTATTTTAGAGTGAAAACAGCATGAAGTATTTTAAAATGCTTCTCATATGGAAGGACATAGCTAGTTGTTTCAAAAATGACTTGATTTTAGAATAATCATATGACATGTATTTGTTTTAAAAGTTCATATATTAATTTAGAACAAGAGAAAAGTCAGAGCAATATTTAGCTGATTGAATTGATAAAGCTATATCTCTATCAGAAAATTTTATGTTCTTTATACAATGAGATCAATAGGAAACTACTAACCAAATAAATAATTATTATTTCAAATAGACACTCTTTTTATATCACATATTCTGGAATGGCAGATAATTATACAAGTAGACATTTAAATGCATTTGTAAGAACACCTTCAAAAGAAAACAATAAATTCTTAAGAAGGAAGAGTACAAACCATGAATTTATACTACAGTGTTTCAATGTGATGAACTCTAATTTTAAGTGTCTGCTATTAACAAAAAGAACTGGGTGTTATTATTAATGGAAAGGTATCGAAAATATCAACCCCAGCAAATAAAATAAAAATATTATGATCACACATATCTACTGATATAAACACATATAAAGAAATATATTTTATTAGACCAAAAATAATCATTAATATTAAATATATGCTAAATAATATTGCCTTAGTTATATGAACATATAGACTTAATCAAATTTAGAATATTTTATACAATAAATTACACCTATAATTAATGGTCCTCATGTGTATGATTACCTTAGATATTTAATAATTAAAACCATAATAAAATTGGCCTAGAAAGAACTTCGTGATTTGTGCCCTATTATAAACAAAAGTAATAGGAACAGTTCTTTTTTTTTTCAAAATCAGAAGAAAAAAACTTGGAATATTTGGTTTTTTTGAGCTATTTAGGCATGCTTTTTTTCTTTGTTATAAAAGTAGGGTGGAAATTTATGAAAAATCAAATGTTACAAGATAACAAATATTTTATCATCAGCAACATCAGGGAAGAGTATTTAAAGAAGAGGGAAAAATTAAGCGATCATATTGACGAATGCATACACATGCGTGCACACACACTCGTGTGCCCTAAGCTGTGCAAGTCTTGTCTACAAAACTCAATAAAATATGGATTTGTCCTTTAGAGTTGTAATGCTCAACAGGTAAGTCTGGGGAAATAAAGTGAAACAAAGCTCCGTAGATAATTAAAGGTAAATAAAATTGCTTTAGAATTTAAGTTTTTAAATCATTTATAAGCCCAGTAATTAAAAAAATGAATGAGTAATATAAATACAACTCCTCAAATCAACAACTCATATGTAAATGCATTATTTAATTTTTTAATGCTGTTGAAATTCAGTGTCAAATATACTTTCAAATCGTGACATTGCACTATGCCTTTGATATATAGGTGATACCAAGGGACGCACACGTAGCCTCCATTGGCCGAGTTTGGGATCCCTGGCTACGTGCGCTTGCGCCTTGACGTGAAGGCCACGTCCGGTCTGTGATGTCTACCGTCCAACCAGATGAACAGGGCCTGACATGCGGATGGCTACTGCTGTGGGCATGAGTACATTTATGATTTAATGACTGGTGTTATAAATGACTAAAAACTTACATTCTAAACAAATTTTATTTACCTTTAATTATCTATGGAGCTTTGTTTCATTTTATTTCTCCAAACTTAGCTGTTGAACATTACACCTTTAAAGAGCTCTTTATTATTAATGTCTGATACATAAATTCTTAAAAAGCTAAAAAATAACAGTTTTTAAAACTTCAAATAAGATTTGATAAGTTTATTTTCTTTTTTCTTTTTTTCTATTAAGTTCTTTTATTGGTACATTGTAGGTATACAACACAATTACATTTCTCATTGGGAATTGTACCTTTACATAATGCATCTTGGTTCTTATT